>KE525224.1:0-14276 GCA_000441895.2 Anopheles sinensis | reverse complement strand
AAACGGGATTATTGAATTGTTAGAAAAATTGTGATAATTATTCTTATGCTCCTGCTTAACAGCTGCTTTTAATCAAGTTCTGAGAAGAGAAGCTGACGTAAATTATCGGTAAACGCTATTTTGTTCCTCTCGAACGATAACGATTTACACCTTTTACCACCTTTTAGCGCGATGCTCCAGGCTTTTAGCGACTCCGTCCAACCTATTAAGAAAATCGCCGGAGCTTTTAAGAAAACGCGAGCGTCGTTTAACGACTCCGTCCAACCTATTAAGAAAATCGCCGGAGCTTTTAAGAAAACGCGTGCGCCGTTTAGCGACTCCGTCCAACCTATTAAGAAAATCGCGTGTGCTTTTAAGAAACTGTGAGCATGCTTAGCGGAATGGCCGCACCTATTAGTTGATTCGCCGCACCTTTTAGCGGCAGTCACTTTTTTTAGCCTTTTGTGAGCGCGTTTGTTCAAAGATTTGAATGTACAGGTGAATGTTTCATCTCGTGGTTTGTATTTTCCGTTACGTGTAAATATTTTCAAATATTTTTTAGTTAGCTGGATAGTTCTTTCAAATGCCATGGTCTCGAAATTGCTGTTGGTGACACGCCAACGCCAAATTCCTCGCGTAGTGTCGTCTGCAAAGCCTTGAGCGTGATAGAACAATCCTCACCGATCAAAACTCGTATGCGATCTACATGATTTTGTGCCAACTTTTTCTGCTGCGAACCTCCCCGTTTAGCTGATTCTACTATTCCGGTGTCAACAAATTTTTAATGATGCCGTACACCGTTCTTTTTTCATGTCAAACATTCCACAAATCGTCTCCGTGTCAACATCATTTTCATACGCTGCCGTGTCGTATCATACCGTGTGTCTTTCGAAAAAAAAATCATTCATGTGCGGTATTTGCAGGTGTTCAGCTCAGTTTAAAATTCTTCCGACTTAGGCCATGCGCGTTGATGATTTGGCGTTTTGGTGGTTTTTTTTCCTAATTTTCCCAAAAAGAATTTCCCATGTCATTTGAAAGAACTATCCAGCTAACTGAAAAGTATTCGAAAATATTTATACGTAACGGAAAATTCAAACCACGAGATGAAACATTCACCTGTACATTCAATTCTTTGAACAAACGCGCTCACAAAAGGCTCAAAAAAGTGACTGCCGCTAAAAGGTGCGGCGAATCAACTAATAGGTGCGGCCATTCCGCTAAGCATGCTCACAGTTTCTTAAAAGCACACGCGATTTTCTTAATAGGTTGGACGGAGTCGTTAAACGGCGCACGCGTTTTCTTAAAAGCTCCGGCGATTTTCTTAATAGGTTGGACGGAGTCGCTAAACGACGCTCGCGTTTTCTTAAAAGCTCCGGCGATTTTCTTAATAGGTTGGACGGAGTCGCTAAAAGCCTGGAGCATCGCGCTAAAAGGTGGTAAAAGGTGTAAGAGATATGATTTATTTTCAATAATTTGTAGCGATGGGTGCGTCTGCTTCTTTTCTCCTGACGATCATAAGCCGAGGTTGAGTTTGAAATTGTTGCATGTTGTTAAACGGGTAAGTAAACCAATTTAACGTTCCATAATTTTTTAAAGTTAAATTTTACATGGAGCAATGTTAAAAACAGAAAGGAAAAGAGAGAATGATTTGGAGACTTTTCTTTTTCCATACGTTGTTTACTTTATGTAAAGGGATTTGACGGGTCGCGTCGAGAAAGCTGACAGATCGCAACGCTCTCTCATGATAACCAAAAATGATTGTTTTAATACCTTACGGACGCATGAAAATTAAGCAGAGGAAAACAAATATCATTAGTCAAACGGTTGTTATCGAAAGGCCAAAGACCGATCCAATGCCGTTCAGCAAATAAGCGAATCTGCACGCAACAAAGGCAGGAATCACTCAATCCTTCGAGCTGCTCTGTAATCACGCTCGTCCGCAAAACCGATGATTAATTCACCAGGAAAAATGCGGGTGTGTCCAGAAGCAGAAAACGGTGGAGTAAGCAAATTTCTTCACTGCACCTCAGCCTCGGGTTAAACTCTATGGCGCTGCGTGTTGGCACGTCTCTAAGACACGAGTGCACGTATCGAGAGCATGCATCTCTTAATGACTTAATAAGTGATTTGAGGCTTACCATCAGCGTGTTGCGATTGTTTATACTGTGCAAGTCGGCGGCACATAACTGTGCAAAAATATCGATTACGGGCGGAACTTTAATCAACCACACCCCTGAAACGGCTGACCAAAAGGTATTTTCACAAGCTTCCACTCCTCTGGGGATGACGTGGCTGCTGCCTATAAAAGATTTGTCGGTTCGATTTAAAACAATTTCTCAACCATTTTCATTGCAACTCAGCTTTTGTGTTATCTTCGGGACTCACGTTCGCTCGAGTTTCGTATGTTCCAATTGAAATTGGAGGTTCTGTAAATTTGAGCCGAGAAAAGAAATCAAGATCAATCCATTGCTACACTTTGTTTGTTTTGGGAACTATCTGAAGTGTGTGTGTTTCCCTCCACGCTGCAAATGCACGAACGCCAATCCGTAATTGGGTTTGAAGCATTCGACCGGTGGTACGGGACGACGGTATCGATGCGGTCTTGGGACTTGTCACCGCGTCCTACACTCACCCCGATTCGGGCTTGAGACAGTTTTAAATTGACCCGCATGTCCGTACGGTGGAGAAATGGCGACTTGATGACACGTTGTTAGCGTGTGTTCCATGGCGAAACGTGATGATTGCTTCTGAGTGTCATGTCATCGACGACGAAATGTTGATGTTTTTCTGGCTGTTGTCGAACATCGTAAAGTACACGGTTTTAGGTGCGGAAATATGCGCAAAGGCAAAATTATTACACACGCCGAATCATTCTTCGAAGAATGCAGTAAAGACCGCAGGTTGACAAAGGAGATGAAAGATTTCTGGCCGATTTCGATGCGACAATTATTGTCTTAAGGTTTGGTCGATTTCAAAATTTAAAGACGAAGCTTTGAAAAGAAGGAGTTTTGCAAAAAACGTATATCGTTGGATTCTTCGAAGCTTGCTTGATTTGTTTTTATTTCCCTCAGAATTAAAAACATAAAAAACCCGTAGTATTTTCGAAAAAATCAATTTTTTTTATTTTGTGAATGTGAATGTGCAAAACTTGTCCCATGTTTATTGCAAACTTTCAATTTTCCTGCCCCAATTGGTGGACCGTTTAGTACGCTAATGAGCACGTTATCAAAGTGCTTGATTTTTCATTCCATACTTTGGTCATCGGCAAGGACTCAATTTCATTCGTTCCCTGCCAGTTTTTCACCAGTCGACTTGTGTGATTTTTCGTGCAGCGGGAACTGGATAGCACGCACAAAACGAATTCATTAACCGCAGCCGAGTCCTCCTAGTGCAGTTGGGTGTAGTGCAACCAGCAACCAGAAGAGACTCGGACCGACGACGAAGGGGATGGCGAAAAAAAGTGAAAGTAATTGGGCACACCGAAAAAACTGCACCCAAGGTGAAATTCTTCACATGTGGTCGCTTCTTATGTAAACAAGGTGAGAGGAGGGAGGGAAACGATCAACGCAAGTGGCGAGGGTGAAAATGCATCAACAATCGAATACTGTAAGGAAGGGAATGGCTTGGACGTGTGGCCCAGTTTGTTCGTGTGGGTCTGAAAATTGAAATGGTTAGTGTTGGTTGTTCCCAGAAAACATACAAAATGAAAAGAAATAAATCTTGTCTTATCGCAACCAGGTTTTTTTGTTGTGTTCGCAAATATTCCAATATACTCCACACCATGCATTGCTTAAGAGTCGAAAAAAAAATCAAATGTAAAATGCATACAAGAAATAAGAAAATTATCCTGCGATTGCCACATTACATAAAGTTCTGACAAAATGCACGTACACGAAGAGTATGATTGCAATTATGAATCTTACTATTCGAAATGGCCATAAACAAGTACTCCAATTATTGAAGCAGTGAACCACACATTTTGATTCGCTTTACGATTTCCGGTGCCTGATTTGGTGTCGATCTTCAAAACACACCCTGCAAAAAGGTTGGAGACTTTATGATATGGCTTCCAAAGTGGATGAGGTCAACACTTACAAGGCGAGGTGATTAGGAACTATAAAAATAATTTTTATGATTTTATTATACCGCTGACGTAACTATAATTTTGGCTCGGTTGAACCTTACAGCATATAAAACAGCCAATAAATGAAACGGCAGCGTTGAAGAATTCGGCAGAAAAAGGTTAACTCGCTGCAACATCAAGATTGTGTGTTGTTTTTTTGCTTACTCTGTTGTTTGCCAGAATAAAGAGTAAATACACATTTTTATGGGACTTCACTTTCGCAAGTTGTGGTCATTTTCATTTGGTTTCCGTACTCTTTGCGGGTAACAAATGTAGACTAAGAATAGAACAATCAGCAAACACAACGCTGGCACAATAAGATGTAGACGCGTTTTAGCAACAAATAAGTTCCTGGAACAACAACAAAAACATGTAGCAGAATTTACCAACAGCAGCGCAAGAATACGCCACGGCCACGAGCGTCTAATCAATTGTGAAGCTCAACGCTGAACAATCCCAATAAGGAAAGAAGCATGGCGGAATTTTAGTCGCACGCTCGGACGAGTTTTCCTTTTGAAAAATTCATGATTTTTCATTTCCAATGGCACTGCATTTTCCTAGCCGCCGTCCCCTTTTCCTTCGCCCGTTTGTTTGTCTGTCTGTCTGGTTTGTCTGTCTAGAATTCCAGTCGACCATAGGGTGAAATGCTTTCGCGATGAAAATAATTCATTTCTGTCACTTTCTATTGATCGTGATGGTGCATCGATGGTGTTTTTTTATGTCTTCCAATTCCTGGTTAAACTGATAACCTGGTGAAGGTGCATTAGATATGGCTGATGGCAAATGATAGCGAATGAGCAATAGCATAATCACCTTGAACTCCCGTCATGTTCAGCCTGTTTCCAACAGAACCAAAGAAGGGAATGCTTTATCAAGTATCGTTTCGTTAAAGCAAAGCGGTTGCACAATTCAAAAATATAAACATATACACGAGTAAACATATTAAAACGTGATCTTTGACACTTTTGATCAACTTGTACGCCAGTATTTGTTGTACTTCGGCTGGGAAATGGACAGTGAAATTTTTTTAAAAAAATATGCAAAATGGGATAAGATTGGAAATAAAATCCTTTTCACAGACCGTTTTTCTTTGAAAATTCAGCAACGCGAAACTATTGAGCATCTTTCGATCACAAAACAATGACCCGAGAAAATGTGCTTAAATATTAAACACTTCCGTTTGTTCTATTGTGAGAGCCTAGTCAAATGTCGCTTTGATAAGGCATTGTTTTCTTTCTTTAAATTCTTCCCGGAAGCACTTCGACACGAGTCATTCGGCACAGTCACAGTGGCGTGAGCGTTGAATAATACATTTTTCTATTAGCATTTTGATTTTGCTTGGATGCCATTTTATTTGTTATGCTTTGCCTCAGTGGTGATATGAATTTTTCAATCGCCTCAAAAACGGAATTTGTTAAGGGAATGGAAAATCATTTCCGTCTGTTTAGAGGTGTGTCGATTAATTATATATGACAAGCACGTCCAAGTCTTTTTGGTTACTCTATGATATGGGCAAGTGATAAACGCTGTTTACACGTTGTTCCTCTGCAATTGTGCTCAATTAACTCGTTTTGCACCGAGTGGACCGAATTTCCACTCCGCTTGCCGATGCCAATTCGATTGCAATCAGGAGTCTATACTCAAAGTAAATGATACCAGGATATTGTAAAACGCTTGCATTAAAAAATTACCTTTGATTACTTAATAATAGTGAAATGATTTATTCGAATTTAATACGCCCTGATGCAACAGGAGTCAGTGACTTCGCAAAATCTCTCGGGTTGAAATTGCAATCTGCAACTGTGTATTGATCGATTGGAAAGACAACGACATTTCTATCCCAATCCCAACACGGGTTTTCGGTGAATCTTAACACACCGCTTCAGATCGGATGAGGTTCAAGGTGGAGGTGTACAAGAGGGGTAACTCTTTGACGCAACGACTTCTCCAGGGCGAGCTTCACCCTTTATTCCCTGTTCAGTCGTCTTCAATTGATTGGACCCCGAATCATCTCCTCCACGCTGCAATCATGCTCACATTGCTTGGGCATGGTTAATGCTGTAACGTATCGGAAAGGATGCAAACAAGCCCTCAAAAGTAGCATAATTATGCGTCCGTTTCATTGTTTGTTTGCTTGTGCCCCAAATGAGGCTGAGGGGATCTGCCCCTCGCTCTGGGGATTCTCGTTTTCTCGTCCTCAGGAAATTCAATTAACCCAGCCGGATGGAATACATACATCAGCGCCGTCATCGGCGGAGTATTGATTTTTCGCTCCGAAACGATACGGAATGCTATAATTTGCATCCCGTCAAACTTGCGTCTCATCGGTTTGCTCATAATTTGCGCAATACGACACCGCTGTTGAGAGACATTTGTGCAAAAGGAACATGCACGCGATCCTGAGTACGGATTGCTATGGCCGGAAGAAATGTAATGCTTCTGCTTCGAAGGCCTCCCCAAATGCAAACGACGACGATGCCCTCCATTAACCGATCGTTATGCTTGCGCCATTTAATTGTGGAGTTTGTGGAAAGTTTCGAAACGGCTTTTCTCGCTCAGGTTTTAATTTTGGTTTTGTTTCGGGTGGTTTTCGTCTATCGTGAATCTTTGCAAGATGAAACGCGGCAACAAACGGAAACCTCCCGGAATTCATTTTTCAGATTAATGCAAATTTCATTCCTTTACCGCCATTCGAAACGTTTTCTCACCTGCTCAGGAAATGTTGTAAAAGTTTTCTTATCCAACTTTAAATGATGCTCTTGATGGAAGATAAAACCGCTCTATCTCCGTGCTCAATAGTCTACCTGGTGTGCGTTTATTTGCATTGATAATTACTCCCCGCTTTGGCCAGAGTCTCAAGCAAGGGTTAATGTTAATTTTAAGGCTCAAATTAGCCACATTTGCGCGAGGGCGTAGGTTGGAAAAATCCCTCGCCACAGGTGCAGACCGAGACCGAGAGCATTACCATTTAACAAATTAACGAAGGTTCGTGGGTTGATGGGTGAACACAAGAGCGATTAAATATTTCAACAACATTCCACAGCTATAACGCCGCTAGCTGATGTTGGCCGCGCACGATAAATTGCATTCCGTGTCGCTTGTCACCACCACTTGTTTTCAAAGAGTCCACCGAAGCTGGCTGGAGAAATGGTAGGACAATTTTATGTCGGACTTTGGCCGAGTTTTCCTTCGTGGAAGGCAAGAAGTAGTAGACATAAGGAAATCATTTGTCCATGCCCTGAAACAATTGTTCTGTGGGTGGTTGGGTGGCTGGTGTGAACGGTGTTGGGCCGCGGTTAGGAGTTCGGTATGATCTCTTATGTCCGCGAGCACATGTAGGTGGTATTAAAAGTGCGCCAGTATGTCAAAGTGAACCTTTAACTCATGACTGCAAAAAATGTATCCAAAAGTCCGGTTTACAAAACACAGAAAGTATGATTTTAGTATTTCATTCGCTGTACATAAATTCCATTTAAACAAGGTATGTAACGATCAAATTTTTCTCTTTAAATTCAAAACCAAACCGATAAGCTCGTAATACCCTCATTTAGAAATCATCAACAAGCAGTGAGAACACATTCCAGTGCTGCGCACTTTGGCATTTACATCGGTTTAATTTGCATTCAGACGTCGATTTCCCGTCCTGAGCTAAAGTCGTTTAGCGCAAACCAGCAAAGACCTTGCTCACCTTTTCCACTGCTCGCGTTTATGAGCTCCACTTTGGCACCATCAGGGATCGATCGATATTGGTTCGGACACGAATGGCCAAGAGTGTGTGTGTGTGAGCAAGCGCAAAGCGATTAGGTGTAAAATGTAATTATGTTTCACTGAAATTTACTGACGATTAGGAAAAATAAACATCGATTAAGCGGCTCGGGTCAGCATTTCGAGCTTGTTTAGCATTTCGATTTCTACGCTTCGAAGACAGCAATACCGCATTCCGGTAGCCGATGCCGTGCTGGTAATGGACAACCGGTTTCCTCGCGTATGGGGCAAAGATGGTTTTCCCCCACACGGACAAACATTCGATGATGCACTTTCGGTGTTGAAAAGAAAGTCATCTGGCCGAGGTCGCTTCTTTCTTTGCTTGTGGACGGAAAAAGAAATCATCCCGATGGAAGAGAAGAAAAATTAGTAACATAAACAAATCCCATGTCTTCATCGCTCCAAGCGGGAATTAAAACCTCGCTTGAGCTCAACGCGATGTCGGAAGCAATGGAAAACCGAGCATTTAAGATAACGACACACGAAGGGATCCGTTGTTCGGGGCGGCGCAACTTTGAACTTTTTAAAGTCCCCGACGTCATTGAGGCCAGGTCGTCTGCAGTCGTCACTTGAGGCACGTAGGCAGATATACATGTTCGGCCCCTCCCACCACCCGCTGGAGCAGGCGGACAAATTAAACAGTAGTAGCGCAAAAGGATGGGTTCGATATGGGAAGAGTTGGTAAGAAACTCATCAAGCGGGAGTAATTTATTTAAATCTTTCCTTAATGGTTTGAACTTGAATCCGGTTGATAATTTAGTTTGAGTTTTAACATCGGTTTCCAGTGTTCAATGAGTATATTAGGAAAGCAGACCTTAATGAGAAAACGTAAAACGTTTTCGAACTACGAGAAAAAAGTTGTGGACTTCGCGATGAGCTTTCGCTGAAAGGACGCCAACATGACAAGAAGTTATATGTAGGCAGCTTTGAGAGGAAGGAAAAAAACCCAAAACGTAATTAACGCAAGTGTCCAAGTGTCGCCAGCTTGGGATTCCTGTCTGACCTACTTGGAATCCTACATGCAAGGAAAACGATCAAGGTCTCGGGGGAAGAAGCCATTTGATAATTGCATCGGCACGTGATGCGGCGATGCGCATTTGAGTTTGTGATGTGTTTACTCATCTTTCTTGGGAGTTAAAACTGCTGAGGATTCTGCTGTCTGGAGTTGGAATAAGCGGGTCACGAATGCTTTATAATATACGCTATATCGTGGTCCGGCAATGGGGAACGATTAAAGCAATAAATATTTATGGGAGCGTTACGATTTATTGTGGGACAACATCAGAATGCAGCGAGTTGTTTGTCGTTGACAGAGACGTGTACATCCCAACGAGCGTTTGCCAGCTTATACAGCTACAGGCGACTTAGTGTTTACGTGCCGCTTTCCATCCTCGTACTGTTGTGTTTGTTGTTTGTAAGTTTTACTGTTTTTACTGTTACTATATTCTTGATGTTTGAAGTAGTGCAATCCGAGTCAATAGGCAAACTGAATGCTGGTTTTTCCAAGGCATTTACAACCCCCGGAAAATTTTGACACCATGGTTTCCTGAATTTTTAAATTTGGCTGGATCTATGAGCCACTCTTTTATCATATATTTTTGTCAACCTGTTTGACATCTTCTAATTTGATGCATGTTACAGGATACAGACTAAATTTCACCTGACTTTGGAATTGAATACTTAAAATGGTAACCATATGCATGCTTGATGCGTCGTTGTTCCTACTTGTCTACTAATTTAACTTGTCGAGATAAACTCTCCTGGAGTATGAAATTGAGCTAGGTCTTAGTTTTGTTTTGTGTCGCTTTTATGATTCATCCAACCTTTTTTTCTAACTGAAGACACCTTCGCGTGGAGTGATGATTTGTCGTTTGTTTGTTCGCCCGCACGCCGTTCGAGGTGTGAAGCAAAGGGCTAAGTAGTGACCATTTATGACCTGAAAGCCCTCCACCTTGCTCCTCGCCCTGGCAGAAGGTAGCGAATTGGCGCGATTTGTCACAGCGTTTGATCAATTGTTGTAACCAAAAGGCGACCAAACCGGGGGGTGTCCCGGTCATTTGCAGTTCATTACGGAAAACATGACTTGGTACTTTGGAACAGGCGGTGGCGACGACGACCACGACGAAGTTTTGTTCAGGGCGTTGTGAAACGTTGCGCCAAATTGAAAGATTCTACAGCGCAGATAACCACCCCACTCGGCTGGTGTCGAAGGGTGTGAACCGTGTGCATTGAGTTCGGTGCTATTAGGTAGTCCTTGGGTTTTCGCGAAGGAGTACGAAAGTCACCGTGCAAAACTCGCGCAAAGGTGTTGGCGAAAACGGCAACTACGGCATGGCTTCGCTGACCGTTAATGTCTTATAAATCCGTCCTTCTAAGCCTATGAGTATTTGAGAGCGCAGGGGGATTTAATAATCGAAACAAATAAAAAACATGACCGCTTAACATAATTGCTGATGGACGGAATTTATTGGCGATGCGTCGCAGGGAGTCTAAGGAAAGGGATCGCTCGAGGCGTAGGTTGATCTTTTACGTAACGGCAGTCCGGGTTGTTCAGTTGGAGATACGTTAACCGTTTGGTAAAAATGAATCCCCTTGCTTATAAAATAAAAATTTGAAATAAATAAAATTTACATATTTTTAAATATTTCGATAGGTTTTAATGTCAATTATTTCCTTGGATATGACCAGATGCATCCAATCTGCTGTGTCTGGAAATAATTGGACCGATAAATAGACTTTTCAAAAGTTAAACCTTCCTTTGCACCTGGGTGTGGACAATTTATCCATCACCCACGACTCCTACGACTCGACCACCCTCAACTCACACCCCCAATGACTATAGAGGGAACAAAATATTAGGCGTAGAGGTCAGATCGGCAGTAGTTTTAAAAAGTTTTACTTGATTTATGAGTTTGCTGATAGCCGAGCCTTTTACGAAACAGAGTTCTTGGTGGGTCTTCAGCGGGTTGAGGTCACCTTCGGCACAGGGTGGTTGATGAAGCGACATTTATACGCAATTTGACCGAATGCACGCCGGTTCAGGTCATGTCCTCGATGCGCGTGCGAGTTCTGGCGCGATTCGAGTCGAACTAACTGAGTGAACTGATGCCATTTCCCTTGCGAACGCGATAAGAGCGGGGCAGGTTGGCGCAGGACGACCGTCCGTCGCAGCATAGGGTTATGCTGATTCAGTTCGTCTTTGCGATCGCAACGTTTGGAAATTCCCATTCGTTTTATACTCGGTTGCGTTTTGTGTCGCTTCGTGTGCTTCGGTCTTTGTGCGCAACACAGCATGGTTGAACATGGTCCGTATCGTGTTGCCCTTATGGCACTTGTCACTCTCCCTCTGCTCAATCGTTCCTTCCCTCCCCTCTCTCCCCACCGAAGCCGACAGGGATCAAACACAAGCTCACAAAGCGACGGCGACGGCAAACTGCAACTGCATATCACAGCCTCCATCACGTGATAATGCGTTGTTTGCGGACCTCCATTCGCATTTATGCTAAATGGAACACCCTCCCGAACGGTTTCGGTCACCCTTTCCGTCGTCCTTCCCCTGGGACCGAAGGAGTCCCTCGAGCCGAGCGTTAACTGTCGAGCTGCAGGGTCCTGCCGGCCGCCTGCTCGACTCAATGCGAGGTAATAAATTTGAAATCTAAAGCTTATGAAAGTGATTTCGTTAATTAACGTGGGATTAGCGCTAGTAAGTTACGCCCGAGCCACTGGACACAGCACGGCACGCCGTTGTTAGTTCTCGTTGCTCCAGGGCGGTCAAAAGTCTTCGACCGACGCCAGCGACAGGTGGTTCGCATTTGATACTAGCCGGTGCTAACGAGAAAAATATCGCCCCAAGGGAAGTTTGAACGCAAATGGTACGTGGATAGAGGTTGATTGTTGTTTATTTAAAGAGGTTTGATTCGCAATCTTGGCGTCGTTGTAAAAGAAATATTGACAAAGTGTGGTCACGATAACGCTTGGAGAAGAAAACATTTGCATATAAGACAAACTTCACCCGACTGTCCAACTCATCTCTTGCAATTATGCAAATTGTCACGACGAGCGTCCATATGTGTAATGGCTATCAATATCAAGTAAAATAATCATTGGTATTAAGTATATTTGAATAATACTATATATTTTAAGATCCTTTGTATTTTAAGTGTGTTCAAATACGGTTAATTGATCATTACAAACTATGGCCAACTAACTGTCGAAAAACCACAAGGAAAATTTAGTAGAATACGCGACATACAAACGCTATTACAATAAGTTCAACGTTCCTGAAGATAGATTATCTATGAACTAGCAAAGACAACCTTGACGTTAATTGAACCATCAATAGAATTGAATCTCAAGGACATCATATTGATCAGATTGAGTTGACGTCAGATCGATGGAACGTCTCACAAAAACACGCCTTTGATGGCTCTATTCCGAGTGTCAAAGCTTACTCTTGAAAGTGTTTTGAAAGAAAATCTACTGTTCTTGAGTCGAGCAGGATTTCATACAACACATTCGAACCGTTTGACGCACGCGTGAGCAAATGCGTGCATATGATCAATCGATTCGTGCTGCACATTGCGGACAGATCCGAGGCTCCGGATCACGTACTGGAGAATGCCTCCGATCCGTTGTTGCCCAACAAACGTCAAGCGTGGCATTGTTTCGTTGATCGGCGATATAAAAACTCAATCCGTTCCGCTGCGACTTCGCGATCTCATTTCGATACTTTACACCAATTCTAGTGGACCAAACTAGACATTTTATGGATTTGTGGATTTGGCTCGTGTTTGTTTTTTTTTGTTACGATCAACCTGACGCTTGTCCGGCGAGTCAGGTCTCGTCAAATCTTACGATCATTATGGGTTTTCGCTTACGGTTTTGTTCTCCTTCTCCAAAACCCACCTTCTGAACCTCCAAACAATCACAAAGTGGTCAGCGATCTCCTCGATCCAGCACCTGTGTATGTGTTTGTTGGACTTAGAATTTCGTGACTGACCGATTTGCGAACGCGTGGTTTGACTCGCGTGTAAACCCCGACGTGCAACATGATACGAAAACCGTTTGACATAATGCAACCCACATATCCCACTCACCGTAGCTCCGATCGTTCTCGGGTTGATTCATTGACCTCTTTGCCGGCGATCGGACCGATCTAGAACGGCAGCCATATTGCATCACACTATCAGCTGAGCGCAACGTTGATAAGTGTTTGGATTTCAAACTATAAAGGTTGAAGTGCATCCGAAGAGTAAGGATTTACAACGAATAAATCGATTGACATTCTCAATCATCTTTGCAAAGTAAATTCTTTGCTTTTCCGATTCGTTTGTTCCAATCTAGGGACTAATCAATTCATCTGGTAGAGATTTACTTGTCTAGTGGAAAATGAAACGAGACAAGGTTTTTCGTCTGAACGATCGCTACATTGCCTCACACTCCGACCACGAGGTGGCTGCAACGACTACCACCGTTGGGCACGTTGCAACAGGTGAATTACACGTCCTGAAATCATAACTCGCGCGACCAGACCAAACCTGTCAACCAACGAGGGGCGGACGGTGGAGAGAATGGAACAATCAGAACGCCAGGATGTGTGGAATATTGATGAGAAACTATCTCCCCCAGGGACGCCACGTCGAGCCCGAAGTGCAGGTTGCAACGAAGCGGTGCAACCGGTGCAGTGGTGCACTTGTCAATGTTTCGCCTCCGGGATATGTTGTTGGGTCGGTGGCGATCGGTGGGTCGACCGGTTTTTCTCATTCTCTTTCCTTTTTTCATAACTTGCCGGACAAAAGCATTATCGAATCAACGCGGCGTAAAGTGTATAAAGAGCACGTGGGTGGGGGTTTTGGGCCGGAGGAAACGAAATCGATCAACACCCCACGTCTCTCGTGAGGTGGACGGCTTAAGGCTGGGCTGGATCGGGGTGGAAGAGTAATGATTATTTCATTATTTGAGATAAAAAGCGCTGTAAATTATGCTTCAAATTGGCGTTGGTACGCAAACTCCCAAGGTGATTTTCCTGGCGAGGATTAAATTGATGTAGCAAAACGATTAAAAGAAAGAAAAATGGTTTCATGCCATTCGCTTCCAAGTTTCGTTTTCGGTTGAAGTAGTTTTAAGTAAATTTCTTTAAACAAAATGTTACGTCCTTCTTGGAAGATTTTTAAGCAACTGAACGATAAACGAA
Organism: Anopheles sinensis; assembly: GCA_000441895.2. NCBI lineage: Eukaryota > Metazoa > Arthropoda > Insecta > Diptera > Culicidae > Anopheles > Anopheles sinensis. Next base: position 216 of record KE525224.1, on the reverse strand, counting down.
CCATCTCACGTTGGTAATAAATTGGCCGTCATGGTTATTGCCAGCTTATCAGATTCCATTCGGCTGCTTGAATTTCGTGAAATAATTAATTTCAATTAAACGAAAAACCCAAATATGCCTTGTACGCTCGTGGTATCGATAAATTTTCGAGATACGTAGCGCATGTGTAAATTTTCGGCCTTTTTGTGGAGTCTCCTCGCGTTACTCTTATCGCAG
>KE525223.1:9871-37704 GCA_000441895.2 Anopheles sinensis | reverse complement strand
AACATTTTAAGTGTACNCTTGTGCCTACGTGAGATGAAATCAAGGCACAGCATTTTCAAAAATATCGACGCTGTTTTCAAAACTCAACGTTTTCTGCACACTGCTAATAATAGTTGTTTTACGCCTCGATCATCCGTAGTGCCTTTCGCTGAAAAGTTTATTTCTTTCTGGTATCAAAATTCTGGCGGGAAAATTTACTATCTGAAATGAAATTTACTTAGCGAAATATACACATCCTAATTTTATATTAAATCGTCTAAAATCATTGCTGCTTGTCAATATTTGGCATCTCATTTGACTCTTTACTATTAGAGTGAATCAAAGATTTATTTTATACGTAAGGATGTTGATTTAAGAGCAACAAGTCTATATTTTCTAAGCAATTTGGCATTGTATTTAACAAATTCTTTATGGTTTGATTATTGACTTAATACAATAATACTTTCTCTTCTTTTTCAACACCCTTCTTTGAAAAAGTTCAATATTTATTCCACACATATTTAATACATACTTTATTTCTCTTCGGGGGATAAATTATAAATTACCCTTGTAGTATGAAAAGAATGAGTTTCATACTCATTTTAATCCTTACTGGGAAGACTGACCACCAAACGCTTTTCATTTAAATTGTCTCATAACCTTCGACGGATGGAAATGACCTGTTTTTCCGCTACACAATCAATTAAGAAGGTCTTCATCAAATTGTCACGTGCCGAAAGAGAACCGTTTCTAATTAATTCGCGAACTACTTCTTCCCTTTCCATTCCATCGCAGCGAGCAGCACCAGTGACCTAAGCAAAACTGTCTCCGTAGCACCGGATCCGATCGACATCAGCGCAAAACTCATCACGGTACGTTTGTCTTGAGATGCCCGTCGCCTGGACATTAACGGTACGCATTGCCATTTCTCACATCCCCAATTCCCGGCTGGTCCCATTCGTCCTTCCAGGAAAACAGTCAACGCTCGCTGAAGCGCGGTGATCCGTCACTGTTGTACCGTGGGCCGGGCGGTGCCGAGCTCCCGAAGGAGGTGCTGGACGAGCTGACGCAGTTCACCTCGAAGAAGAAGACGGGCATCATCGACGTGTACTGGTTGTACGATGACGGTGGCCTAACACTGCTGCTACCGTACATCATCAGCACGCGGCGCAACTGGAGCTCCTGCAAGCTGCGAGTGTTCGCCCTTGCCAACCGCAAGACGGAACTGGAGTTCGAGCAGCGCAACATGGCGAGCCTGCTGGCAAAGTTCCGTATCGACTACTCCGACCTGCAGCTTCTGCCGGACGTCACGAAGAAACCGAATCAGGAGATGACCGACTTCTTCAAGGGGCTCATCAAGGAGTTCACCGCCAGGGATCAGGACAATGCAGACGGAAGTAGTGGTAAGTTTGATGTTCAGCATCAACATATGGAGTACGGTGTGAATTTTAAGTTTCGGTGAAAATTAAGGTTATTTACATTGTAATTATTATTATTACAAACATGGAAGCCAAAATCGACCATCCATTCCTTCCATTTCTTATGGCCGATCGTTTATTTATCATGTTTATGTAGTTGTTTGTCCATTATTTCTTATCGTAGTAAAAGGTCACTGCAGTCTCAATGGTTATCAAATGCTTGGTTTAGTTACATTGCTTGAGAGTGCTTGAAAGAAATCATCAAACGGGATGGATGATAATTTTCAATGAATGACATTTGACCTATGTTTGATAGATGGTTGGAAAAGTGTTCTTAACGTATTATTCCCCAATGCTTTGCATTTCCAGCGGTAAATCCCTTTTAATTGCCTCTACATTTTGTTATCCTGTCAGCGTTATGCAAATAATAAACTTAATACCCGAGAGAATAAATGTCATGTACACATTTTCGCATCGCAATGCCGTCCCGCCTTCCAATGTCAATGTCTCTGGCTCTGATAAACATATTTCTGATTTCGTCCTCTTTCCCATTGCAGCCGCGGCGTCGTGCATCTCGAAGGCAGAACTGCTGGCAGTGCAGGACAAGACGAACCGGCATCTGAATCTGCGCGAGAACCTGCTGCAACATTCCAGCAAATCGGACCTGGTCGTGATGACGCTACCGATGCCCCGGAAGGGTGTCGTGTCGGCTCCACTGTACATGGCCTGGCTTGAGGCTCTCAGCCGAGATCTGCCCCCATTCCTGTTCGTTCGAGGCAACCAGACGTCCGTGCTGACGTTCTACTCGTAGACCACGCTGCGCCGTGTTTTGCATTTGAGTTGGCATTTCTCTTATTGTTTGTTAATTTTGCCTAGTTTAATTTGTTCACGCTTCACCGACCAGCTCCGAACCGTTCTCACTCATGTGGGTCCCATTGCAATCATTTGCAACAACTGACCCTTCCTATCTAGTTTATTTATTGCTAAAGAACACTCGCCGGTGTAAGATTTTGTGTTGTAGAAACTGCTGTTGCTCAGTAGAAAAAACTCGCCTTCCGAAAACAAATTACATTTCCCAAGACCACTCGGTAATGGATAGATACGATTACTATCTTTACCGAAGAAAAATCTTAAACCTCTTGGCGGCCAGCTGCTCAACCCACTAGAATGGACCTCTAGCTGCAGATTCTATCGTTTTATCATGCACTTTACTCATTTCTCTTGTCCGTTTCCCGTGTCATTGGAAAGTTCGGTTTTTCTTTTTCATTTCGTTTGCTAACAAGCCGTCATCTTTTCCCGCGACCATGACATGGCGAAATAGCACTCGGGAGGAAATCGGGTTTAAATCAACTGAATTTGATTCGCATTTGTTGCCGCATGGAAACAGACACGAAAAACAACCGCAACCTCCAACGAGCTGGCCACAATTTTTTCCTGCACATCCTGTACCTCCGGTTAGCCTTCCGGGTGCCGGTAGAGGTTGTGCCTGTACTGCACAGAGCACCGGGAACTGTTTTCCAGCGTATTTTTATTTTATTTTTGAAACCTTTGCCCACCCTGTTGCACCGTCGGAAATAGCATGCTGAAATGCATCTTTTATTGCATTTTACAGCAGTCGGTGGAACGGCAAAAATGACCGGACCAATTGAAGTACACACACTCATTCCCAGTTGTCACTGGCAGACTGGCAGACGTACGAACCTTGGCCCTTACGGTCGGCAAAAAGTTTGCTATAGCGTACGGATTCGCATTCCGCTCTACCTTTGGACCGCCTGCTCGCTTGGATCCCCGGTTCCACCCGCTCATAGACAACGCAGACACAAAATGTAGGTATTAGTTTCATGGTACAGTTTTCAACGTGGATTCTGGCACCAGTCCTATCCGGGAACCCTGTGCCTCTCAGTGCCCTCCCTTTAACACTCCCCCGGCATGGGCAGTATCGAGCCTTTCTTATTTAAAGTATTATTTCATCCATGGATGTAGGATTAGCCTCTTAGAGGGTAAGTTAAGTAAACCGTTACAGGGTGCCTTTGGGAAGAGAGTGAACTTGTCCATTTGAAACGGAGCAGTGCGAAAAGATATTAAAATAAAAAAAAAGACAACAACAATTAACTCTTCAAACTGGTTTTAATGATTAAGCAAACAGATAGAAATTTATAAAATTGTTTTGTTACAGAGTGTATATCATTTCAACAGCGTCAAATTCTTGCTTTCTTTGGTTTATATTTATGTGAAACAAATAAATACAAATGAAATTTGTGAATGTTTTACACTTGGTAAATTCTTTCTTTTTTATATTTCTTTAAAAACCAATGCATTTTGCTCTCATCTGCACCTCTCAAATTTCTGTCAATAAAATAAAGTTCAATCGGAATACACAAATGACACATAACATGCAAGCGCAGTCACACACAATCTAATTCCAAAAAGTGCTTACACATTCCAATACCAGCGCTTTGTAGTCGAATTTATTTTCAGTAAATAATTCACCGTCTAAAATGGGCGACAAAGACGGGGCGAAACGTTCCCCAGCGAAACAAAAAATTTTTTTGCTCTAGAAACTCTGCCGCGAATGTATTAAAATTTTGCTTTATGCTTCCGCCACATAGACTTTGCCACCGGATGGCATTCAATATTCGATTCACTGAACCGGAACTGTGCGGGACGGCATTTCGCATCGATACAAATCAGCTGCATAAAAATTGGCGAACCAATTCCATTGCACTGCAATGTCGCGGATCTATTTCGGAAAATCTATTGTTGGCATAGCAGAAGTTCCGTTCGGTATTAGCAAGCTTGCGGTGGGAAACCATTTCGTGTACGTTTGGAAAAGTTACACCATATTCCTCCAATACCTAATATCACTGTTTGACTGTTGATGGGAAGTGAAAACATTGGTTGCATCTACTCTACCGAGCATGAAAAAATCAGGTTTCCCCCAAGGGTCCCCAAGGGCCGTGGATTCTTCTTTCCGCCATTCTCCACGAAATGGACCCATTGAGTATTACTCTCTGCAAACTGTTCCAATCTTTCCACAGCAATATTGATGGAAGCTACAAAACAAACTAACTTGAACGTAAACTGAGGTTTATGGGTGGAACTTTCGGTGACTATTTTACGCGAACGTTCAAACAACTTCCTCCGTGAAATTAAGTTTTTAAAAACTGCTGGAATAAATGTTAACTTCTATTCTAAGTTCCCTGAAATCAATTTTGTGTGTGAATTTAGACCAGTTTTCAATACTTATTTATTTCAATTTTCAATAATAATAAAGCCCTACATTTCGTCACAACACAACGGTGGGTACCTTTATCCTTTCGGAAATGAATCTACTCATCATAGATATCATTGTAGCCCGGAAACGCTTTGACTGCGAACAAAGAATCCTCGTGCTACCGTTTGTGGTCGAGAGCTTCATTAATCATACGTTTCATCCGCGACCAAGTATGGTTTATCCAGCTCCAATATTCGACCTTCCGATCTATTCGACATAATCGATAAAGTTGATAGATGTGCTGGACAGATTGCGAAACAACATAATCAACCAACATTCAATCCCAAAACCCACCTCCATCGAACAAATCGATTGATGAGTCGTCAGTTGGCGATTCAAAGAGTAAATGCTCAGGTCTGGAAAACTTCAAAATCTTTCTACAAAGGCACACGGGACTATACCGGAAGCCTCAACTTCCGCATCCTTATGCTACTAATTGCACACCAGAGGACAGAACAAATGTGTTGAGATTCGTCGGAACATATTTCGATTACCACTCAAGCGCAACGCCATACGTTCCGCTTTTGAATCAGATCGTTTTATGAGCCGTTTCTAAACAAACAACCAAACGGATCGGTGGGTTCGGGCAAGGGGTGTTAATATGCGCAAATGAAGGTCCACTCGGCATATCAATTACGAGCGAATCGCATCACTGGACGCCATTCTAGGGTGCGGTAGTGGCAAATTGATTTTCGGGTGGTTTGTTGGTAGAACGGAGTGATTTACTAAAACGTCGCTCGTTTGCCATGTATTTCACGTATTTTGGGGAGTACCGTTCTGATGTGGCCGTTGTAGGTTGCCTTTGTCCCGTTGGTGCGTTTGTGAATACCAATCGTTTAGTTTGTATTTGCTCATGATATGAAATAGAAAACAGGTTGAAAAGTTTTATGGTATCATGTTTTACAAATCATCATCGGTTTGAATGCGATTTCATTTAAAAGTATGACAAGCGAAGTCCTCATCACCAAACGCCAATGCGTTCTAGGAAATAGAGAACCATTAAGGATTACTTCTATCGCAACTTTAATCGGTTTAACGAGGATCCAAATGTATCTGTGGGTGTGGAGTCCACTGAAGATTAAAAGCGGATGGCTTCGTCTAACTACATTTGTGATCCAGCCTGCAAGCGCAATACCTTAAAGGGGTACCACTTTGCGAGAGTTGTGTTTTAAAGCAAGCAACAACATAGTACAAAGTGATATTACTACAGGATGCTTTGTTGCGTTTGTTTGCATTTGAATGCACCACGCATTGCAATGCGTTGGGGGTGACAAGATAAGGTGTTGTATTTCAATAAAAGCGTGCAACCTTTGACCATGAAACAACTGTCTAGAAAGCTCAAAGGATCGGTCATTAGCGGTGATGTTTCTCCTATGTGCTGAAGGTTCATGCTTAATCTTCAAAGCATGCAATAATTAAATGACAGAAAACTGTTTCATGTCGAAAACGTGTGGTTTTATCAAAGAACATGAGAAGATACTGTTTTCAAACAACACTGCCCTTAATACAATAACATCTTAACATATTCGGCATGAACATACAGGAAATAAATTTGGAGTTTAATTGAACCATAAGTCAAATTGAGTCTAAAAGCTTCAATTGAGTTTCTGGTGTTATTCAAAAAGTTTGCACCAAAATAGAATAATATACTTAAACACATTTTTGAAGAGATAATCAATGTATTGAACCGATAAGTTAAAAAGATGTTTATAATATTATTTAAAAAAAATTCTCATCCCTGTGCCAGCATACCAATCATCAACACAATCAAATTTCCTCCCTGGCGAGAAGGACCCGCGATGTTTTTAATGGTTGATCAAAATTCATTACACGCCTTGATAAAAGTGAACGAATGTACTGTGGCAACTATAACTCACCCATTTCAATTTATGGTAGTACCATTGCAGGGTTCTTAAATATTACAAAACTCATCATCAACTGAAGTGGAAGTGTGTATCCTTTCACTTCCCATTTATGCCGGATGCAGTGCAGAACACGCTCGCTCTCGCGTGCTCGCAGGGAATATATATGAATCCAAATGGCATCTTCGCGCCGAGCCAAAAACGGATGAAAATAAAAAGCGATACATTCCACTTGACGCTCTTGTCAAACACAGGGCACGCTGTACGGTATGGTCCTATCGGCTATGCAAACCATGCACGAATATTTTCATTTCTCTAAATTCCCATCCCGGCGACGTGCTCGTTGATATTCGAAAATTTCTCTTTTCTACCGTCCGCCTGACAACTTTAATGTTTTCCCATCGCTGGCCCAGAGTGTTGCATTTACATCCATCTTCACTTCCGCGCCATAACGTTAGAGAAGGAAAACAAAACCCGATCGCTGGTAGCGCGCCCCGCCGCGAATAACGCGCACGTGCAAGCGAAAAGGCAAACACTATTCGAGCAGTCCCAGCGAGCAGTTTTTCCGTTTTCTCCGAACAGCATCATCGCGCCCGACGGTCGGCCGAAGATTTCGTGTTCGCGTCGTCGTCGTCGTCGGCGATGCTTCTGATGCTCGACACGTTTTAGTAAACATTTGAACGCCGGCACTAACGGACCGGCAGCGTAGCGTAGCGTGGCAAGTTATTGCGTGTGGCGTATGCAAACTACGCCAATTTCAACGAGAACTACCACCTAATGTTGAGATAGAAAACGTCTGCTCTTTGACCGGTAGAAAATGTACAGTAGAAACGTAGTTTAGTGAAGTGATTTTCTGTAGTGTTTCCTTTTACGTTGTTTTCGGTTTTCGTATCGCATCGAAAGAAAACAAAATTTATCAAGTGGCCCGATATGCGGAACTTAATTTGAATCCCAGAAATCTTCGCACTCCAAGCCAACTTTCTCAAAACGTTTCAAAGTTTCGCCGGGAGAAGAGGGGCTAATTTAATGGCAGCGGCTTTCGACGCCAAACAGATAAAATGCATCGGATCGTCCAAACCGAAGAGAGTGACAATTTTTACAGTCAAGACAATGTAGCATTCCTGCAACAACGGCAGGCTGTTTGAATTGGATTTGTGAGTTGTGAAAAATCAGTAAATTGTTCCACCTTTTTTTCTGGATGATAAGCAGTGCAGTGTTATCAAGTTACTTCTTTATTTCTTGTTGCTCGAAACATAAGCGCAGTCATGTTGAAAAGATGTCTCCAGTGTGTTATGCGAACGGCACTTGCAATGGAATAAGAAACCCCGACTGGGTGCGGGAGTAAACCGATCCTTTACACCGCCAACTTCATCCGCTCCGGCAAACCCTTTTCGAAACGCTTGATTGGGTGTATTAAGTTTTTCTTTGTATTAAGTGGCCATTACTGGCGCGGTCTTCCCGCGGTCACAGCTCGTGCCGGGATTAGGGTTGGATTATATCGCGAGTATATCGTGTGCAGAGTGGTGACGGGTTTACGAGCGATCGTGTGCTGTTCGCCGCTGGCTGGTCAACCGCATCCGAATTATGCTAATCCGGGTCGATCGGCGGGGCTAAATATTCCGGCAGCAGCGGAACCAGCCCAATGCCGTGGCCGAGTGCGTGGTTACTGGTGTGCGATGCGGTCGAGCTCGTGTGGTGCGGTTTATAATGGGCGCAGGAGCATAAATTACTCCCGGCGGCCATCACCAGGGCTGGTGAATTGGTTGTTGCTGTTTTTCCGCGACTAATGTGACCGGCGGGTCATGGTGCTTAATTTGTGGTGTGGTGAAGTGAAAGTGTTTGCGAGTGAAGTAGCAAAAATTGATGCAAAATTCGTATGCAGTGCGGATCGATCACGGTCGATCATTCGCTCAAATCTCCGTTCTGACCATCCGTGGGATGTGGCAGCATACTTTGGCACGCCATGCCACGCCAGCGTTGGTGACGGTTAAGTGATGCTGCTTTACTTTCCCAGTGGCGTGTTCGATCTCGGGTGAACAACGGAAATCGTCAATCGTTCGGCTAATGAGTCCGGAAGCGCCCAAGGGCAACGGAACCACCAAGAAAACGAGAAACCTGTAAATCATCGAAAAGTCGTCAAAATCTGTCTCCGTTTCGGTAAGCTTTTCCCAGCCAGGGTGGCACAGGTGGGCCCATTTTCCAGTTCTTTCAATTTACGTTTTACTAATTCTGTACATCCTGGAAGTCTTGAATGCACAGCTTCCGATTTTCGCCGAACGATTGCTCGTTCAGTGACACGTGCCTGGTACGGGCGAAGAAATGAAGAAGTTTCCCGTAAGGTGTTCTTAATTCTTCCTAAAAATAGGTGTTCTTGAAAAGTTCGCGCTGTTGTTTTTTCATACATACTTGTTAAAGACCTCCTCCGCAGTATCGAATTGATGGCCCATAAGGCAAGACATTCATGCGCTAATGGACCGGTTGCTCCGGGACCTTAAACATCCACCGGCGAATGTGTGTTGTCTAACGTTGACACCTACTTCCAGCTGGCCATGGATGGTTTATGGCCGCACCGATTTTTTGTGACATTATTTTATGATCCACCCGCACGGGAAACCCCCCGGAAAATGGCGTAACTCTTTACTGCCAAAGTGCCTGCGTAAGTAGCAAAAATATAATCTGTTAAAAATTCTCGGCCGGCACCAAAAACGAGCGAGCAAAATGAGTTTGAACAGTCGAACGGCCCCGGGAAATCCCCTCCAGTGCTGTAAGATTGTTTTGACGATGTGTCCGCGTCTCGAGGTTGGTTATTAAAAAAGAATTAGAGCTGGTTGGTGAAGTGTTTCGGAAGCGAAGACAGCTCGTTCTAGGGGATCTTGTTTGATCTATTTTAACCACTCGAGACAAATTTATTCGAAATGTTGAAGTCAGGAGTATTACCCAGCCCGACATCATCGACACATTCCACCTGAACCAACGGTTCATCTTTTACCACCAGATGTGACTGGCTGGAGTGTGGAGCGAAATCATAATTATCGTCACTACGTAGAATACATCATCGACAATACGATTGATGTTGACAGCGGTCAATTGGTTCTTTGACTGGCCCCACAGGAGAAGCATCGAGCGCCTCCCACTAGGAGGTGCTAGATGATTGATGATGAACATTGACCATCGCGGACCATGAAACATAATTCGACCTCTGGGGCAAACTAGTGCGTATTGACTCGTTGCAAGAAAACTCCTGTGTGGAGAACATTTTAATATAGATTCGTGCTCATTCGGCTTATGAAGTGTTTCTTTTCTTGGGAGCTTTCCAACACATTTATTGATGATTGAACCGAGCGAATTCTTTTTAAGCCTTACAAACAGTATCTTAACAGTGTGACAGGGATAATAACTTCATTCACGCAATTTCATGGTGGGGTGTATGTTACGACTAATTCATGACTCTTCAACAATTTTACCAAAACACTCCGGATCGTTCTCGTCATTAGCATTTCAAAATTAAATGTCGGCCTTATCCTGATGATTTCAGAATTTTATAGTAGCATAATTTTTTCTTTAAATCATTTCATAATACGCTATGTATCAATAATTACCAGTAAATGCTTTATACATTGAAGGTGAAATTTGATTCAATGTTTCAATAGGCTATGCCAAACACAATGTTGTAATTTTCGAGAAAATATTTTAATTACACCGAACCATCTTCAATGAATCCCCTCTTAACGAATACATCTGTTAACAAGTTTTTCGCCTATAGGGCTAGTCGAATTGCTATTAAAAAGATTACTTTCAACAAGCCGAACCTCTCAAAACGAGCAATTGCACTTAAAGAAAAACCAGATTATTTCTGTTCAAAGTAAGTTCTCCTAGCTTTTATATTATTTCGTCTTATTTGTTCGTTTGTATGATTTATGTTATGTAGTGGTTTTTGACATTTTACATTACGTTAAATTTTCAACTTTGCGCATATTTGAACATCATATTGGTATAAAATACGGAAAAACGAGATAAAGGCTTTTTGATGAAAAGCTTCCATTCCAGAATAGTGAAGTAAATATTTAAGAAAAGGATTCCAAATCTCATCAACTTTTTTGATAGTCACAAAGCATCGAATACAATATGTCGTTAAAATGCGCATTTATATCATTTACAAAAAATTGGGCGTTCGTCAATTGTGTTTATTTTACCATATGCAAGTATTTAAAAACATACCTTAACACGTTGACTGCCATGGCTATCAAAATTTATTAAACATTTGATTTTCGACAACCAAGCTAAGATTAAGCATCACAAAGAACTAGTTTTAATATTACTATCATTTTCATCATGCATTTGCATATATTTATGAGGCAAAAACTTTTTAGAACTAATGACAGCTGACTATCAAATAGCAGTCGACGTTATGTCTGTGTTCTAGAAGTATAACTTCAATGGAATTAGAATAAAATATAAAATAAATAATATTAGTAATGAGTTGTGAACACTGATAAACGTGAGTTTTTATGTGAATTTCAAACTGTAAATGAAAAACTTCCACTGGTCAAAAAAGATACCAAAACACAAATCTCATTGCTACCAACCGTTGGAGCGCCAAGCTGATGAATAATTTAAACATTTAACTGGGAAAAATGGTCCCACAAGGTCGGTACGGTACTGTTGACTTTTGAGGTGTTTCTATTGCCTCCCCGCTTACCTACCCGTCTCGATGCACTCTATGTTCGGTGAGAGGTCAAAGTTGAGAATGGGGTTGAATTGTGCGATAATTGTGGAGTGCTTTGTGCCTGTTGTGCGAATCGATTGCGTTTCATTACATAGGTTTTTCATTGTTACGCGCCACACGTGCCGTATGTGGTTTTCTAAGGGGGTGATTGTTTTTTTTTCGCCTAACGTGAAAGTAGCTGCAACAATGTATTTACATCTTCTGCAGCACTTTGATACTGAACCGATCTTCGGAGGTAAAATGCACACTGGAAGGCATTGCATACAAACTCCATCATCAGATTGCATTAGATTAAATCTTCTTTGAAGCAATTTGTTGCAAGTAATCGCGTGATCAACCGAACATTCGATAGCACGACAAAGAAAGAAACCCCCAAAGCAAAACAAAGGAAGCACTCGTGTCCTCATTTTCCACCAGAGCTTGTTTACAACCGCGTCAGAACAAGTTTGTGGAAACTACCTTTCCAAGAGATACAACTTTCCTGGGGCTTGTGAAGGTTGTTTTGCACGCTGGGAAAAGCTGAAAACAAACTTATCTTGATGATGATAATTAGCCCTGACCGGGACGCAAATCCTTGGACGAGTCCTTACCCGCCGCACGAGCACGAGCGTGGCGATAAGCGTACCGTTAAAATATTTACAATCTGCGAGGATCCGTTTTCCACGGAAAAGGATGATCCCGTGCCCTGATAGCCGTATACGCCTTTGTTTAAATAATGTCGGTACCAATCCTTTGTCCACGCTGTTCGGCAGGAACACAACCGGCGCTCCGTAACTCCGATTTTTCCGAACAGGATGCCGTGACTTAGCGGTGTGGGAAAATTGTGAACCAATTACGCTGTGCACATTCCCGGTTGCCGGATGGGGTCTGACTCGCGCCATTTGTGTTTGTTTTCCATTGCCCGTTACGCGACACAAACCCTTGCTACGGCCTGGAGGTGCGCAGCTCACGTGTTGGAAAATGTTATAACCCCGGGAAACATCCGTCGATCAGGAATGTGTTATCCAGCCTGGCGAGCGCAAAAACTGCATCGTAATCAGCGCTTAGCCAAACACTTGCCACCGTTAATGGCTGACGGCTAATCAATGCGATTGTCGGTCGCTCAATGAGGCTCTAATTGGGTGCACTAGAACATACACGTATTATTTCCTCCCCGTATGGAATTATGTTTAACCCCGTTTAAACACAGTTTAACTCGGTTGTATGTTGATCGTTCTTTTAACAAAGGAAGCCAAACCAATTAATTTTGACATGAAGGAAGCATTTAATTCAACCTCCAATCGCTCCATGGAATATTAAACAACTCAACCCGTTCTAAAGGCAGCAGGAATTCGTACGCCAATAATAGACTCAAAATTAAGCATCTTAGCAACATTATCGTTGTAACGATTCGGCTTCCTATTGTACGTTCTTTTTGATCTTTGCGCCACCAAGCATAATCGGCTCACAACCGGTAGGCACTGAAGCATGCTGTTCTCCAGCCTCACGCTTCATTCAGGCCGAAGCAATTCGAGGAATTTTTGTTTAATGAAAATGGAATCGCAATCGAGTGTTATGTTATTTTTCCTGATTGGCATCCTATTTACGTTCGCATTCATAGTGAAAACAATTTGTGTATGTACACATCAAATAGATCCTACAGAAAAATGGTGGCACAATATTTTAAAACACGTAATTTTCGAGATCAAACGTTGTTGCAGTAAACATCGGAGACGATGACGTTGTGCTTATGATGTTTCGTGCTCAGTATGGATCGTTTGTTTGGATCAGTTTGATCTTCACTCGTTACATAACCGATCACATTTCGCGGTTTCTACAATGGTTCACGAAATTAACAACAAACCTATAAAGTTTAACTTGCTCAATTCACCAAAGCTAAACAAAGACCAACGAGACGAGACAGCCCTCAGACAACCAACCACATCAAATAATTTGATTGTCAAGCAAACGCGTGACACACACACCTTTCGATATGAAAAACCACCTGGAAACGTGCTCTCCGTTGGCTGTATGGAAACAATAACGCGACAAACACGAAATGATACATCCATAACCAAAAATTGTCCCACCGGAAGGTTGCGTCTTTCTTTCTGACAGCATTGATATGAAATTGCTTGCTGCTAGAAACCCCGTTTCAGAGGTCGATGTTTGGATGCAAAGCAACGTCGTTGGGCAAAGAAAAATCCATTCGGAGGAACCACTCTATGGTGTTTGGTGGAATGTTGTGGGTTCGGCGGATGTCCCCGAGAATCCCCATTAGCAACCAATCAAATGGTAATTTCCAACATGATCTTGCGTTCGATAACCGGGCACTCCGGCCCAATGTGGATCAAATGGTTATGGAAAGCAGTGAGTGAGCTTTAACATGGATCGAAATCACATTACTCCATGGCAATATCCGGCGATAAGGTAAACGACTTCGAGCACGTTTCCGAACGATGCAATAATTCAAGATTCCCGTTCCCAATGCTCGAGAAATGGCACGGGTGCTGCCCATTACTTCATTACCATAATTCGCTTTGCTTTATTTGCACCTTCCTGCCGGCGTCAATGCTGAAAATAAACAGCATTTTGCGAATTAGAAATGCATTAAGCATAAGACTGCGGATAAGCTCAAATCGAGCAGAAAGCGAATGACAAACAAACACAGCTCTCGATAGTCCTGGCAGGCACAATTTATTCCCCACATCCATTACGTATACCACAGTCAAGCTGTACTGGAAAGCACCAAACCATGATCCCGAAACATTGGTCCATGGGGGACTGAGAATCAGCGAGTTGTTTTTCTTAATTTTCTTTACTTCCCGAAACCATTCCCTCCAACGTCTTCTATCCGTAACTGCTCGACCATTGCTCGCGAGCGTTTAAAATTACGATTCTATCGCACGCCGGTCTAATTCATGGTCACGCCAATCGGTGCGCCATATAACGGAAACTGAATATTTAGCAGGTTTTTGAGTGAGGAGGGTACACGAGCTGAGCAACAAATTCTTTTTATTTTTGTGTTGTTCTTCTCATGCAATAAATCGATCGAAATCATCATCGATGGTCATCTTTAATCTCGATAAGATGAAAAATTGCTACGAGTCAAGTATACATTCAAGCAGTTTAAAATGAGGAGTCATGACGAACAATTATGGTAATTTATTATTCCATGAAATTTTCTTTTAATGTGCAATGAATTTTTTCATGATTTTTTCATCTGCACAATAAATTATCAAAACATATTGGAAAATTTATAAAATCCCGACGTCCTATAATTTAATCCAAAATGTTTTCCAATTTTCGGAAACTACCAATAGTTAAAGCATCGTGTTTTTGTTTTATCTGCTACTTGGTTGCTACTTTGAACACTTCTTTAAACACTGCCTCAATGCCAATAAAGACTGAATAACCGATTGATACATGAAAGCACATAGATTTAATCAGAAAGCGGAAATTTCAGATGAAAAACAAAACCCTACCTTACCGCTGAATGTCCACGTAAAGCCGACTGGTAAGGCGTGTAAATATTCAAAAATACCAATTCACGGATTGGAATAGCAAATTTTGCGGTTCGATGAGCCGGCTCAGTTCTATGCCTTCCCTGCCAACAGGACCGTAATAGAATTTGAATATAACGGCGCCAATTTTGTTTGAAGATATGTATGAGTACATGCCGTGGTATTAACCAATACTCAGCCGAAGACGAAGCACGTCAAGCAATCGAAAAATTCAATATAGTGATACATTGTACAGCATCCCGAAATAATGTATTTTTTCCAAGTAAAGACCGCGAGAAATGTAATATTTGGGATGCTTTGAATTCAGAATTAGTGAAATTGTGTTTTAATCCACAATTCCTAGAAGCTCCAATAAAGGTTGGATTCAGAATTCTGTCCTCACGCACATACTCAACTCCTGACATGGTCCTATCAACCTGGACCCCAAACTTTTGGTCCTTCGAACCGCAACCTCCATAGAACTATAAATTTATGCAAATTTTATCAAATTGTGGTACGCGTAGCTGGAAGTCGTGCTCCTTTCCATTTTTCTGCTTGTCGATAACGTTGATTACACACAGTTTTTGCGCCCTGAATGGCTTACGGATTAGAAAACATCGTTGAGTTTCGGAGTTTAAACGCTTTCGTTTACTTCATGTTGTACAATCTGCAACAAGTTACAATCTTGCTAGCTTTGCCGTGTTGTCAATAAAAAGGAACCGAGATAACCAGAAAAAATAGTATAATGAAATGATAACCAAAGCTATAAAAAACACTCTGTTATGGTCATCTAGAGCATCTCGAGCATGGAGCTCAGAAAAAACAAAAACATCATGTTATAACCACGAAACGTGGACCTATTGAAGCCGGGCCTGAACCGACAACGTGCCACTTCAAGGATCATGTATCCTTTTGACGTCATACAAGCTGTCATCCGAACCGAGAGCCCTGTAATGACACGTTCGTTTCGCATCGTTTCGATGTTTTTACATCACTGCAACGGTTGTCCCGAAAGATGACTGATTTTGGGGCTGATTTATATACCGAAATCTGCTCTTCAGCACTTTGCTAGGTTTTTCTTGTCATCCATACTTTCCGGTATAATTTATGGGATTGCTTCATTTTCCAGATCCATAAAAGCGCCACTCCGGGAGCGAGCCGGAAATTGGACAGAGGCCGGACCAGAAAAAAAGGTTCCCAATGCAGCACAAATCCGCAAGCCCACTTGGTGGACTGAAAGTGATTTTTCTTATTTTTGTTTTCCTATGCACAGTCCACAACTCTCCAGTCAGCTGGTGTACGAATCAGATCACTCCAGCATATTGAACAGATTTCATCTAACCACTTACATGCGAATTTGCTGCTCACTTTTATTCCGGCTGCGGGAGCGTGACTGGCTTTTTCCCGGGACTTTTTTATGTTTTCGAGAAAAAAGAACACGCAAACGGGCCAACACGATAGGCTATACAAAAAACAACAACAAACCACATCGTCAATCAATACGGGAAAGAAGCAAAAAATCAATTTAGCTCAGCCTTCCCATACTTCGCACATCCTTTCGGATCACCTCACACGCTGTCGGTAGATTCAATCCGGCTGATGCTTCGGGCTTTCCCAAATCTGGCGCATGTGACAGATCATCGCTCATCAATGCCACTCATCGAAACCCTTGTAGACCGGAATGGAGTGCGAGTGTGTGTCAGAGATATGTTTGTCTATCATGAGCTGTAGAAAGGCGGGAATGCCCTTATTTAGCGTTTCTATGTGCAAATACTGATAAGAGCCTGGCATGGTTGGCAACGGAAGCCTGAAGGGGCCTGTTGGGGAATATTCTATACCTTCTCATTTTATATTTTCTTTTATCGAACCCTTTTTTTAGCTAAATCGTTACTAAATTAAAAATAAATACAACCCAGTTTTATGCATTTTGAGTCAATTAATGTTCAAAACACGTGTTTATTTACTTATTTGCTTCAGTGCATCCAGTACATAACTATTGAAAAATGTTGTTTTTTAGTGTTGTTTTTAGAAATAATACCAATAAATTAGTGTATATGTAGGCTTCAATATTTTAACCATCAAGTCTTATGATCTTAAATCTGGTGAATATTTGATAAGATAGTAAAACACTGATCAAGGGGAACACTCCGCAGTAATTCACACACCTTTTTAGGACCAATAAAGGATATGATAGTTATAAACGGCCTTCACCTAAATAAACAGCTATGCTCGCCCACATCACCATCATCCGAAACTGGTCAGATCGATTTCGATTTATGGTTATTTATAACGATGATGAGATTCAAAATGTTCATCAAATATGCTTTAAAAACATTTGTAAAAGGACAGACTAGTCGAGAAAATTGGTATCTTAGATCTACGTTTTAGTTTTGTATAAAAAAAATTTCAAAAACTTACTGAGAAATATTCAAGAACTGTGTTAAGTTGTTTACCATTTTCTTTCCAAATTGATAGGTAAATGTACGGTTTATCAAATCATAGTGTAGTAAAATAATAAATAAAATTTATGGATAATTTTTAATAGTAATAAGCTTCCTATTTGTCTTTGTACATAATTTAATAAACATACAAACTGTTGATGCAATAAGCTTAAATAACCTGGAAATTAGTCTATCTTTAGAAACGTTCTACTTCAGGGATCCTAAGTCGATTTTCTATCACACATACCTGAAACCACAAGCACAATGTTTCGTAACCAACCATTCTATGAATATTGACGGTATCTGTAGTGTTACTACCCCGAAAGTCCTTAACTAGTCATGTTGTTAAAAACGCAAATGCCAACTCAAACGGATTTTCTATAAAGCCATTTTCATCCTCCACGAACCCACAAACCCACTTTTCAAGCACTCAACCGTGACAAAGATATTGGAAAACGATGGCATACGTAAGAACATGCAACATGGTAAACATGATTCCCGCCCTGAATGAGCGTTTTTCTTTCAACCCATCCTTAATCCCTGTCATCGTTTTCCGAGCGGTGAAATTGTTTGAAGAATATCTTTATTGGGAAAAGTTGCGTCGATGAAATGTTAAAGCGATAAGGCGTTCTCAAACATATCTTAACTTACGTGTGGCATCGAATGGTACTGACGGTTATTAAACGGTGTTGAGGGACTGGGAAGTTATTCAAATATTTAAAAAGATTTTCATTCAACCTATTGTGCGCGATTTACATCCTACCAACACTGTTTGCGAGGGAGAAACTTTTTTAATGAGCTTGTAAGCTCGATCGATATAGCTCGGCTTCGTCAATTTATCATTTTTGGCATTAACCATTCAACACCCGCATGGTTTGGCGGTGTGTTAAAATGAAAGAGTAGTACAGTAGGAGTTTTCCAAGATCGCAGCGCCTCTTGAAAGTATATCGATTAATCCATCATGTCGTTCGACGAATTTTCTTCTAATGATGCTTGTATTTTCCTGATGGTTTGGTACGAAAAATTGTACATAAATGGCTGGATCTACCCAGAACTGGCTTAAATGTCATCAGAAACACATTTCATTCCCTAACAAACGAAACCTCATAAAACGATCCGCTTTACGTAGACAAATACAACATGAACAAATTCATTCGAAATGTATCCGAACCACGCAACGTGAAAAAACGGTTCACCGAAATAACTTTCGAAAGCAATTTGACCTTTGTGTCCGGTGCCGTAATGTCTGACGGATGGCATATGTCTGAATTGTCATTTCCCTAGACCGCTGGTCCTTTTTAATAAGATCGCTCGAGAATGATGATGAGTCGAGCCAGATTGATGCTATGCCGACCGGTGGGACGGCCAAGGAAATAGACAAAGGCAGGGGTCGGCAAAGTCCGGCCCGCCAACAGTTTTTATCCGGCCCGAAAGAAAATTTTAGTGCTTCATACACAAAACTTATCTCAAATTTATCGGATTTATTTACAATGTCAGATTTGTTTTTTTCTCAAACATGAATCTGAAAACTGGTAAAAGAGGTGTACAATACCAGGTGAATATCTCGTATACTTTTTGTAAAACTTTTTCTATCGTATTTGCATTATTCATTGTTCTGCTTCGTATTTGCATTATTCACATTCATTGAGTCTCGTCCATAATCCGGCAGCAATAACTAGTTTACTTGGCATCCAAAATACCTACTACAATACCTAGTACATTCAAGGAATATAATTTTCTTACTCATAACGAAATAAAATAAAGCTTGAATTTTGAAATTTCTCAAATCTCAGCTATTTCAATTACAGAAAACCTAGATTGATAGAAATTTATTCACTGTACTACAAACCAAAACTTATATGTAGAATAGACCAAAATTTATAATGAATAAGTCTGAAAATCTTTAAAGAAGTTTAATGATAATATTTTTAATTTTACCACGTTTTTATGTAACATTATTATTTAGAAAGTTGATACTTCATTCAAAAGGTTTTAGTACTACTTTGAAAACATTTAATCATTGTGTAAGCTATGCGGCCCGCGCTTTAGGTTTCTTTTTAATCATCTGGCCCTTTTCAGGAAATGTATGTCGACCCCTGGACAAAAGGAAAGGATTTATTTAGGGTTTGCCTAACGCCGCTGGACATGTTAATCAACGGTGGGTCAGTGGATCGGAAAGGACAAGGGTAAACAGACACGGACAGATCGGAACTGAGTGTTTGTTCTTTGGGAAATGTAATTAAAATCCTTCTTGAGAACTCCTTCAAGGAAATCGATAAACAACAATCGGAAATGAGCTTGGAATAAAAGTGAAACGAGTCAAATACACAAACAGAGAATTTTTATAAAAATTCCTTAATCTACATATTGGCATGTTAATTTTTGCTTTATTATTATTCAGCCATTTCGTTTTGACACTGCAATTGGTAATTTTTAAACCTTGTGGGCTACGTTTTAATTAAAAAAAAAAATTAACGACAGCAATGAGCTTTTTGTGCTTTTCATCGTGTGGTAAAAATAGAACTCATCCACTTATCCCAAACCGAACATCAAACGAGTCCCAAAGGATGGGAAGCCCCGACCTGAGCTTTTTGTCAACTGCAAATTAGTCCGACCGCATCCAACCGGAGGCCGTCGGTTCATCAACTGGCCTCCATGTCAGTTCCGTGGTCCATCGTCCCACTGTAAGTGCCGCACCGTATGCTGTGTTTTCGATAAACTTCTTTCTCATTACGGGCACTTTATTCACTGCTGGCGGTCATTAAATTTGTGAAGAAGCTAACTTCTACTTACAATTCCCACTGCGTCGTTACGGCTTCATGCACGGCACATTTCCCCCCTTTTCGTCGCCTACATTGCCTTCTGTTGGGCTCTTAACATACAGTTACACGCGCCTGTTACCTCAACGTTCGTGCCAAACACCTGCTAATGGGGATCCCTTGCTGCGCTAGAACATATATACCACCGAATATGTGCACATGTTTCCCCGTGTGATGGGAATACGGAGGGATTGGGTTAATTGCTCTTTTTGTCTCTACCCTCGAGTGTTTTTGTTTTTTTTTTCTACTCATCTATCTTTTCCAGTTCCTTCCTCTTTTTTCTGCGTTAGTCTTCTATTTTATCTCCTTGATTTTAAAACTTACCTTTTATTCCATCTTAAAGAGTCGCCTTCTTCCTCCCCGACCGGTGCGTAAAAAGCCGAGAGGGATGCTTGCGGTCCCACACATCTCACAACATAGCGGCGTTCGTACCTTCGCCACGCTTCATCAGCATCGGCGGAATGAAATCATTGACCTCCTGCCGGAGGAAGAGGTTCGAGAAAATATTCGTTCCGGCGCGTAACTTCGCTATCATTTTTTGCCCAACCTCAGTTCAATCCTAGAGGCACGCTTCAGGCTCCTTAGACTGTAAATGGACTACCGGGCGTAGTTCTAACATGAAAAAAAAATGAAAACTATAATTAATTTTAGTCAACAACATTTTCTGGTAAAGTGAGTTGGCAAAAGTCGAATAAAAAACCTAAAAAAAAACTTGCAGCTAAGAATAGCATTCTCATATCAAGCCTAAAATGGTACAGAACACACCATTCGACAGAGACAAATCATCAAATGATGGGGGTCTTGTCCAAAAATATTCAAAACTTTGTAATGTGACGGATTGTCAGCCAGAGTCTAAAGGAAATTACTAACGGACATTACTTTAGAACAAAACAAAAACGTTGTCCGGTGCCGTATCTTTTTTGACAACTGGCAAAGTTTCTTGCAGGGGTGACAAACTGTGGTGCAATATTGAATAATAGAATGCGTAAATAAAATTATATTATTACTAATCAAGTACAAACAGTTATCGAATAAAGAAATACCAAAATTTGTACGTTCAAAGATTTAGATACTTAAAAACATGTGTTGTGATTTAAATATGAATGCGAATAAAGTCTTATCCTACAAAACAAAATAAAACCTACCAGACACCTAGTTAAATCTTGTGTTCTCCATTCATCTTTGCTAGGCGTAACTAAAATATAACCATGGAATGTTTTAATGTTAGCAAATCCCACGATTAGGTCGTTTGCCACCTCTGCCATAGGTGTATCCATGGTAATGTTTCGACCGTTCTGGTGGGTCTTGATTCTGCTGCATGTCGCTGGAAGCCATTACTCCTATCTCAGATGGTTTCGTAGAATCAATTAATCTCCGTGACACAACTGCCTCTGAACGCCTTCCAGCGCGTCTACCCAGTCTCCATCAAACGAGTGTATGTGAATCTGTTGTTTCTGTGTTGCTATAAATTCTTTATCTGTCTAAAACAATGTGCATAAAAGTTTATAGATGGCAGTAATACAATGAAAATTTGTAAAATACTTTGATAATAGTTGCGACAGTCAGTCCTTTAGAAGAATAAAATTGAATTTATTTCAATTTATTTCAATTCATAAGCTACATTAGGTTTAGAGGAAGTTTACCGAATAGATTAAAAGGAAATTGGACCTTATTAATTGGAACTATAACGATATTGTTTTCTCGTGGAAGAACTAAGGTAGTAGATAGTAGATAAAAGATAGTAATGCAAGAAAGATTTGATGAGAACTTCTCATTGTAGCAGGAAAAAAATATAAAAATAAATTATCAGACATGAAATGAGTGCATGCTCAAGTCTCAGTTTTAATTGAATTTTGCACAATAACAAAAACAAATCTCCATGAACCACATTAAACGCTCCATTGTGGACAGATGTGATGAACAGCAGCAAAATGTTTCAATCTGTATTCCAAAAACTTTCACCACCAAAATGGAAACACTGGTGTCGTCCGGCAAGCACCGATGGACGAGCACACATTCCGCCGGCGAACATTGTCGGAACTGTCGTTTATAAAAATAGCTCATTCGGTTTGACATCAGGACGTTGCTTTGAAATGTTTGCGATTGCCGGTTTGTAGAGAATATGTACACCTGCTCGGAAAACCTGTTGCCCCGAAAAACGAAGATGAAATCGACGCAAACGACCGGCGGCCGCTGTCATGTCGCCATAATAAGGATATCTAAGGGACGTTTCCCGAGAGGTGGAGCTGGTCTCCCCGGCAACTACTCCGAGAGCATGTCAACATGCGGCTGGCTTCTAATTGAATTACATCGAAATACGTTTCGGTGATCCGCACGTGATAAAGATCCTAACGTTTTCGGTTGAACGAAACCTACCGTAAGCAATTTGTTTACGGTGGTTGGTCATTTTTATGTTTCCTAGCAGTCGGTTCGCATCTCCCGTTTTCTTTTGGATGTGTAACCTGAAATTTGATTTGATGTGTAATCCGAATCCGGTTCATTTGGTTGTCGAAATGTCAAGCAAACTAATACGATAAGCTTTACGCGCTGATGGTCACACCTTCTTTATTCAAACACTAAGCCTCCTAGAAAGAAACACTACAGGTGAATGGAAAAACAACCGTGGAGCGACTGTAACTCCCACAAGACAAATCCAACTCATCTGCAACAGATCGAATTGAATAAGAAGCCGATGAATTTATCAATAAACCGGATTTGCCGGAATCAAACGTGTCCAAACGGTGGACAGAAAGGATGCGGTCCATCGATGAGGAAAAACTTTCATAATCCCTAGCCGGTTCCACCTAAACCGTTCCGAAGGGAAACTTTAGCTTATAGATATGAATAAAAAAGCATCTGAAAGTATCTTCCCCAACAGACATTACGCTGATGGATGGAACAGTTATGTGGTTCGCGTGTGGAAAAATCTTCCCCAATGGCCTGACGAGAATAACCCCCTCCGCCCGAGGGGAGGCAATTGTGTTACGGCATGATATGGCGAGAAATCATCGTAAAATCCGCCGTCCCACCGTGGGATGAAGGTTTTCTAGGTCGCTTTGGTTGTAGTTCTTCGACACATCGCCGTTTGTGGCCAACATTTGACCGGCCGAGTGGGTAAAAAGAGGCTGAATGGAACACCTCATGACTGAGGGAAAACAAAAAAACCCATACACACACATATACACCAGCAGAGCAGCATGATAAACGTTCTATCCTGCGAACGAGCCTGTTCTTGGGGTGTACTAATTTATGGGCACACTGTTTATCACTGGCAGCATATTAGGGCCCTTCTCTCTCTTTCTCTCTCCGATCCCCGGGAGAGGGCCGGTGTGGGAAGTTGGCCACTTGGCTCCACTCGTGTTTTGTTTTTCGTGCGTTTAAGCCCGGCCTTAAAGAATCATTTATAAACCCAACCTTCCCAGAACCATTTCAAAGCATTGGAGCGGAGATTTCCTAAAAAATTCTGTCAACGACGAGCGTATCCGCGGTTCGCCATCATGGTTGCGGTTATGCGTTTGTTTTTTGGCACCATGACTCGGCAGGCTCGTGAAATCCGTCGACGGCCAGTTGAAACTTTGCAGTGGCGATAAATCAGTGAAAAACGATAAACATTAGCCAAGTCCCACCGGTGCAGGATGAAAAATGTATCTCACTGACTGTTCGCTGGTGGGCGCCAACGAAGCATGTTACCCAATGGATAATATGGGAAATTAGGATTAAATATGTATGACGAAGGGCCAGTACAAGCTGCTGTATATGGTCGAGTTTCTCGCATACCACGTCAAACGATGCGAAGCAATTTGAAATAACGTACATTCCGTACCGCACGAAAGAACTGTTTTGTTTAACATAGCTTTGTTATAACGTCCACGTAAATGGTTGTGCTCAAACAAACGTAGGATGATGTGACATTACCACCATTCTTTAGATATATTTATTACTGTACAAATTCGTACATTCCATGGAAATCTAAAAGTGAACCTTTCTGTCCCGGTAAGGAATGTTTAGACAGCTAAACATGACCGGAGCCAAATGTCGTCTTCGTACAAGGGCACCACACCATTTTGTGGATTTTGGGTTCCATGTTTGCCTTCTTTATGAATACCAATTGTGAAGCTGCGTGCGTACACTCCTCTTCTTGCAGCAGCATCCCGAACAACACTCGAGGGGAAAATTTTGCCGGTAGAATAGTAGTAACGTTTGCAGAAAACCTGACCCCAAGGGATACATTTGGTTGAATGAAAAGTAAAAAAGGAATCAAATTTAAATCAATCCCCCGACGAGTAATTTTTGACCATTCTTCAAATGCCTTCTTTGCGCAAATTGTTGCAAACGCTGCGGTTGTTGTGCCACGAGAAAAAAAAGAAGGTATGCTATTTATTTATGCATGCTGCCGGGTCGTGTCGATTGCGATTTTCTCGAAAAGATGTGTTCCTGGAATCATATAAGTTCTGTTTCAATGAGCGTTTCACAAATTGAATGAAACAAACAATAGCAGTAACAAAGACTGTGGGTAGAAATTATTTACACATTGTTAGATTGTTTTTTAATTGTTCAAACTCATTCGTAGTAATATTTGACACCTTAATTCCTTATCCACTATCGATGGGTTTTGCTTCAGTTAAAACCTCTTCATCGTTGCTTAGAAAATCAAAACTCTTACTTTCATGTTATATTCCATTTTCAAGTTCATTTTTAAATATGTATACAAGTATTTGAGTCAATTTTAAATTTATTTGTAGTTTAAATTTTATAAAAGTTATTGTTATAGTTCACAACTGTCTATTTTTCAACAAAATGATTATTTTGAAATATAGTTTCGATGGGTATAGAGATACAAAATAAGCTTTATTTACCTTTTAATTATATTGATGCTTATAATCATATCTTTTTATATTTAAGTATATTTTTTAAGCGTGAAAAAAAACCAGACGAACATATTGAGCATTTATAATAATGCTTTATACTGCATATATGCGTTTAAAAATTGTTTAATTTACTTTTGTTGGCATAACGACCATTTTGGGTAGTAAGGCATTAAGGGCTAACTGACATTTTTTCTTTGCACACGTAGATGGTCAGTTCTCTCGTACAGGGGAGGCTCCGATCTCGATTGGGCGCGGTCTTGGACCAATTCTCTGAATTCGACTGTCGCAGGCTTCAAGAATAGTTGTATGAATGTATAAACATTAAATCAAAATATTACATTGAACGTTTTGTTGAATGAAGCCATTGTTTTAAGCATATTTTAGCAGGGAAGTGAGTTGTGAAATTAGTTTGATACGATTTCGCCATAGGAAGGGAATCACGTTCGACTTATTATTTTTTAATTTTGATTTTATTTTCGGAGGATCTTTTTGCATGGAATTTTAATCCTCTTACACTGTTTTTTCCCATCGTTTGCAGCGTTCATTAGGGCATCGCTGGCAGACTGCGATGCTGCCATTGCTCAATCGCTCCGCTATCATGCTCGAGCTGCTTCCCGGCAATGGAACGTCAGCGCTGGAAAACTACACCGCCTCCCTGGCAGACCTTTTTGCCACGGAGCAGCCGGTGGCGCTGCTGGGAAATGCTTCGTTGGCCATCGGAGCAGTGTACGCCGCCTCATCCCAGCATCTGCAGCAACACCCTAACACATCATCCGAAGTGGCTCTGGCCACGGCCTCTGGACTGCATCCAGCGATCCACCAGCTGTCGAGCGGGTTGGCCACGCTCACCACAGACCTGCTGGGCCAGTCCGGCAGTCTGGTGCTAGCGCGCGAGGAGTGTGACCAGCTCAACATCAGCTACGCCTTCGAGAACGGCAGTGCGCTGGCGGTGCCGGGCCTAAGCTGCTACGAGCACGCGCCCACGCTTTCCCGGTCGGGCGTCATCCGCGTGATCGTCCTGTCGGCCATGGCCATCGTGTCGCTGCTCGGCAACGTCGCCACCATGTGGAACATACAGAAGAACCGAAAGTCGAGGCGCGTGACGCGCCACAACTGGAGCGCCATCTACTCGCTCATCTTCCACCTGTCGATCGCGGACGTCCTGGTGACGGGGTTCTGCATCATCGGCGAGGCGGCCTGGTACTACACCGTCGACTGGGTCGCCGGCAACCTGTTCTGCAAGCTGTTCAAGCTCTGCCAGATGTTCAGCCTGTACCTGTCGACCTACGTACTAGTGCTGGTCGGCGTCGACCGTTGGGTCGCCGTTAAGTACCCGATGAAGTCGCTCAACACCGCCCGCCGTTGCCATCGGTTCCTGTTCGTGGCCTACCTGCTCTCCTTTGTGCTCAGTCTGCCACAGGTATGTAAGGAGGGATGTTGAGAGCACTACAATGCTGATAAAATTATCATAAAAGACACTCCAACGCGGACCTAAACAGATGCTACTTAATAGCAATATATAAGTGGTCCCTTTCTTGTTCAATCTTGAGAGGCTTTAAAGCTTACTCATTCATTAGCGTATTTAAGCATGGTGACTTTAAAATACTTTTAGAAAACAGTAACAGTTTTTCGGATAGCAGTATTCAAAGTCCCAATTCTTCGATAAATTTTTGTCTTCAATTTGCTGAGAAAAATACTTCAGACTGTTACAGCTCATTCAGCGACGGTTGACTTTAAGCTTCTTTTACGGTAGGACCCGTAATAAAAATCGTAATCATATCGACTGACAGCTAACCCTATCCTTAAAGCAAACCCAAAGATTATTTCAGGTCCCGTATTTGGCTAACATCTTAGCTGACATCATAATGAAGGGCTACAGATATTGCTTTACGCCAGCCTTTATTGTATTTCATTTTTTGGTGGGTCATTTTGGGGACATTTTCCTCTCATAGGATATTAAATTATGTCGAATACGCCTACCCGTGCCGTATAACTGAATGTTAATGTGGGCTACACATAATTTTACCGCATACGAAAAACACTATCTTCTCATACTAACGCAAGAAATAAACAGATTTTTAGCCTAGAAACGCAGGATCATTTTTCTAAATAAATATTTTGTGGTTTTTGTAAACAACAGTCACAACAGATGTTAGATAGAACATTCACAACCCAATCGACAGTCGGTACCCGCTGCGGTGACAACTAATACACCTACCTTCTAAATCAGTGGCCGGTTTCAGCTAACACGCCCTCATTCTACCGCATACCAGCACGTCGATTGTAGCGGGATTACTTTTTAACACCCAATTCGACCGACGTGCGTGAAGATAGATCAGCGATAAGTTTGAAGTTTCGAAAATGGAACGAAATTATTCTGCTCCGTTCCGCCAAATAATCACAGGTCTGGGGCCATGGGTGGATTGCTTCTGTGGGTTTCCCCACCCGATCGTGTGCTGGTTTTCGAAATCTAGATTCCTACTTCCTCATGTCATTAAGCTCAATCATGGATGTTGACGAACCTCTCGTATGAGTAGCATTTCATAGCAGTCGATGCCGAAAGTTTGGGAGGAAAAAGGAAGCTAAGATCAAGCCGATAAACCAGTGACGATTGCGGGGCTCAAGTGAGACATAACAGTAGAAAGATTGGTAGGGCATGATTTTTAAGGTATTGTATAGAAAAAACCTTTGCAGCGCACATCAATTTATTCATTCATGTTAATGTAGTAGATTTAACCTTTTTTTATGAACCATATTCGTAACAAATGAATCCATTTAATAAAGCATTAAAGTGCCTTATCATTTCTCATAAATCTCAGGGCGTTAGAGACGCTGTTTCAAGCGTATCTCGTTTGGATTGATCATGGTAAACGAATTTTCTTGAAAAACGTTCAACGGGAGAAAACTGTGCAAACCATTTTTTACAATTGTTGCGTAAATATCATTGTCATGGATAAAAGTTGT
>KE525221.1:101515-135758 GCA_000441895.2 Anopheles sinensis | reverse complement strand
AATTGTACTTTCCTTAATTGTTACTGTACTTTATTTCAATGCACCTCGTGCAACGTAATGATGTCAAAATGCGTTACGTTTCGACCAATCTTTCTTCGCTTGCCATCACTCATCTTTTCCACTCAATTTTGGCTCCTTTTAAGTCTTGATAAATGCTTAGCATACTATTTATTTCGAATTGCTCATTCTTGTTTCCTTCGGTCACTAATTTGCTTTGCTGTTCCGTTGCCCTGTTCACATTGTCCCTCACTTATGAATACGAATGTAACTCGACAGAAAAAAATCGCAAGGGAACAGAAAAACATTGAAAACAAACGAAACGTTACACTAACATAGCTACTATCCAGCTGCACTTAAGTTTGTCTTATCATGCGTTTGAATTTAACACCAGCACAAGTCAAAGCGTCGGACGAGTTATCAAACGCACATCCTAAGTACTGAGAGTCATAAGTAGCAATGATAAAATGTTTACTAAATTCTTGTATTCGATTTTTCATGGTTTTGGCATGGCATGGCAATAAAGCACACGATAGGTATGTGTGTTTGATGGTAAACGAGTGTAAATCTTACTAGTATTAACGTATGATATATTCACGAATAAAGATCTTTTTTACGAAATTTAGAAACAGAAGCACTGAACGATATTTTCTTCTCGATATTTTAGGAAATAAAAAAGTGATTTGATTTTCTTCCAAACAATCGTGAAAAAATAAAATACAAAAACAATAAATTCCAAAATTCAATTTTTAATAATGCCCATCAGGACGAGCAAAAATTTTGCTTTCTTTTAATCTGTAAAATCATAAACTTAAATAAGCTGCAGAAAAAGTGGCAACCAGTACAGTTTTTGAGAGATAAAAAATGGATGATTCTGCAGAAGTTGAGTCATGGAACACACATTTTTCGAGAATCTAGTAAATAAATCTGAATAGAAATCATACAAAAATATTGTTATAAATTGTTAATTCATACAAAATGCATCCTATTGCGTTCAGAGAAATTGCTCAGTATTGGTTCAGTTTATTGTCGTTCGCAATGTTCTAAATAAGAGATTGATAGTTGAGCTTCTGGTACGTGAGATTGACAAAATCTGAGAGCTCCAGAGAGATGATGAATCCGAGAACCAAAGGTCCATAGTCTTATGATAATTAAAAAGTACAACCTATTCCTATAAGTAACTCAACCAGATCTCGATGGGTATCCTAAAAGCAAGAGTTGATTTCAAACCGAACTAAAGTACCATTTAACACTACTTCCTCGAGGACACAACCTTTACGTTAACATAATCGACAGAACGAAACGAACGCAGACTAAAAGAATGTCATGATGTAGGTGAAAATCGTGAAACCCGCTATTGTCGATCGTTCCACGGTTCCAACAGTCTGGCTGCCGCTCGCCGGGTGATCTCTTTCTGTCTCTACTCATCCACATCCACCTCCTCCTTGGCGGTCATGAACATTTTCTGGCAGAACTGCGTGACCCGCGACAGCCAGTCGGTGAACGCCTTCGGTTTGTTCTGCCACGCGACGCCAATGTAGTAGAACGGGATGCCGGCCAGCGTCAGTGCGACGCCCATGCCGACCTCGTACGGCGCTACGTAGCATGGCACCACCAGCAAGAAGGCGCAGATGATGACGAACACTATCGGAACCCAGAGCGGCACTCGGATCGGTCGGTGGATGTCGGGCCGGGTGTACCGGAAGTACAGGACGGCACTGACCGAGAGCATGATGAAGAACGACTCCACGATACTGCTGTAGGTGATCAGCACGTACACGTCGCTGATAAACAGATACAACAGCGACAATATGCACTGCAACGATAGGGTTTGGAGGAGAAAGAAACACCGAACAAACGGTATTGATAAGCCAATGATTGCGCAAGACCGAATGTCCAGGGAAATGGTCCTCGAACGTTGCTCACCAGAAACACCAGCGACGGCATCGGCGTGAAGCGATTCACATTGATATGGGACAGTATCTCGGGCATGTGGCCGTTACGGGCGCCCACGAAGCGCATGCGCGACGAGGTCATAATATGCACCGAGAGCCCTCCAAAGGCGGCAATGGCGACCAGGATGGGCATCAGGAACGAACCAACACCCATGGCACGTTGGGCGAACGTCTACAAAACCCGCCGGAAAACACCACAGCACAGCGAAGGAGAAGGAAGAGAGAATAAAAAAAGATCGATCAAATCAAAACACTTGTGGCGCCATCTATCCGTGAAGCTGAAGAAGCTCGGATCATCCCGCAAATCCCGGAATGTCCGGCTCTTCTCCTTGGCATGCATTCGCTTCAAAAGGCAGTGTTTTGCGGGAAGCAAAACCACAAAAAACAAGAGTTGAAAATTATAATAAAATGATAGAAAACAAAATGCAAAACAAACTTACCACGGCGATAGCATCGGAGGCCAAAATTGCCTGTGGCGTCAGGACGGCCACGTACGCCATATTGGCCAGCACGTAGATGGCCGTCACCAGGGGCAGCGAAATGTAAATCGCCCTCGGAAGGTTCTTGTACGGATCGCGCAATTCCTCGGTCATAAAGTTGAGGTAGTTCCTGTGGTGTGTGCATGGTTTTGGTAGAACGCAGCGAGAGATGGGGAGAGAGAATGAGAGAGAAAGAGAGACAGAGTGGTCAGTACAACGCAGTAGCAAAGGCAGAAGTGAATGCAGCAGACACGGGAAAAACTCACCAGCCGGCGTACGAAAAGATACCGGAGTAGAATGCGACCGAAATCTTGCCCGGATCCGTTTCGGTGCCATCGAACGCGTTCTCGAAGTTGTCCATGCCGCCCTCGGCCACCGCCATCCACACGACGCCGACCACAATCACCAGCACCAGTGCGCCGATCTTGGTGAACATGAACACGTTCTGCATCTTGGTCGTGACACGCACATCGTACGCGTTGATGTACGTCAGGGCGCAGATGGTAACGGCGGCAAAGAGCTGTAGCCCGATCGTAGGTACTGAGCAGCCTGCGGCGAACAGCGGCTGAAACACGTAGCTCGCAAACGTGAGGCTCATGATCGCGTTCGTACTCGGACTGCACAGTCACATTAGGGACCAACGGAGGAACGTCAGCGTACCGAATCCCCAAAAACATCGGAAGAAGAACAAGAACATGGTTAGAACAACGTCGAGGGTTGGTGGACACCATCACTTACACAAAGATCACCGTCGCGTCCCAGAGGTAGAGAAACGCCGGTAACGGCCCATAAGCCTCGTAGATGTACGCATAGTCACCACCAGACTTGGGGATTGCAGTTCCCAGCTCAGCGTAGCAGAGGGCACCGATCATCGACAGCACACCACACAGGACCCAGATCACAAGAGACGTTCCTACCGAACCGACCTCCTGCAGGACACCCTTCGGTGAGATGAAGATCCCCGAGCCCAGAATGATACCGAGGATGATGGCAACACCCTCCAGCAGCCCAAGCGACTTCTTCATCTTCACCTTGTCCGGATCGTCCGCCGCGGTTCGCGGCGGGCCAGCTTCACCATCGCCCCTTGGCGCCACCGCGCCATCCTCAGTAATCGAGCCAAACTCGGTCACCACCGAACCACTCCCGGGCGATACCAGTTGGTCCTCCGTCGGTGAATGCAGCTCGAGAACTGCGTTTCGTTGCTTCAGCGGCATCGTGTACTCTGAGGGGTCGGGGAACTCGGGAGTGAAGGATTGGGACCAACAAACAGACAGACAAACACCCCTATCTGAACGGTTCGTTTACAGTGGATTGGATTCTTTCGGAAGGGGAAGGTGTTGGAATGGAAAAGAAAATAATTAAAAAATAAAAAGCGGTAAACACAACTGGCCATATACGGTCTACTTTTGAAAGCGGGTGTTTATACTTCTTCCAAAAAAATTGGGACATCAAATGTCAGATGGGTTTTTTGCCGTAAAGTTCTTAAAGAATGGGGTTAAAGGTCGCTTCCGCTTTGAATCCCTTAATGGATGTGTATAAACGACGCCCTTTGGCAACAACCGTATCAGTTTAGTATCACAAACTTTCACTTAATCCAAATCGCATACCACTGTGATTTTCACCTGAAGGCTTGAGTCTAGAAGAAATTGAAAGAACTCAAAAATACACTTCTATCGAAATCTAATACCCATGATATGCTTTTGCTTAGTAGCGAACTAACGACTTCCTTCCGTCTCGAACGCACCAATTGACTATCTCCAGACGCCGTACAATTAGATGACAGCTGCCTGTTTACGACCAACACACACACGACACGACGGTGAAATGGGAGTGTACGTAACATGCGCGTGCCAACGTTGATAGATGCCGAACGAGACGGTGGCCTCAACCTTTGCCGGTGAACCGCAGAACGAAACTCTTCCGTTCTGTCACCAACCGTGGGCAGAAAATGTGTGTCCTTCTAGTGCTCCTTCTTATCAGCACGTGTTCCGGCTACTGACAAGACTACAAGTGACCACGAAATTAAATGCCATTCAAAAACCTCTTGTCTAAACGTACTTTTTTCGGGTTCGGGGAGCCACCGATGCAGAGAACACTCTGAAGATGCCGACGCGGAAGACAGACACCAAAAACGAAGGCAGGGTTTGTTCGACCATACACGCAGGTTGCACTACAGCGACACACTAAGGCCGGCTGTCACTCTCCGTAGGCGCCCTAGACACCGGAGTGATGTTGAGCTTTACCATTAAGGGTGTTAATCGAAAGTGCAACACAACAATGTTTGTCTTTCCGCCCGATTTCTGTTTAATCGACGGGCGGGAAAATCCTTCTCAAAACCGAAAACACTCATCAGTCGGTCAGGGACGAGTTACGACCACGGTTGAGGGAGAACCTCAGGGAACCTCAGCCGTCCGGAAACGTTACGCACGCGCGTTTGCGATAATATGATCGCTACGTTTTTGTCGACATATTCACAACCCTTCGTACAAACACTACCGGCCGAAAGACATTGGCGAAATCGAAACGGAATTCAAACAAAAAACTCAAAACACTTTACGGCGACTCTTGGCAAACATACTCCATCCCGAGATGATACGATGGCGACCTCCCATGCGGGAAAGAACGGTTGTGGTTGTATGGCAATTGCGCCTCTCGATGAATCGTACACCGTTTTCTATTTGCCGCCTAATTTGGCAAGCAAGCTGATAATTTGGTTATCACCCAGTGGCTAACGATGGAACCCGTGCGCAAGTCCCACAGTGTGGAGTACTTGACGCGCTTACGAGAGGCTAAGTGGGTTCTCATTGCGATTGCGATTAGTCAGTGGGGATCATGACCACTTTGCGTACCGCCGCTTTCCACATTTAAATGGAAACCAGTGATGGGTATGGTTCAGATTCGATGAATAACTGAAATCAGCGATCGGTGATACCGAGATGATCTTACTTGTGACACTTTCCGAGCTACAAAACGAAAGACGATATCCACTCCAAACGGGTTGCCGTACGGTTGCGTCAACGGTTAACCACAAACTGCACCAATTAACTGGAATGGGACATTCCTTCAACAACCCAAGTGAACACCCGGACGATCAGTAGAAACTTCTGGAACCGATAGAAACCACCAAACAGTTTTCGTCCACTCTGACTCCCTTTGATAAGGGCAAACGATGGAGTCCCACGATTCGTTAAATGTTTTGAGACTCGATAAAAGGAAAAACACAGTTCTGACCATCTTCTGAAACCGCAAGTGAGCCAATTAATTCATTTTGGACACTGTTGGACAATGTCCCCCTATGCTCCTTGTGGGAACTCTACCACTCGATCCCAATTGATTCATTTAGAACGTGTCGAGAACAGCAGCTAAGGGGTCTATAAATAAATGAACCGGAACGTCACTTGTGATACAATTCGTTCCATAATTGGACCGTACAAAAATTTAGATAAAAGTGTGACAAATTTCTTATGTTATTAAAAGGAAGCGATAAAACACTTGTCGTTATCATTCTGTGGTTTTTCAGAACTTCGCTAGAGTTTATCCGCCCGATTAGACCGTTTTCTCCACGATACAAGAATCCGTAACGCCGTCATCGTACTTGAGAACTACGACACGAGCATGAAATTAGGACAAGGCTTTCTCCGTGACCTGTTTTTTGAAATCACTTACAAATCTGCCCCCATTGCTCCCGTGGATGAGGTATTTTTTCTTCCTCTATTCTCTCTCTCGCTTATGAGCGGAATACTGGGAGTTCTGATCCCTGAATAATGAGAGACAGCATCCTTTCAACACCTGGTCTCTGACTTGGTTCACAGACATCACGAACCACCAAGCGGGAATAAATACACCATCATTTGTAGCTAAACAGGGGGGAAGAGGGGGAATCGGCGGAACTACTCTGTAACCTAAGCTTGATTGCAACAGGAACAACTTCATGGTCGTCCGCCTCCAAACCAATATGGGAGGCATAATCCATTGCGTCGTGAGCGGATGCTCTGGCACCATTCTAGACTCGGCAATTAATTGATTTATCGTTAAGCGTAACCGAACGGCTTTCTGGGAGATTAAACGACATCGCTCCTTGGCGTGGATTTGCACCAAACATTCCCATACCCATCATTCCTGGCGATGATACTTTGCATTGCAAACGAGCGGTAAAACCGAGTGTCGAATTGTGCATAAATCTAGAACGCAACGGCCTCGATGCAAACCTGGATGAGATCCTTCCAAATTGTTCCACAACGCACTTAGGCTCGGTGCATCCTCCCACAAAGCGAAGCGAGTTATCCGAAAGGCGTTCCTCAATAATTTAACGCATTTTGCTCCATCGAGCGGCAGTGAAGTCCTCGCGCTATATTTCGTCCTCCGAACGATCCGAAACCGAGATGTCCTTTCTCCATCAAACAGCATTGGACGTATCCCGGCTCTCCCGCCCTTTTCCCTGTGTCAACGATGCAGTTATTTATTGCTGACTTAATTGCTGAAGTCATTATCATTGATTTTATTTGCATGCATTTATAATGCCCCTGTAAGTGAGATTTATCGGAATACCAGCGAGCGCAGCGGGAAGTCGCCACATTTTAGCGACGAATGGCACGCTGTTCGACGTTGCATATCTCACCCCTTGCGAACGCCTTTCTCCTGGCGTTTTCCTCGTTGGTCATTACTTACTCCGGGCACGAAATGGCGACGACCAGCATCGTTTGTCATGCGGTCGAATGTGCCAATGTTTAACATTATAGCTATCTCGTTTTCGTGCCAAACACAACATTGGCAAAGGGAAAATCAGTTTCCTCCTTCGCAACGTGGTCGGAGGGAAGGTGATATAAATGCATAAATCAGTCGCCTGTTCGGGCTTTTGGAGCGCTCGGTACAATTCAATCTGGACAATATTTTTCATCACTTTCTCATGTTCGGTGCTCGAGAAAACCGATAATAAGCACGTGCAAACCATCCGAACGGAATGGCAATTAAAAGCCAACACTTCCTCTTTCTCTTCGGTTCGGCACTGCGGGTTTTGAAAATGGATTATCGAAATCGGCCCCGGCTGACGGACAAATTGAGGCCATTTTTCCCGGGTGCGCCACGGGACACCGATCATGTTACATAAACCGTCTGGGCAGCAGCCACAACGGTTCGAGTGGTGAAATATTGTGATAAATTGGCCAAAGTTTAAAGCAATAAGGAAGCGTGAGCAAAGATCTCAGACTTTTTTGTTTGGATCAACCAATTAAGTGACACTTAATGTGATTCGGTTAGCGAAGAAACGAAGTTAATTTCTGCGTAACAAAATTGAAACGAATAAAAAGAAAATGTTGCAGAAAAAATACGATTTTTAAAGAAACAACTCAAAATAATGATGTAAAACCACATTAGAAAATTAACATAAACATTAATTCAAGAAGAAATAATGAATTAAGTGATTGAACGATAGAATATATACAAAAAAACATTTAAGTCTTGTTTCCTTTAAATTGAAGACTAGCATGGTGGCATAGACTTCAATCTACTAACGTGGAATGAAAATTCTATTTGAATAGTTTCAAGCCTCCATAAGACGGTTTGTGATTGTCACTATTGTGCGCGACAACTTCCAGGGCCTTGTCAAACGTAATGTTTTATTGTTGCACGGAAAGAAAACATCTAATGGGAACAAGGTGTTCGGGGAGGGCGGACTGGTCCCCACATTCATTCGCACATGATCCGCAACCTCGTCGGCCGAGGCCCTTCGTCGGCTGTGGCTTTCGATCATTTGAATTATGACAGGCAATATGGCACGTTTTAAGTGCCACGGCTAACGACTCGATGGGCCAAGATTGCAGCGGCCCACCTACGTAAGGTCCCGCACACCGGTAGACACGTTTGCACACGACAGCTGGAAAACTACTATCATACCATCGTCATTTTCCGGGCGATCTTGCTTACTTATACAAGAGCCAAACAAGTTGACACAAGTGAAGCTATCGCAAACAAATACCAGAATGGAACCCGTTTGAGTGGCAAAGGTTCGCCAAAAAAGGTTGAAAATTTAGAACAAATACTATACTCTCATTTACCTGTTACAACTATGGGTGACTGCAATCAGTTGATATCGGTATCTGCGGAAGAAAACGGAAATGATGTTAAAGTAAAATAATTTCTCTGTATTCTTTATGCTGTGAAATGGGAGTTGTTTTTGATCCTATTAATTCGTCATGTTAATCGTTTTATCTAAAATCTGTTAACAGCATACACCTTTCTACTTCATTTGTAAATCTAAAACTCAAATCCTGGACAGATGCAAAAGCTTGCCTGCGCAGTGTTTCTCTGTTGCATCATCGCGTACCTAATGGAAGGGAAAACTACTAACAAACCAGTCCCAGAAGTGAGTACTTTTGGGACATTTACCGACCAAACTGTAAATATGCAGTCCAACCAAGCACACTCGACCGCGTCATTTGTGCAAATTCGAGCAATCTGGACCGGAACACTCATAGCACTCGAGAACAGTTCACACACGCCGGCCAGCCTCTACCTCCCTCTTCGGGGAGGCATTAGATAGAGTGCATGTGCTTGCGGGATGATTCTGATAAAAGTGCACGATACAATGTTACAACGGCGCAGTTTGTTACAGTGTAATGGGCGCTCGGTGTCGTCGGTAATGACCTTGCGTACGTAACTCCGTGCCAGAGCTCCACCCTACCCCATTCGATCGGCCGGCTCCGGTAGGGACAAACAAACGATGAGCAGCTGTTCCGATATCCATCACAACGCCATTGGGAGGAGAGTTCGGAGACGCCTGATGACAGGCGGACACGGAAGGCAAAAGTAACACGGATGGTTTGCTATTTTAATGCAATCCCAGAGATGCATCTCCGGGGAGGGCAAAAGGGCACTTGAAATTGTTGCTTCAATAAGCAGCAAGTGCACCGTCGAGCAAACCGTCCACGTTCCAGGAGTGTACGCAAGCGGCAT
This sequence comes from Anopheles sinensis, assembly GCA_000441895.2. Taxonomy (NCBI): domain Eukaryota; kingdom Metazoa; phylum Arthropoda; class Insecta; order Diptera; family Culicidae; genus Anopheles; species Anopheles sinensis. The sequence continues at coordinate 126,376 of KE525221.1, read as the reverse complement.
CATGGACCCACACCTTGTTTGGACAGAGAGATAGACTGACTACTAAATAAGCGCGTGTGTCAATCCAACGAACGTAGATATGTTGGATGGACGAGTAGTTACGCTTGCCAGAAACTTCACAATCATTCGTTTGCAATAACGATGGTACGACACGAGAGGACGGGGCGTTATCGACAGCGTAACAACAGGAAGAATGAGTTTCCGGAAAGGTATGACAACTTACGGATACAGGTATGCTTTGTTAGGTGGAATATCACGAAGATATTTCCGGGGCACGTGTGGATACGAGGTTTCTCGATAACAAAACGCCAGGTGGAGAACATGAAAACTGCCGAAGCCTGAATAACACAATGTTCTATGCGTCAAGACTTCTGTTATTGCTCAGAATCAACAGTTATCCTATCGAATCGCTGCATATATTTCAAAATACCAGTATACTACTGGTTACTACAAATACTGGAACTATTGGATTTCAAAGTTACGACATTCAGCCATTAAAACCACGTTGATGCTCTATTGTGAAAATGATCCGCACAGTTTCGCTATTTCCGAGCGGACATTCCACTACCGAGAATTGATATGACATTTCCAGATATCTGCGTAAACTTCCAACCCAGGCAGGACTTTACGTCCCGGCTACAGCGAGTATGTCACAAGCATTTGCTTACTGCCTAGCATCGTCAAGGTCCGTGCGATAGGATCAGAGGAGATAATTAAAATGTAAAGCACAGGCAGGACGACACCGGGCTCTGGTCGTCGCGGTCGGTTCACTACTCGGAACTACCAGGAAACTCAACGCGCTGTCAGTGTGTGGCTGTTTGGAATCCTGTGGTCTTGCAGACGCCCGGGCAGATGGAGGACCATCCATCCGTAGCACGACGGAACGGATTTACGTCAGCCTCGTTCCCCATGAGTGACATTGCCGTGTTGAAGGTACCCTCCGGCGGCATGGACACGGGTGGAGAATGTGGGTAGCCACTCTGCTGTCGGCATTGTGACGACCCAAATCGACCCGTCAAATGCAGATGCATCGGGCTTTAAGAAGAGCTCATCATCGTACCTCCTCCTCAGAGAGATAAACTTGCCCTTTTGGGATGGAGATGGGAGGTGCTATCAGCAGATCAGGAACGCGCTTTCAACATGGAGTTTTATGGTGCCAGCCCGAGTGATACCTGCTCTGTTCACTACTCTAACGCCCAACCGTAAGCCTCCCCAAAAAAAACCAAAAAGAAAATACACACACATCAGCATGGCCGCGGACACTTTGGTGTGGTTGACACCGGCTAGCAATGGGGGCGGCTCGCCCTAACCCCCACTCGACGGACTCGACCTTCGGAGTCAGTTTGTTTTCGTTACGGTCGAATCTGAGCGACGACTCTGGCGCAGATGTGTGTCACGGTTCTGATGACGAGGGCGAGGGAAGGAAACTTTCAGTTAACTGTCCATTCCGAAACCGAGCCATAAGGCCTCAAAGCGTGCTCGTTTGAGAACTCCGGCAACAGCGGTGCGCGGCTCTTGTCCAGTTGGCTCTTGCCACGCGGATGAAGCTATTTCCACCATTCGGGGACCATTCGCACGGAAATGATTAATTACGAAACGGTGCATTCGATTGTGGGCCGTCGCCGTCAGTGAAAGCGCGTTCAAGTCCAACTTTGAGGGCAGAGTTTCTGTGGTCAGTTCGGCGAGGTCTACGAATGCGTTTGGATTTAAATTTGAAAAAAAGGAAGCTCCTCAAAATGCTTTCAAACATTGTGAACTTCAGTTAAATCTTCTTCTATCAGATTTAAAAAATGTGAGGAAAACCCAACAATGTATGCATTCAGAATGTAATGAATTTAAAAGTGAAAACTTCACAGAATCCCAAGAAGTTGAGGAAATATTTGTCAGATTGGAATTAAGGAATACCCAAAATAAAGGATATTCTTGGAATGGTAAACTTCTAATGGTATTATGTTTCTTCCATCCGTGGCATCGTTGAGGGTCAGGTCCTCTGACTGCAAATCACTTTCCAGAACTCGTCTCCATGCACGATGATGATGTTTTTAGTATTCCTACGAACATTCACATAGCCAAATTCCTCTGATACCAATCAAACACACGTGTCAGATATTTTCCGAATATATTTTCCATGGCATAGCAATTCGGTAAACATTTCCCAGAACGTCATAATGGCAAATCGAGCAGGACTGGTTGTTTATTTAACCGCCGAGTCTGAATCCGCAGAACCGACACATTTCCCGCGTTCCAGCGACCGTTTTGGGTGGAAATTTCAGGCATCTGGTGATGCTGCTGGTTTACAATGTCTGCACCACATGAAAAGCTTTCGGAAGCGAAATGAAAAACATTACACAGAAAACGCCACCATAGAATCCTATCAAGGTACAAGGTATTTAGTGTCGCGAGATTACGTTGACACGTGTCTCGAGTACTTTCTTCAACAAGAGTACTCAACGACACCTTATCGGATAATGGAGAGAGCGCTCCTGAAGGTCACCATATTGAACGAAATGGCAATCGTGCGACAAACGATACAAACACGTACCAACACCTCGAGGTACTCGAGGGTAAGCCCGGTAAAGTATGTAGATTAGTTCATGCTAATATGGTTCCACACTCCATCCGGACGGAAGGCGAAGAGAATTGCGCTGGGCAACGTCCACATGCCAACACCTGGAGTGGAGATGAAACGGTGCACCCGACGAGGCACGACGCGGAGGGCTAAAACCAATAGTTCACCTTAACCTCTCAATGGTAAACTGTTGTGCTTGTGTACACAAACACACCGCCGCGAAGGGCATCCATCAAGGGCCCCAAGCGCGTTCCATTCTCCTACAGCCCTACACACAATGTTCTCCAACACCTCGCGAGGGCGAGGGCACGTCAGACCCCGCTGCTTCACGCCAACCACCCAACCCAGCCCGAGGTGCATTACTCTCGAGTTGGCGGTAATAAAAGTAACGGCCGTCGACGGCAGTTCGATGGACGTGTCGATACCGCCCGGCCGGTGATGCCACACGAGCGCACGCGTTTGCATACCCCGTGTGCCCGCGTCAACACCTCACTCGTCATTCTAAGCATTGGAGGAGATGACCTCGACCTGGTGGCTTTTTTTTCTCTACCTAGCCACCCGCCACTCGCGTTACTCGGCGTACGTACAACCGTAGGAAACCTTACCGGTGCAGCCCTGAACTATATAGTCATTTGAAAATGCCATCATCATGTCGCTTGGGGAGTCCAACACGGTCACGGTAGGGTTCGTGCACCACAATTGTTATTTCCCATCAGCCACGAGGGACACAAAGTCTTACCATCTCCGGGCGGGGGGAATTCAATGCGAGGTTCCTGGAGCTTCATGCAAAAGCTCCAACCTTCGAGCAAATACCCAGAGTGACCCTCCTGAGTGACTGCATTCGTACACCATTCATTTGTACTTATTTTCTTCGTCCTTTTCAGCGGTCAGGATTGAGTTCCACAATCCACCTGACCTGGAAATAAGGGGCGCTCGACACAGTTCTCCGAGCAGTAGTAATTGAAAAGAGCCTCCAGTTCGTCCACCATTGGTTTATGCTTAGTCGAGCTGAAGCAACAAACTCCCACCAGAAGGTTACCCATTTCTCTCCTTACTACCCAACGATGCCCTCTCTTCCTACTACAAAGTTCATACGGTGGTACACCCCAACCTTCTATGTACTGTTTCGACACAACCATGGACCTGTTATGTACTCACTGTGGAGTAAACGTGCACCGAATGGAAGGACACCGGTGGAACTTTTGAAGGATTTTCCTTCAGTCCATACCCGAAAGGCTCGGGCGTGGAATCAAGTCATGCAACTAACTTGCGGATTTTCCTCCCAGCCTTGTGGGGTTTCGTGGAGGTAAGGAATTTTTCACGAGCACCAGAAGGAGCTGCACACATAAATGCGGAGAAAGAAATTTCACAGTATTAGTGCTGTGCTTATCTCGTTCTTGCGTGAATATACTCTACCGGTACTACTTGGAGCAGTGTGTTGGCTAAACATGGCTTGGTAAACAAAGTTTTCATCTCTCGTGACCCATGCAAATCGCATGGCAGAGAGTGAGATTAGTCTCGGAGAAATGGCAGTGTGTTTCGACATAAATGTCAAGGCATTGTACTCTGATTGTAACAAGCAATGATTGGCATGGACGTGTCTTCTTTGACACGAGAAATTAGAGAGGAATACCCTCCGGTACTTCAACCCTCGGATGGAGAATAATGCAGCCACAGTATTGATCGTATCGGAGTAATAAAACCCAGCATGTTTTTGCTAAAACATACCACATACCGGAGCTTCTGGCGTGAAGGTGGATTCAACGAACCATGAACCAGCCACAGTGGGACATACCGTGGCGGAACGAGACGGACAAGGTCCTACAGCCCATCGCCTTCGAACAAATTAGAATCCGGTTTTGCAGATGCTAGAACCATGCTCCACTCAAAGGCGTCACATATGAAAATCCGTTGAACTAACTTTGCCGGTGGCAGTCGCAGCCAGTTCCAGATGGATGGAAGTACGCGGACAGCACATATCAACCGCAATGGCATACGGGTCGTGGTGGTGTGTGGGGTGGTTTTGGAGGCGCGCCAACCGATGGGAAATGTATTTGATTGTTTGCATATGCACACAAACTCGGGCCGTACGATATGTTCCACTTTGCGTCGGTTCCATCAGATCAAGGATTTCACCGCGTGTGCTCAATGTGACGCTGAAGGCGAGCGGAGTTGGAATGCCGGCCAGCGCAACTGAAATAGTTTGCGTGGTGGAGAAATGTGCCATATGTACTACGTTGGTTTGATTGATCTTTGCAACCTTTTGCAATCGGTAAACTTAAAATTAAGTTCTAAGTATCATCCGAATCTTTGAAAAATTAAAACATCCAGTTCTAATATGTTTTACATAACAAATAAGTCATATCCTATAGATGAATAGAAATCCCCTTGACTCGGAAAAAACTCAAACAGGAAGCGACGTTACATGATAAACATTGGCACACACAATCATCGGCAGCACGTGCGCTCCCCGCTCGTACGCAACAACCATTAGCATGTCAACCAATTTACGGTCCACTCGGATAAACCTTGACCTGTATCCGGGCGCGGAGCACGGTTTTGGTGGTGGACCGGGGCGTGCGCGCGCGTGTTTCTAGGAGGCAAGGGGGGGGAGAGGCCTCGAGGTGGTCCGTGACTAGGGCAATGAGAAAAAGGCGTGCAAGGACGAACTTTGCCGTAGAGTTAACGATCGTATCGCACGCAACAACGTCGCGAAGGGAAGGCGAACACACGGTTCTAGAGTTCAAATATCGATGAACTTATCTCTGGCGTTTTTTGGCGATTTTGTTTTGTCACTTGAAGATGGGAAGGCGTGTTTGAAAAATTCCACCGCATATTTATCTACTTCGCTTTAAAATGGTAATGAGGCACTCATATGAATAGAACATGATAATCTAGATTCATACGAAACAAGCAATTTACAAACCAAATATTAACTTGACTGATAGACGGAAATCTTCCCATTGAATCTGAACTACTGGTTTTTAAGCTGGATTGTATCGTTCACCCTTAAAAGTGTGACGGATTACTGCAAGGGAAACTAGGTCTGAAGATTCATTCCAATACCGACCCCGATGCGGGAGAGGAAGTTCAAATCGATTTCGGTGGATGAATTTTCGACAACATTGTGATACAAATTGTTCGAGGGGAGATGATCTTACTTAAAGTGTGTTTACTACGGATGCTTCTAATAGCGCAAAGCAGATGGATGCCATTCACAAACGCGTATTTGCAAAAAAAAAACGCCTTGACCTAAATAATCCAGATTCAGGCACGATGGTCTGAGGCCATAAATTATAGATCCATGCGAGCGCTCTCTTCTTCACTCACATCAGTCCTTGTTACTTCAATAATTGATGCTAGCGGGAGCAGAGGAATGAATATTTAACGCATATCCATCTGCAAAAGATTAGAGGTAACCGGGAGGAAGGAACAGGCTGGAGTGGACTCGCTGTAAGCATATCACCCTGATTCTGTCAATTGACTTTTTCTACGGTTCAATGCTACCGGTTCGGAAGCTGAAAAATCCCTCTGAGGTGAACTGCGTTGGAGTGTAAAGAACTCGTTGCCTTTTAACAACAGTGGTTGTGTCCGTGTGGAAGCACGCGACATTGGTAGGCGGTGGCACAAGCGAGTTTCGCTCGTGTGCGTCGTTGTTCCGATTCCGATGGCGTTCCTCAAGGTAACCACCGTTGATGACGTGTGATCTTGAACAGTTTTGAAGTTCTTTTCCGGCTTCCGAAGACGGCCCTGGTCAACGAACCATGACGATGGAACAGCTAGACCGGGAAGGGATAGTTGGATCATGTTCCGTTGCACACGACCGATGCTGCATATCCTGCTTCAAGTCCTCACGTCGCAGAAAGGGAAAGGTCATTTAAAGAAACATCAATATTAATTGAAAGAATCTACCGCTACGCAGTTACATCTGGAGAAGGGTAATAAAATGAACAAGATCCCATTTTAAATAAACCCATAAAATCTACTTTCCATTCAAGGCTTATCGCCAAGAAGTAAAAAAAGTACTACTGTATCGGTTTCGTGCAAGTTGTGACAATTTAAAGACTCTTTTATCGCAGAAAAGTCACGGTTAATGACATTGTTCGAATTAACGATTATCGTTTCCGACACGTGAAAAAATGACCTATATGCCGGGGACAGGAAAAACCGAACTGCATTTATCCAAAATATCGATCTGGAGTAAATGCACACCGGTTAGTGTCCCGATTATCATACGATCACGGATCGTAAAGTGGACCACCCACAGAAGCATGTCGTTACCCCAAAAAAGGTACCCATTACGAACGCTAATTATCATAAACGGCTGGATCTCGCTCGGTTACGATGGGAACAGTGGAAAAAAGTAGTAGCCGTGTTTTAAATCGAGCCCAGATCTTTGAACCAACGCTTGAAAATCGCGCATCAAACCATCAACTTTTTACGACCCCAGTGTCACACTTTTCGCCTGTCGCCAGATTCGCACACGCACATTCATCGCCGGAAAAGGACTCCACCAGTGTGGTTCGTGTTGCATGATTCACGGGTTTGGACAGCGTCTTACGAGGCTGAGAAGGTGTCGAAGATTAATGATCACTCTGGGAGGTTGGGCCTGGTTTTTTTTTGCAAACGAACGAACGTTCATTGTATGAACGAAAAGAAATCGAGCGGGATGTGAAACTATAAGTGAGGGTCGTCTCAAACTTTGACCCGTTCAAAACCCACATTTGGGGACAAGAGTTATTTATTGCCCTAATGTTTGAGAGTTTGTGAAAGATAAACATTTTCGCTTGATGAGATCAAACCCGAGTCGATCTAAACATACCGGAACCTGCAGCGTTCGCTCGCATGTGTCCGATATAACACACAGGGTCAAATGGCCATGCGTTATGCGCGTCCTCCCTTCAACTTTTCGTAACGCCAATGACACGAATCCGTAGCGCTTGGACGTATATCACTTCTATTTAGCCGCCAGACGGATGGCATCCACAACAGTAAAACACAATAAAACGAAACCAAAATAGAAGACGGAAAGAAAAAAGCAGGCCGACCAGCGCGGAGAGGAACGAATAGGAACGGTTGAATTAAAAAATCATTGACCTAGTCTCCATCCTCAATGGCAGCAGCAGCCGGTCGCCATCAGCGGCTTCTGACATTTTTCGTCGCGTTCGCGAGGTACTGACCGATCGCCTTCGTTTCCGACAGGTTGCTGCAGCCGGTGTCACTGGGGAAGAAGGCGATGGTGGTTACGGAGGCGAGGGGGAGGCTTCGTGGCACGCGAGCTCCATTTAACAAACCATGGACGCCGCCGCCGTCGTCGTGGCGGTCGTCGTCAGCGGGTCATTGCTAAATTATGTCGCGCCTGAAGTGAGTGTCCAAAATATTAAGTTTAAGTATGGAAATAGTAGGGATGGAGAGGGGGGAGGGGGTCGAGAACCGAAACACCAGACAGAGGCTGGCCTAGTAATTGGGGTGAGGGAATGTTTTTTTCGGTATCTTGTCCTTCCTGCCATCCCCCCAAAAATAAAAATCCAAAGGCAAATGTCTGGCAGACAAGACGGAAAGAGAACGTCTTACGATGGCATCCTTATGCTTCCCAAGTTGGGAAAGAGAAACCAACAGGTGTGATAGGGGGAAAAGGGTAACCTTACGCAGAGAGGCCAATCGATTTGACAGTTTCACTATCAAATTACTCGCCAGCGAAGTGGCGGTAGCAGTAGTAGCACCAACTCTTAATTAACCGACATCGGATGATTGGCTGCGAAGGGGAACCATTTTGTTTATTTTTTTATTTGTTTTTCCCCCAATTCTCCTAACAGGTGGAACCATCCTTTCGCTTCGTGGCCGAAAAAGTTTACGCCGACGGCAGACATCGCATGCCATTTGCGTTGGTCTCGCGTAACAAAACAAACAGAAGCTACATATGGCCTCCGCGGCCAATATTTTTAACAAATATCTACAAATTGGAATATACCTACTGTAGGGCAAGTTATTGCGAGGGGAAGGATAAGTATTAAAACGTCGGATAAAATTCGTGAACAAGAAAAAGAGTAAAATTTATTTGTAAATTTAAAAGATAACAAATAAATAAGTTTTGAAAAAAACGGAAGAGAGACAAACAGAATGAAGAAAAAACATAAAGAAATAAGTGTACATAAAATTAGTTGTTGGTAAAATTTAAAATATAAAGTAGTATTAGGGAAAATTTATGAATTTGTCTAAGCCGGTTCCACGTAATATAAAATAAACCTAAAAATAGTAATTCTACCTAATAATAAAAGCGTTCGGTGTATAAACAAAGACAACTAAAAATAGTGGGCTCCGTGACTAAACACAGGAAAAAGGATACATCACACCAATCCCGGGTGCGTCATCCAGCTTCATGACGACAATAATCGTCCTTCCAGGCCAGACACACCAAGGTGGCGTAAACCAGCTCCACGAGAAGCTGGCGTTTGCTGCAACTGACGAGTGCTCTGACGTCCGAAACAACCCAACCTACCCCCGGCGGTGCCGGTGAAATGTGGCGCAAAATGCAGGAAAAACGACCGAGCACACGACTTTTAATGAGTCAGCGTACGTAATTTGTTTTTCACCCGCAACAATCCGGGCGAACGTCCTGGAGGGAAAATGCCACCGCGTACACAGAGCGTTTCCATTTCCGTGAGCATTCCTGGCTTTTCATAAACGACCGCCGAGTGCAGTGGGAAGTCACTCGGGAAAACGTTAATCTGATGTAACATGATGCTTTTACCAGCATGTCGGTTGAGTAGCATGAAACAATATGGCTGTCTTTCAAATGAAATTCACTTCCAACGACTTTTTGTGCAAAGGATATTATAATTTGAATGCACGTGGATGCGATACTTATGCGTGGAGTTTGTAATGTTTTGAATCTTAGATGTTTTGAAATGTCTCATTTCACAGTATAACAATGACATTAATCACTTTTTCTCACAAAGAAACTCACATACAACTCTCGAGGAAAATCTGTAGTCGACAAAATTGCACTAACAGATACAGCATTCAACTAGGTTTGTCTTACATTTGACCGTCCCTCAGTCTCACATATTGCATAATGATTTCACCCAAAGAATGCGCCTAGAAATGGACGCAAGTCGAGTGACATTTAACCATACTACAAAATCGGATCAATCAGTCCACTTTCGTTCGCAAGCATGATCATGTGAGACCTTTCGCGAGTCATGAAATGTTTGATCGAAATTGAGATACAAAGGCCGCAGAGTCAGTCCACACCTTCGGTTCACCAATGCAAACCTTTCAAGATCGTAATCGTGATCGGCGTCGTAGATGCTGCCCTGATTGACGAACCCTAAGAAACGAGCGCACACAACTGACCCAAGCGACGAAAGAATCAAGAAACGATCAGGCGGGTTTTAGAGCACCGAATGTACCCAACAAATGGGGTGCATGATCTCCGACGAGATAGTTACACCAATTGACCGGCAAATGGCAAATCAGTTCCCTGGAAAAGGCAAACCCTTCGGGAAGCTCATGAAGGGGCAGTGAAATCAGGACCAAGGCACGATTGCCACCAAGTGTTGGGGGTTTTACGTTGAATGTTTTCCAACACTCGACACACGGCTGGCCGGGAAAGTCTTTCAAGACTCGACCGAGTCGTCTACCAACGCCTTCTACCTGCATCCAAAGGGCTCCCGAATTGGCGACGGAGGAGGAAGAAAATCACCCTCGATCAAATGAGGCCAATTGGAAAAGGCCCTCGGGTGGGTGTGTTCTGATCGGATAGGTAAACTGTAACTCCAACGGACAGCGAGTGCAGTTGCAATTCGCCTGTCTCCTAAAGTGGCATTGTCTATTAACGGCGGGTAGGGTACTATTTGCTCGCAAACGGTAATATTAAGCTATCGGTGGCACAATAATTCAATCTGTACTTTTGTTTGCCGCCCCCGTTTCGGATCTGGCATCTGGTGTTTGCCTACTGTAAGAATCAGAAGACTAGACTTCAAGACGGAAAAATCAATACAGGGTTATTCTGACTTCCTGGCAAAGGTAACTAAGATTAGGAAAAGTAAATTATTTGCATTAAATTGCCCCGAATTCTTGGTTTGTCTCATTCAGCCTAGATTAAACCATTTTCGTCAACAACAAAATAGAATTTAAATCAAGGATTTCAATGTCCGAAAATCTCTGTAACCGTTCTGGCAAAGCCCTAATGGTCGGTTTTTCGGAAGCCAACCCGGCGCGTAGGTGGCACGTGGCGGGCGTCGTCTTACTACCGAACAGAAGCCTGCATACCTACTGACCGACCACAGCACTACCTTTGATTGGCCACACCGTCCGCCCAGATGCACCAAGATCTGATCTCGATTTTAGGTCGATTTCGCAACAACCAACTACAACAAGCAACAAGCAGCTGTTGACGCAATAACGGTTGTACGTGGCACGGTACCTACCACACTGTACGGGAGTCTCAAAAAAGGCCCTACTAGTAAAGGCCCTGGTCTTTTTCGCGCCAGCCAGTAGCCAGCACCGAAATAAAAACAAGACCGACTGACTTTACGTCACTCCGTGGGGCGCTAGCACAGGCGCTGCACCACTTGCTCTGGCTACCGCACATTGCATCGGGGGGAGCCGATGTTGCAACATTGATTGATCGAAATATGCAACATACTTCCCTCTTCGTTCGTGGCCACCGCGTGGGTACAATTGGGTTTAGCGCGGTGAGATTTAAGACCGTCTGTAGTACTACTACCAGCTGGCCCCTGGCGTGGTACCATTTCCTGCATCGGTCCACAACGGGGACTAAGGCTACTGACTAACCGGCTGGCACATCTGGAGCACATGCATAAGATGCAGATTTTCTACCGTTGTCATCCGGCCGACATCATGGTGTGGTTCAACGAACATTGCACAACATTTAACGCAATCGTGACTCACCTTGTTTTCTTTTCAAATCTTTTCCAAATTGTAATAACATCATTCTCCTTCATACACATGGGAGCTAAAGAGAATTGTAAGCCACTCCGCTTCTCCCTTATTAGGTCAAACTGCCTGAAACTAATGACAACGATCCTTTGACGCCCTCGAGAGCATAGTAGAAAAGTAGTTCCAAACATCAAGATTGGCACCAACGGAAATGTCACATATCGCCACTCATTGACAGATGAGCCAGCGGTGAATATATCCTGGGTTTTATGTTTCAAGTGGTAGCTCCACGAAAAACGACAACAAAATGTAGGGCGCACGATGGCAAACATGGTCCCAAGTTCTTACCGACCGACCGCCCGCTTGTACGAGAGCGATCATTAGTGGCGTAGCGGCTATGTACCTATATAAACATCGCCATTCCTCCGGGAGACGCCACCCTTGTAGTGCTTCTTGGCGCTGCTTGTTTAGTTTTTGACCCAATTTCTTGGCGGGGTCGTTCTGGAACGAGCGTTCTCGTTGAGATGTGCACCCATATAACCGCTCAAGTACTATCCTCTGGAGGTCGACCCTCGGGTTTTAGGGTAACTACTGAAAACGCTCAAGGTCCTTTGCAAAGGGAATATGCAGGAATAAGTACATCACATTTCACGGCACTAGTGCAAAACAGTTATCTCCCAAAGAACCTTGCCAAAGTTGATAATAAAACTAAGATTTTCCACGATTATTTTGACAAGATTAGAAAAACAATAAGAAAGTTATCATCTTCCTACATACAAAATCCACATATAAATAAAATTAAAAAGAGGTATTTCAATGAAGTATTATAATCATCGTCATCATAGTTCCCAACATATTTTTGCCAGAAAAGAATCTCATCCAACATGGTGCTTTTCGTTAGATATAATAGTGCTAAAAATAGTCCATCGAAAATAGAACCACGCCAGCCGATTCACCAAATTAGCGAAATGTTTCGTGCGGCAAAACAGACTAATTATGCTGAGACTTTGACTTCAATTTGATCTATAATTAAGACGTGGTTTACACAGCCATACTGACTCCGGCAAACGTCGATTGCCTCTTCACTTGCTGTCATCTTTTCCGTGAATTCTATTCTAAAATTACCGACAAACCACGTGTCATCATTCCCAATCAAATAATACCCTGATGCACAGAATGGAACGTTAAACAAGTGGAGGATGGTCTCGAACTGTCCTCTCAACGATGTAAAAAAAGCAGCAAAACTTGATAAAGTTTTATCTCATTTCCATTACATGCTTTCCCAACGTTTTTCTCAGTAAAGAACGAACCTTAGCGAAGAATGATGGAAATATAGAGCAACTGTTGATGACGGTGACCCCGTCATGTCAAACATGTCCGTCAATCGAACAACGGTGCCATGTAACGGCGGATAGAAATGTTGACAGAGGAAGCGGAGGAGTACTAATCTGTCGTAACGGTTACAAGCGTTTAGGTCGTAAGCTTGACCGGCTACGAGTGACCTGTTTCGAGCGTGAATTAATATGGAAAAATGTTGGAGGATTTCAGAATTCCACCCATTCCCGGGATGCCGTGGTGGTCTGAATGACCCAATTTTAGAAAATGGAATAGTCAAAACCACCGCCTTCAGCCCCGTTGGCTCCACAGAGGTAGGGTCTGTCTGTTAAAATCATGATTATTCGATCTATGTGGTGTCGTTCGAAATTTATCGAGCAGCACATGCTTTGAATTGATTTGTTTTTTTTTCCCTTATACTTCGGTGCTAAGGGAATGTGTCCATGTGTCCTTGCAAACCTAATCAATTTAAATGCATGCATCCATAAAGAATTTCTTTATTCGTTTTCCCGACTAACCCATGAAAATGCACCGGCACGGACACAAACGACATAAATCAAAATCTTTTCATCAACTTTTTCATACAGTATACACACATAATAATCAGCCTTGTTACCGCCAATCCCAATTGTGTATTGCATTTTAGGTGCGCATTTATATACCAAATTCAAATAGTAGATCTTTTCGAACTCAAAACACTCGTGCACGTGTATGCATGGGTTCCAGTAACATGAAACAAATCAGTAAGGCGAATGTTTTCAAAAGCTTTGGTGGCGAGCTTATTGCAAAGAAAAAATATTAAAATTCTAAATACCATAAATCCTCAGTTTATGATTGGAAAAATAAAAGCAATACATTATTAATATGGTTGCACCCAACCTCATCTTTTTAAAAGCTGTAGGGCATCTTTGCAGAGCATCTTCCCGAACAAAGCGTTATTTAAAACGAGGAACGACCCCCTGATGCTAGCTAAAACCGGTCTGAAATTCCGGTGCATCCAAACCTGAAACCTGCAGCCCGCACTTGTGTGGTAGAATGTATGTTTCCTACCAACTGCTTAGTGTTTTATTACACTTGTTCTTATCGCCTTTACATTGCATTTCCAGCAGGACCAGTTTGCTGGCGTGTTTTAATTGTTACAAAAGGTCAGTACAAACAATTTTAAACCGCTTCATCGTCGTGAGAAGATTTAAAACCCGCATAGGGTACTCGTTCGTGTGGAGTCATAATTAATCATCCAATGAAAACAGATAATTACTAATCGAATGAATCGATGACGTCTACCATGATTGCTTGTAATAAAAAATGGGAAAAAATGCCTATGAACAGTTGCAAGATGTAACCCATCCGGTCCTAACCTTTAATGGAATTCTAATTAAGCATTCTAGTGATCTGCATGACCCTTCGTGCTTCTTCTTTAAAAAATGTCTTTAAAGGTTGAAAAAAGTAACAGTTGTTTGAAGCAAAACAACTGTGTCTCAAGCAACACACAGAAACATTGCATCAGAACGGATAATGGTCGCATGTCGATACAGTGAGACCATTCCAATTCCGTACGCTGGGCGCTACATCTCTAGCGTGACTGTTGGCGCATGACCGGTAGGGCCGACAATATTCTCTCTGTCGCCGCTCGTGCGATTGACACACAACACCACGATGTCCATCCATTGGAGCGTAGTGAGGTTAGGTTTTCGAAGTAGCACCAGCATGCCACACGACCGTTCTTCAACCCACACGGGCTGATATGATTTCGCTAATCCTTGACGGATCGGGTCAGTAGCGATTATCGATGGGATGCCCCATCGAGCACTTCTCACTTCCTACAGTGCCTTCAACGTGACGGAGCTTATCACGTTTCATTCACCCGTTTCAGACGATGTTTGCGCGGAGAATGCCGGCATTTGTATGTCCGGGGTGTTCGTTCGCCCTCGACCCGTTTCCTGGTTTAATTCTTCCATCATGTTCTCGGCGTCCATTTAAAGCAAGGAAGATGCTAGTGCGCTCCGCTTCAGGGCACATGAAATGGAGCGCTTTACCGCGTACGTTCGACATTCCAGACGCACTGGCATGTGTTCTCATCCTTAAAGAAATAATTACAACTTAGAATAGCAAGCTTTGGTTTGGTTAACACTTACCTGGTTTTCTTCGTGCTCTTTGGTGTTCGTTACAGCCTGGTATGGATGATTTCCTCTGCAAACAACCCCTTCGAATTACAACATTTTCCACGAAACAAACCTTGGGACCCTTTAATGAGCATGTAATTTTGAAAACACGAGGGAAAGAAACTAACTACCGCCAATTAACATGTGCTAGGGTGTAGCCGGGAAAAACTACTGACGCGCGTTCAGCGGTCTGCCAGACTGTTGGTCGAGTCAGCAACACGGGAACCACAGAAACTTGCACCACCTACAGGATCGCCGGCCGGGCTCGTCTTCTTGCACTAAACTTCTCTCGTGCGCATCTGACCAAGGAGTACAGCAGAAGCGTATTTCGTTCCTTCTTCGACGCACCCCGGCATGCACATACGCACGCATAAACCGGATCAACGGGGACGAGTTCGGTTGAATTCAATGATGTTTCAACGGAATCGATCCTGCCCGCCTATGCACGGTTGCAGCTCATCATGCTAAATGCACTTTGACAACACGCGCCGTGGGATGCTCGTAGGAGTACATTTCAAAATCGATTTTCTCTACACACCACCGGTGAACTTGAAGTGAGTAATGCGTAGTTTGCGCTGGGACACAAATTAGAAAAATAGTTTTCTTTGCAAATTTCTCTGACCGGCGCTCTCGAGCTCGATTCCCGCACGCACTTTTCGAAGGTTGCAACACACCAAAAAGAAAAACCGCACCGCACCGACACGACACCGTTCCCGGTGTATTTGAACAGATAATTTTCTTACAATATCTTCAGAAAACAAACAAAAAGGACCTCCGCCACGATGACGAAGGAATTATGCACGAAAAATGAGGTCTCTTTTGTGTCTGAGCCGTTTTTTCAGGCGGCCCAGATTTTTTTATGCAGGTGCCTTTTGACAGACCAACAAAAATCTCAACAACTTTGACAGCTGCTGCAAAATAGAACGTTCCCACAGGGTTCGTTTGATCGTTTGCAGCGGATTGAAAAGAATCCATCCTTTTTATTTTCTTCGTTAACTAACCTGCAACAAAATAGAAACAAAGCAGAAAACCTAAGCATAGCATACTTCGCAAAAACGCTTATCAGATTTATTACAGCGTTCTCAGTGAAAAGTCGATAAACCAGCTTGAACGAAGCACGCAACTAGCTGGTGTAAACGTATAGTAGTCCAAGATGGATCAACATATCAGGCGGGTTTATCCCAAACAAATCGTTTTCATTTTATTACAATGAAACAGCTCACTTACGAAAAACAACAATCGTAATGAAGTAAACATAAAAACTAACCAGGGTAGTTTTTCAAAAAATTTCATTATTTTTCCAACTGAAATCAATGCGATTCGTTCGAGATGAACCCACCTGATGTGTTGATGCACCTTAGTATTGAGTCTCACGCGAAACGTCACACCTAAGTCCGATAGATCTAGACAGAAAAGAGGTTATTTTATGTATGCAAACACGCCCGTCGGTATCAATTAGTGTGTGCAGTTTGTAAACGAAACCGTAGAGATCTTGAAAATTACATTAGTTTTCATTTGCAAGTGTTATTTGAACGTGAAAACCCGAAAGAAAAGTGGTTGGTTCTCCAGTGGTCATCCCGTGCATGTATGTGTACTTTGGAAAAAAGAAACAACCGTGGTGGTGCGCATGTGTGTGTAAAACGCTAAGGGGGCGACACAAAACGTACTGAACTTTGTGTGACTAATTCGATGTGAATTCTGCTGCGTTTCGTACGCGGAAGCTTCTGAAGCAAACAAAAGACTCGACCCACCTCGGCGAAGAGAAACAGGAAAGTGCAACAAGTCGTCAGTGCATCACAGGAGGCGTAGAGTATTGACCGATAAAGGAGGCGCTTCCAAACGCGATGGAAACGCTATCGAACTTCGGGCAGGTAGCCCTGAAATGGGACCCGAAAAATCTCGAGATTCGTACGATGTCGGTGGAGAAAACGCTGGAGCCGCTGGTGCTGCAAGTGACCACCCTCGTCAGCACGAAGGGACCGAGCAAAAAGAAGAAAGGTATTTGTCGCTTACCACCAGAGGGGTGATTCGGGTGCATTCGTGCGGAAATCCCCTTTCCGGGTAGATCGATTTGGGTGTGCACCCTCAACCCAATGGTTTGGTTTTTGTAACCCTCCGAATGGGCGTTTATTACTTTTCACATCGCATTTATTTGCAGGCAAATCGAAACGCGCAAGTGCACTGGTCGCGGCGGTCGAGAAAGCAACCGACATCTTCATCGAGCGAGGCGAACAGATTGCGTACGAGAATCCCGATATCACGCAGGAGATGCTGTCGGCGGTGGAGGAGGTCCGCAAGACCGGGTCGGCGATGAGCATTGCGGCCCGCGAGTTTTCCGAGGATCCGTGCAGTTCGCTCAAGCGCGGTAACATGGTGCGTGCCGCCCGGAACCTTCTGTCGGCCGTCACCCGGCTGCTCATTCTGGCCGACATGGTCGACGTGCATTTGCTACTGAAATCGCTGCACGTCGTGGAGGACGATTTGGACAAGCTGCGGAATGCGTCCTCGCAGGATGAGCTGATGAACAATATGCGTCAGTTCGGACGAAACGCGAACGAGCTGATCAAGCAGGCTGCGAAGCGTCAGCAGGAGTTGAAGGATCCGCAGCTGCGTGACGATCTGGCCGCCGCTCGGGCCGTGCTGAAGAAGCACTCCACTATGCTGCTGACGGCGTCGAAGGTGTACGTGCGCCACCCGGAGCTCGATCTGGCCAAGGTGAACCGTGATCACATTCTGAAGCAGGTGTGTGAGGCGGTCAACACGATCAGCGATGTGGCGCAGGGCAAATCTTCCCAGCCACAGGATGTATATGTTGGTGCTGGAGAACTTGCCGCAGCTTTGGACGATTTCGACGAGGGCATCATCATGGACCCGAGGGCTTACAACGAAGTTCGCTCGCGGCCATCGCTGGAGGAGCGATTGGAGAGTATCATCAGCGCGGCGGCCCTCATGGCAGATGCAGATTGTACGCGTGACGAGCGCCGTGAGCGAATTGTCGGGGAGTGTAATGCCGTGCGACAGGCGCTGCAAGATCTGCTTTCCGAGTACATGTCCAACGTAAGTATTCATGAATCATTAGCACCCTCCGATATGGCCGAAAAAAATTCCTGCGAAAATAAATAAAATAGCATGAATCATTTGAAACGGTTTGCAAAACGGTGATGTTCTAACATGAACAAGTAAATATTTACATTGTGGCCTCCGTACTTGTTTGTTATGCCCTACTAACACATGTTCTCTTACATGCCCTGAATTTATTCGATCTTGCTTTAAAAACTTTTTAACTGACTTTAATATTTTTCTTTTCTCTGTGTAGATGGGAACGAAGGATCGCACCCCAGAGTTGGAACGCGCCATCGGTCACATGTATCGCAAGACGAAAGATCTTCGCCGACAGCTGCGTAAAGCCGTTGTCGATCACGTGTCGGATTCGTTCCTGGAGACAAACATGCCACTACTGGATCTGATCGAAGCTGCCCGCAGTGGCAACGAGAAGGTGGTTCGCGAGCGTGCCGACATCTTCACGAAGCACGCGGAAAAGTTGGTCGAGGTGGCAAACCTTGTGTGCAGTATGTCGAACAATGAGGACGGCGTAAAGATGGTACGCTACGCTGCGGATCAGATTGAGACGCTCTGCCCGCAGGTGATCAACGCGGCCCTCATCCTGGCCGCTCGGCCTAACTCTAAGGTGGCGCAGGAGAACATGGAAGCGTACCGGCAGGCTTGGGAGAACCAGGTGCGCATCCTGACCGAAGCCGTCGACGACATTACGACGATCGATGACTTCCTGGCCGTGTCGGAGAACCACATCCTGGAGGACGTGAACAAGTGTGTGCTGGCGCTGCAGGAAGGCGATGCGCTCGACTTGCGTAACACTGCCGGCGCGATACAGGGACGCTCGGCACGTGTTTGCAACGTGGTCGAGGCAGAGATGGACAACTACGAACCGTGCATCTACACCAAGCGCGTACTGGAAGCGGTCAAGGTGCTCCGGGAGCAGGTGATGTCCAAGTTTGCCCAGCGCGTCGATGTGGCCGTGGATGCTCTCTCCTCGAACTCACCGAAGGACGTGGACGAGAACGATTTTATCGACGCTTCGCGGCTCGTCTACGATGGCGTGCGGGAGATTCGTCGTGCCGTGCTGATGAACAGGGTGAGTATTTTTTAGATTCCTTTTGCAACACATTTCCCTCTTTCCCATACTCCATTTTTAATGTTTATCGCTACGATAAATATCGAACATAAAACAATCAAAACAGAAAAATTGCGAAGCTTCTTTTTTGTCTTTTAAAAAAGAATTAAAAGAATTAGAAATTATCTCAAAATCGCTAGAGAAACCTACATTCATTATTCAGAAATCCATCAGAGTATATTCCAAATATTTTCAACGTGTTTTACATTCTCCAAAAGGACGAAGAAGATTTGGACCCAGAAGACATTGAGGACGAGCAGTACACACTCGAAACTAGAAGCAAATGTAAGCAAAGTCTTCAAGATATGGGGAAATTAGTACTTTCTGGTACTTAGTCAGATTTGTTGTAATGTTTGGTACATGTTTGTTCTGCTATGTTCGTTTGTTTACGTGTTTCCCATCGAAAAGCATTCTCGCATCGTTGTTTCTGTTTGTTTCTAAATCAATGATTTTTTTTCCTATACCTCCCCAATTCCCTTGCACTTTTACATCAATCCGTTATAATTTAACTTAATCGAATATTTTTCTGTTTTCCATATATTTCCACCCGCCAAATGCATCGTTTCACTATTTATGGCTCGTCGATTTTATCATCATCCCATCCCGTGAATGTTGTGTTATGTCCTGTGACTGTTGTGTGTTTGTTTGTGCATGAAACATTGCTTCAGAGTTCGGACGAGCTGGATACTGATACGGAATTCGAGCCGGTCGAGGACATGACCATCGAGACGCGCAGTAGATGTAAGAATCGAAATCGCTTGCAGGTTTTCCTGCCGTTTTGCATGTTTTGTAGGAATTAGTTTAGTGCATGACTAAAATGGGGAACTTTCTTTGGAAGTATTATACGTGGGTGCTAATTTTAAATTCTTCCACTCACCCTCCAGCAAGCGCACACACCGGAGATCAAACCATTGATGAGTATCCTGAAATTAGTGGCATCACAACCGCTAGAGTAAGTTCCTCTTCATTTTCCACAACTCTTTAGATGCTCATTTTGTGCTTAACGTGTCTACCTTCCACTCCACAGGAAGCGATGCGAAAGATGAACGAAGAGGACAAGCAGAAGATCATGCAACAGGTGGAACTGTTCCGCCGGGAGAAGCTGACGTTTGACTCGGAGGTGGCCAAGTGGGACGATACCGGCAACGATATCATCTATCTCGCTAAGCACATGTGCATGATCATGATGGAGATGACGGACTTTACTCGGTAGGTTAACTTGATTTGTCAACGGTAAAGCATTTTCATAATCTTCTCGTGCTTTATGTTTAGTGGACGAGGCCCCCTGAAGACGACGATGGACGTCATTAACGCGGCGAAGAAAATCTCCGAGGCTGGCACGAAGCTCGACAAGCTGACGCGTGAGATCGCCGACCAGTGCCCGGAGAGCTCCACGAAGAAGGACCTGCTGGCGTATCTGCAGCGGATTGCCCTGTACTGCCATCAGATTCAAATCACCTCCAAGGTCAAGGCGGACGTGCAGAACATAAGTGGTGAACTGATCGTGTCAGGGGTAATGGTGAAATTATGTTCCGATTTTTCTTTAGTTGAACGATCTAATCTACCCTTGACCTCTCTTTTTTTATTGCTCGGCGTTTTACGCGTGTGTGTGTGTGTGGGATCATGTTCGTGCACCTCGCTGCCGCTTCCCCCCTCACTACCACCACGTTCTCTTTACAGCTGGACAGTGCGACATCGCTGATTCAAGCGGCCAAGAACCTGATGAACGCCGTCGTCTACACGGTCAAGTACTCGTACGTCGCGTCGACAAAGTACACGCGACAGGGCACGGTTTCGGTAAGTGTACGTTTCACGGAAGGAGTATGGAAGATGATGTCGGTTTTGGCCATTGAATTCCCTCGTTCCCACGCGGACTGTAGCTGCTAACAAGACCATTCCATGTAGACAATTTGCGAAGCGCCCAAGATTAACACATGTTTCTCTCTTCCTTTACTTTTTCTTCTGCAATCTCTTATCGCTCTTCTACCGACAACAACATAAAAAATCCTCACTTCAATCCTCTTGACCTCCTCTTGATACTTTCAAACCTGCCCCTGTACCTCACATCCTGCGAATATAATTCAAAATAACAAAAAATAATCTCCACGCATTATGTGTCCTTCGGTGCGATGTTTCTATCTATGCAAAATTTGTCCTCCCAACCAGAACTACGTAAGTGCCCTCACCATAATGCGTTCGTTCGTGTTGTAGCGTATTGTTCGGTTTAAAATCTTTCTTTCCCTGATTTACCTTGGACCTCCTCAACGTATTGGACGAAATCTCACTCGAACCCATGTCCAAAACCGTGCCGGAGAATGGTCCATTTTATGATGTACAAAGTTCTCTGTGATATGTCATGTTCTCGTATCGGATGTGATCGCCATTTTCTTCACTATTCTACATTTTTTCCGTTGCTCATACTCTGGTGTGTCATGCATATTTACTAATAGTTTTTTTTCTGATTCATAAATGATTTTTTCCTTCGAATCTTCACTATTTATTCAAATGTAATTTGTTTGCTGTACAAATATAGACGCTTTCTAGAACACATAAAACACGCTTACAAAGTGGAACACGAACAAATAAACATTCTTCGAGCACTCTGAAAATAAATTGGTTTGAAATTGTTCAAACACATTTAAATATTCGATTGACTATAGAAACTCAATGATCCAGACACAAAACACAAACGAAAGACACATCCTTTCGCGCTTTAGTGTAAATATAGCTCATTAATGATTCGTATTAGCCACCGTTCATCCCTTTTCTTTCCTTTTTCTAGCAAAACTAATAATATATCTGCTACCCTTTTTCTCGTAATCATTTTAGCCGTCGTTATACTTCTTCATAGTTTTTCTCCTAGGGCGTCAGCTCGCTTGTTTTTTAAATTTCGATTAACGTTTACCTATATTCCTCCCCGCAGTCACCGATCGTCGTGTGGAAGATGAAAGCACCGGAAAAGAAGCCACTGGTGCGACCGGAAAAACCGGAAGAGGTACGGGCCAAGGTTCGCCGGGCGTCCCAGAAGAAGACGCAAAATCCCGTGCACGCACTATCGGAGTTCCAGAGCCCCACGGATGCCGTCTAATCGGGGTCACGCAATCATTCGAGATGCGCCCGCTGTTAGGATGGTGTGTCACTTTTTAACTTATTTCCAATTAAATTACTACGAGCAAAACAGAACCCGTAAAAGACAAAGAGAGAAGAGTTACTTTTTTATACACGATAAGCGAATTAAAAGTAAAAATCCTCAAACATAAAGAAAATAATGAAACGGCTCGCCCAGGGCGCACTGATTTAGACGGAAAGTTGTACTGGTCAAAAGGATATTTTGAATACGACTGCGGCGTCTGATGAGGGACTGAAAATTAATTTAAAAAAAGAAGGACCTAAAACGAATGGTTAATCAAACATTTGTTCAACGAAAAGCGTGGCGTTATATTCACGGATACTCTCTAGAGAAAACGAACGGACTTGAACTAGCATGGCAGCATTTTGAAACGTTGGCCTCTTCTAAGAAATTCATGAAGCATCTTTACATCATTTTATTTATTGTCCGCCCTGTTTTTAACATTTAATTCTCAACACCAACACACACACTCGTACAGTCGTCCGTTTTATCTATTTTAATTGTTACTGCAATTTTCATTTTCCACACGAATAAGAGCACCGGAGAGAGAGGAACGATTCACTTTCAATGCATTTTATTGTAGGTGATATATAGAGAGTATGTATATTTTATCAGTATTTTGCATTTTTCCATTTTTTTTTGTTGTTTCTCCTTTATAAACGTATGCATAAATGATATATGATAGAATCTGCACACAGGGAAAAGATCGTCGTGGTGTTGTTGCGTCGGGCGCAAGTGAATGGCCAAAAATGAGTTATTAAATTAGCGGGCGGAAAATACCCATACCGTTTGGAGAATGATGATTAAGCGCAATTTTATATAGGAAAATAGAGTGTGCAGTAGCCAAACTAAAAAACAAGGAAAACAGGAAGATTTATAATAGAAATCGAATCGAAAACTCAAACTCAAAACGCTCAAGATGAATAACGGAGAAGTGTTGAATAGTACTCATCGAATCATTAACGAGTTCCGAAAAAGAGACTTTGACGAAACAAAACAAGTGTTGTATCTGATGTTGATGGATAATTTTACTGGAAATATTATACTCCTCATGCTTCCTGAAAAAGAGCGAAAAAGTAGAAAAAAAACACATACCCACGGAAGGTGGGGTGCCGAGGAAGGCGGGTAGGGATGCTGTCGAAAAGTTCCACTTCCGGAATCAAAACGGGAATTCACTCTCCCCCTTTCCACACCACCACCACCACCAACAACCCTTTCACACACCATGCCACCTCAGCGCAATTTAATCTACCTACACTCCACATTCGCTGTAATGTAGTTGTTTAGGGATTAGGTGATCTAGAGTTTCCATTTATATATATATACACAAATTAATCTAACGTACCATACACGTAATAATATATATACACATTAAATAAACGTGGCCCGAATGGTGGGCCAACGAAGATTTTAACCCAAGCAAAAAGGAAAATGAAAGTGTTGAACGGTTCGATGGTGGCGAGAGAAAGGCACGACCTCCTTAGAACAATATATGGGAACCCTTACTTTAAATGACCTCCGCCAACGATGCGTTGAGGTGCGAATCGTGAATCCCCTTTTCCATCTTCTCCGTTTCGTTCGACAAAATTATTTTCTTTTTGAGCTTTTAGATGGAAACACTTTATGCATTGGAGTAAACCAACTATAAGGAATTTCTCCCTCACCCCGTTTGGCAAGTAAAGCACTCTTAATAATACATGACACGCCGCGACGCAGCTATTTGGGGAGTGTGTGTTAGTCGATAACGTTTAAAAGATAACTAGCGGCGGAAACGTCTATAATGTATTGTGGGTAAAATCAATCGAAGTTGAATAAAATGGTAGATGCAATTAATTTAGTTTCATTTTGTGTGTATTTATTTTAAACGCTTTAACAATGTTCGAAAAACGGGGGAGAAAAGGATCACTGTTTTTCACTGTGCTTTCCACAACGTTCAGTCTTTCTCGAGAAAACAGTCGTTTAATTTACTTAAATGTATCGCAATTTTTCTATGTCATTTTTGGATCGTTTACGCTAAAAGCTCAAAGTTTTGCTTTTGCGCTTTTGGAGATCAGTTTTAATTAGATTCACTTATTCGCATTAGTCGGTATTCCTTTCCATTACAATATATAAAAGTACCCCATCTCTTATTTTTAGCAACCTTTTTAAGTTTTCGACATGGATTATCGTAATCCTATACAACAAACAAACAGTTAAAGAAAAGAAAGAAATCGTTATGTAAGCCCCAATGTTTGGATATCTGAAATCTTCTCCAAAATAGCTTTAAAAACGGTAAATGTCTACCACGGCCACGCAAGGTACGACGGCCGTCCAGTTGGGGAACGACCTGACCAACGATGCGAACCGTTTGGTAAAGTGTTCCTCATACTCGCAGAAGTTCGTCGTCACGCTAATGTCCACCAGTGGCAAATTGGCGTCAACAGGGGCTTTGGTTTTCAGCGCCAGTGTTAATTTGAACGGTTCGTCGGAGGGAAGTCCATGGTAGATGCGAATTTGGTACGCCACGTCACGACCGGATCGTACCACCGGCGGAGAACCCGGTGTGAGATTCCATCCAGCGAGCGTCACG
>KE525221.1:68841-101495 GCA_000441895.2 Anopheles sinensis | reverse complement strand
GTTTAAAAGATAACTAGCGGCGGAAACGTCTATAATGTATTGTGGGTAAAATCAATCGAAGTTGAATAAAATGGTAGATGCAATTAATTTAGTTTCATTTTGTGTGTATTTGTTTTAAACGCTTTAACAATGTTCGAAAAACGGGGGCGGAAAGGATCAATGTTTCTCACTGTGCTTTCCACAACGTGCAGTCTTTCTCGAGAAAACAGTCGTTTAATTTACTTAAATGTATCGCAATTTGTCTATGTCGTTTTTGGATCATTCACGCTTAAAGCTTAAAGTTTTGCTTAGTGCTTTTGGAGATCAGTTTTAATTAGATTCCCGTATCACTTCTTCGCATTAGTCTGATGATATTCCTTTTCGTTACCATATATAACAGTACCTCATCTCTTATTTTAGCAACCTATTTAAATTTTAAAGTCATTATAAGTAAACGACATCGTTCTCGACGTGGATTATCGCAATCCTATCAAGAAAGAAACCGAAATGAAAGCCCCAATGTCTGGATATCTGAAATTTCCTCCAAAACAGCTTTAAAAACTGTAAATGTCTACCACGGCAACGCAAGGTACGACGGCTGTCCAGTCGGGGAACGACCTGACCAACATTGCGTACCGTTTGGTAAAGTTTTCCTCATACTCGCAGAAGTTTGTCGTCACGCTTATGTCCACCAGTGGCAAGTTGGCGTCAAAGGGGGCTTTGGTTTTCAGCTCCAATGTTAATTTAAACGGTTCGTCGGAGGGAAGTCCATGGTAGATGCGAATTTGGTACGCCACGTCACGACCGGATCGTACTGGCGGCGGAGGACCCGGCGTGAGATTCCATCCAGCGAGCGTCACGTTCGGTCGGGGACGGAGGAGAACCTTCGTCTCGTAATTTCCGGAAAGCAGAAACGTTAGATTGCCATCGACCCGGGAGTCGAGGGAAAGCTGTACCACTTCCGGTGCGTTCGGTCGGTTTGTGTCCGGTTGAGGTGACCAAAGCGAGGGGTTGTTGAATGCCGACCACGGTAGACCGCAGGACAGTTCCGTTGTGCACTCGGGTAAGGATGTTGTTTTTAACGGCGTTTCCAGTGTGCTGTAGTCCGGTTGATTTACCAACACCTGACGTATCGTTCGCTCGCTGTGACGATCCCAGAGGTTGAAAACATATCCAGCATCAGTTTGTCGGACGCTTTCGGTGCTGTTGGGCTCAAAGAACCGACGCATAGTGTGCTGCACATGGATGCGCTGGACCTTGGGAGCTTGTTCGGGACCGGGTGTACAATACGGGAACCCGATGGATGTGGCGGTGGCCATTACAAAAGCAAGGACATATAGTACTACAAGCAGTGCGATCGTGTAGCACGGTTTTCGCAGCAAGTTTATCAACGGTACCAGGAAGCTAGTGGCGAGAATGGTCCAAATTGTTGCCAGGATTGCGATTGGAAGGTCGCCATTTACGTCGGAACTCGCGCGACCTGCGATTGGGATGAACATGGTCAGGGAAAGATGATAAAACTGCGTCGTCCAGAGAAGCCCCACCGTGTGGACGATGAGGTAGACGATCAACCAATAACCCGTGGGGAAGGATTGCAGCTTCAATAGCGCCACGATCGTCTGAGCGAACAGGGAAAGCATGAGTAGGATCGCAATAACGTATGCGGACCGGAAACCCGTAACAGTGGCCCCGAAGGTTATTACAGCCCAGAAAAAGAAACACTCCTGTTATGCGTGCTTGAACCGTTAGCGTAAGAGATAGGACCGTCTGTAAGGAAACCAGAAATATAGTGAATAAATAAGTCATAATGAGAAAAATTAAAAATATATTGTACAAGTTCGTGTATTACCTTTGCTTGTCTGCACAGTGGATGGAGTGATCGGTGGACAATGAATAGCACGGCCATCACCGGGATACAGTACAGACCGATGGCAAGCCAGGATGACGAAAACCACGCCATTGATCGATCTAGCACCCGATCGAGCAGTTGAACGATGGCATAATTGACCAACGCTGCAACTAAGGAGCCGATCAAAGTAGCCACAAATCCGTGGCCTACTTCGTACGCTACAAAACGAAAGTGTCGCCATCCGACGACGGCCAGTACGCTCCAACAGCCAACGACCAACCCAGCGATTGACACAACCACATTGAATACAGACCCTTCGGTGGCCGAATAGGTCACGAAGAACAGCCCTAGGAAGTCAAAGTAGACGGTGTTTCCTATGGCACGGGCTGCACTGTTCCCGAGCTGGTGCCCATTGGCCAGGACACGTACGAGCGCGAGCATGTTGTCACCGGTACGCTGTAGAACGGCCGGCGAAAGGTACTCGATCGAATCGTACTGCGTGTGGTAGCGATATCCGTTGAAGATGTGTGCAAAATCCAACCCCGGAATGTGACCATAGTCGCGAAAGATACGGAAGTCCGTATCGGACGGGATGACACCGAGCTGGAAGATTTCCTCACCAAGTGCTTGGCCGAATGGTCGTCGGACGGCCTGGGAGTACGCCTCGATCAACCATGGATGCTGGGGACCGCTTTGGAACAGCAATTCCTTCCCGCCCGAACCGGCCGACTCGAGGTTAATGAACGCCCGAATATTTCCGGCCCACCGGTGGTTGGTGATAAACCCATGGGACGCTTGCAGTATCGTTTCTTCGGCGCCGTTAAACAGGAACACGATCGAGTGGCGTGGTCTCCTTGGTTCCCGGGAGAGAACACGTAGAAGTTCGAGCATCATGGCGCACTGACCTCCGTCGTCACTCGCCCCAGGGCTGGTGGGCACGGAGTCAAAGTGGCAGTTCAACAGCAACGCATGCCGATCGCCGTCTTCGCCGACGATTTTGACGACCAAATTCTGCACCTTCTGGTAGACGCTTGCCCAGCCGCGCACGAACGCACCGGAAACGACCTGCTTGTCGTAAAGCACCTCTTGCGCGGTGTTCCGTGACGCATTGATAAGGGAAAACTCTTGCTCGAGCAGCTGCACCGCCAAGACCTCGTTCGCCCGCGACCCAGTAGGCCGTGGGCCAAGGGCTTCCAGCCGGCGGAGACTTTCCCAGGCTCGGGCACCGATGAACGCGAACGGGTATTGGCCAAGGTCGGCCTCGTTGAGCGCTGGTGGAAGATGCAAGAGGGACTGATAGCTAACGGTACCACAAAAGGCCACCAATGCGATCAGCAACCAGCCAGCGTACCAGGGCAGCCGATGAATATTGGAATCGTAGTTTTCCTTGGTTTTCGTCCGGCGTCCCGGTATCGTCAAGACGTCCTCCATCCTCGATTTCAACATGCAGCACACATTCAGATTTACTGGACACTGAGATATCACGACGAGCACTGCAATTTCCGCTTATCCTAGAAGTTTGTTTACCAACATTGCTTCGTGAAGTTGGCGACTCTTCCTGGACCTTTTCAAACTGGGTCTTTTAAGAAAGAGGAACTGTTTCCAAAGGAACGCAGTGGGTTCAACGATCAAGCTCGCAAAATTCAAACAAATCACGTTGCCGGAGGATTGCTTCATTCGATAACGTTTTGACTTTACACAAATTAAATTTTTAAATTTATTGTAGTGCATACTGCTATGTATTTATAACGTGTTAAATAAACATGTTCGACAAAAACCAAATAATTATACATTAATTTACTATTTGTCACGCTATTTCCAAAAATAATGTATGATTTGATTCATTGTCATCGTTGATGTATTGATTTTTCTTTAAAAACGATATTTCAACACGTGTTTTTCGATTCGTTTAAAACACTTGAATTTATGCCTATTTAAAAAATATCCATCTCGACAGCAACTCTGCTGGTTTCTAGAAGTGTTTCGTCATTGATGATACATTGAGGATTGTACGAAGCAAAAAAATGAAATAGAATGACTTGCAAAATTTAAACCTGCTCCGCTGAAGACCCCGTAACGAGTATTTGCCTAATGTTTGGTGGAGATAAACGCCCCAAAATTATCTGATGCAATAAGTGTGCCAGAAAATCATCTGCTCCCCATCGTTTCCGGAAACGTGCCTCAATTTATTTTATTTCATTTTTTCCAATAACGAACGACATCGTCTAGCTAATCTTGCTTTATCATCCTAACGAGCTTTTTATCGCTGATAAAACCAATCCATAAGTGACGCAAAAAATGCGGCCAAATTGCTTATCAGTTACATCGCCTCTTGTATCAGTACATGATACAGTTTTCTTAACTTTTTATAGACATTTTTTCTATTAAAGAAAACGAAATTTGTTCATGTAAATCTGTATCCTTCTTGCTGTAAGCTGTTGATTCGGTTGAAGCGTCTTGCGAAGCTTTTATAACTCCTCCAATGCAAGCAGACATCGGCGCATCATCTGGCACTTGCGTCCCATCGGACATATTTGGTATTGAGTGTAAAAAACCGGTACTCGGTACGCCAAGTCATCTTCAATCCCCTCCAGAACCGAAACATAAGAAAAGGCAAGAGCGCAGGCCATCGTCACGCAGGCATTAACGGCCGTTACGGAGGCTTCCTACCGTTCTTCATCATTCTCAGGCCTACGCATGCAACATGAAATCCCTTTAGCGTAAACACTCGCACGCACACACACACACACTCTTTCCAGTTGATCTTCCATTTCCACCGCTTCCTTGGATGATCAAGACGGAGGGGTTGTTTGATCTGCCTCAACAACGGGGTCGGTTGCTTTGGTTGGATGGAACGATGTAAGAAACTCCATTACGAACGCCTTGCCTGCGTTGATCGTTGGATCGTGGAGTGAGCGAAGGAAAAGAGACCTCCACAGAGGTCATTCTAGCGGCGCAAGCTTCCATTTGCGTTTCTCGCGCCTCGTGCCTTGGTCAAGTGTGTGTTCGATTTCTGTCCGGTTTGTGCGGTTCGATTATTTATCGTACACAACCACCCCGCGTTCCGGGGGGTGATGTAATCCGTTGGAAATAAACCCGACAACCGATACCGACAATCCCACAATCATCGGCGTGCGTTTCACAGTCACAGACACACACGTACCGTTCGTAGTGCAGCTGGAAACGGTTTAAAAATAATAATTACATTCCGTCCGAAGTAGAACGCTTTGTGCTTTCGAACCGTGCGTACGCACATCTTCCGCCGGACGTGCGTGAAGATTGAATTAAAACCGAGTTCGCGACGTGAAACGCAATTGTCTGTCAGTGATCCGCTACTCCAACCTCTCATCGGGAGTACAAACGTGATTCGTGACCATACTGTGAAGTGTTTGCCAACCAACCCAAAGAACGAACGGGAGAGTGAGAGGGGATGGGTTTGAAGGGAAAGCTTGTGAAGACCGCCCTGGTGCTGCTGCTGATCGCCGTCCTGCCGGGATTGCCCCCTCGGACTGTGTTTCCGTTTAAGCCGATCAGCATCCCACCGGTACGCCCACTGACGGGCGTGCTGGCCCCGAACCAGCTGCTCAACGGAGCCGAACGGTTACACGAGGGTGGCCTGCTGCAACCGGAGGGGGTGCTGGTGCGGGGCAATCTCACCTACGTCACGGTTTACGGTGGCAAGATACTGGAACTGGGCGACCAGGGTTCGGTGCGCACCGTGGCCAAGCTGGGACCCGAGTGTGGTAAGTCTGGTAACGATAGCAAGCAACCGGAACGGGAACTTCAACTCAGAGGTTGGCACAACAAAAAATTATATTTTTATATGCGGGAAGAGAGAACAACATGACGTTAAATTTCGCTTCAAATGCCCAAAACTATCCTGTGAATGTATGAGTTATGAACAATGACGATCACATTACATCACTTTTTGAGGCAAACCAAATTATGTCTACCTCATCATTGTAATGACGACTGCGTACATTGGATTGCGGTAAAAAATCAACACCTGAACCGACCAAGCTTCAACAATGACGGACGATCTAACTGCGGTTATGGAAAACGACTTGAGCCGAATACATATTCCGAATTTAGTTTTTCAGCTTCTCTTAAATATGGCTTAAAATTCATAATTCATCACTGGTTTAAGAATACAAACAACAGCTGATGCATTTGAAGAACGTACAGTCGATGTTTAAATTTTAAATTCGTGAATACATATTTCGGAGATCACTCGAACTTTAAGATACAAATACTAGTTGGTCGACAATTAAATAACCAAGATATCTGGTAATCCTTGACCTCGAAAAAAAGATAAAAGTTATAAATAGACTATCTCTTCCTTTTAAAATTAAGCTATTTTCCATGTTAATGTACTGTAACGCATTGCATATTTCGATTTCTCTTATGTTACATAGTTCTTCCGAAGGTTTACATTAATGTTACCAATTCGATTCACCTCAATCGGATTTATAACTTGACGAGCTCTGGTTTGCAACACACTGCCATAATTGCCATCTGTTTTGTGTTGCACCAGGCCAATTCAGAATGGTTTATTTTTGGTTATATTTTAAAACCATCGTTCCGAACATAATTCACATATGGAACATTTCAAATGCACTTGGCGTTGATCGTCTAAAATAGTCTATGTTTGTAGAATGCATTGACACCTTTTTTGTATCTTTTTTTATATTCCCCTCTCCCAGTTGGCACTTACTCCGAGCGACTCTGTGGGCGACCACTGGGAATTGACTTCGACACCAAGGGCAACAACCTGATCGTGGCCGATCCGTACCTCGGCATCTGGCAGGTGCACATCAAAACGGGTGAGCGGAAGCTGCTCGTCTCGAAAACGGATGCGATCATCGAGGATGGCACGAGTCGAGCGGATGGCAAACAATCGCCGGCAACCCGCAAACCCAACCTCCCGAACGCCGTTGCGGTGGCAAAGAATGGCGATTTCTACTGGTCCGACACCGCGTCCGATTTCATCTTCGAGGACGCGATCCAAGCGCTTCTGTGCAATCCGTCCGGTCGGCTGCTGCACTATTCGCGTGCCACCGGTCGGAGCCGTGTCCTCATCGACGAAGTGTACGGTGCCAACGGTGTTGTGCTCAGCCCGGACGAAAGCTTCGTGCTGGTTGGGGAACTGGGTGGCCAGCTGATCCGTCGGTACCACCTGAAGGGTCCGTTGGCGGGAACGCACGACGTGTTCATCGATGGACTGCCCGGTGCGGTGGACAATCTGAACGGGGACGCTACCGGGTTCTGGGCCGCACTGGTGATTGCCTCCGACGACGCCAACCCATCGTTCGTGGGCATGCTCGCACCCTTCCCGAACCTTCGACGGCTGATCGTGCGACTGTTCGTGCTGGTCGAGGCACCCTTCCGCTTCCTGTACGATCTGACCGGTAACGATTACGCACTCTGGGCAACGCACCACATTGGACACCTCGGAGGGCTGGTCAGTCTCTTCCCGGATCGGGGTACAGTGCTGCGTATCGATTGGGAGGGCAACATCGTGTTCGCCCTGCACAACGACGACAAGTCCAGCCACGTCATCTCGCAGGCGGTTCGCCAGGGCAAAGATCACCTGTTGCTCGGATCGCCCGTCAACCGGTGGTTGGGACGCGTGCGATTAACTCCGGAAACCCTTGCCGCACTCAAGGGACAACCGGCCAAGGTGACAAAGACAGAACAGAAACCACCGGCAACGTTGAACCGGGAGGAGTTGTAGGAAAACACTCCTGGCTAAGGAAACCGGTCCTCGAATATGGACGTGTGAGAAGATTCAGTAAATAAAACTCCAAAAACTACAATTTACATTTATTTAGTTGTTTTTTTTCATCATTTTTCCTTTTTTTAGTTTATAAATATCAGTTTGTTGACCTCGAATCCTTCTCTCCCATCGCATGTTTTCTACTGTGTCGATTAGGTTGTTCACTTGTTTCCTTTTTCTTATCGCACTCATTGTTAAGTTTTAGTTTTACTCGTACTTGTTGATTTTTCACTTAGTTTTTGCCACTTGTTTGTTCACACACACACACACACACATAATGAAAAATTTTCCACTTCCACGTTACCTCATGTTTCATTTTTGACTAATTTTTCAAATTCAAATTCATAGCATGCGTCATCCGGCAAATACTTCCATTTGTCTCACACACGCCAACTCCAATTTCCAATGTTTTTTTCGTTCACCATGACCAGGGTTTCATTTCCAGCATCGTACGATGACGTTAGCTAAATTGTTGTTATTCGTTAAGCTTAACTACTTTTGTTGTTTTCTTGTTCTGCGCTCGCCCCCCAAAAGATTGTATTCTCTTTGTTTTTCTCGCATATATAGTTTACTAACGTTAGTGGTAAATTTCCGTATGATCTTATATCTTCCTTTTCTTTTGCTTATAAGAAATTATTGTTAGTGTCTCGTTCGGAGAATAACTTTTATGAAATAGCACGATTTGTAACTATAAGTATCCCTTTTTCTAATATGTTTCTTCCTTTTTGGTTTAATGGATGTTTTGTTTTCTCTTCTTTTTCCAATCATTGTCGTTCCAATCGAAATGTTGTTTTTTTTTCAATAATTATTTGTTGTTTCCAATCCCTTCCCGATCCCTTGATTTATGCTAGCAGTACTTTCGCATTGCTATTTCGATATATAATTTTCAATCTCATCGATCACTTGAATTGTGTGCTGGTGCAAACTGTTCATTCGTCTGTTTTGTTTCTTAACGGTAATGTATCTTCTGTTTCTGTTTTTTTTTCTTCTTATCACCACATCACTATACAATCTCATCTACTTGACTTCAATGATTGATTATTAGTTTCTTTTTTTACTTTACTTTAAGGTTTTCAAACGAGTTCAATTCTTTGCTTTTTGAGTAATGTCAATACTATGCGTAATCAAGTTAGTGCTAGTTTCGTGTTAATTTATTTGTTTCCTTCATTTTTATTCCTTTGCTTCCTACTTACTTCTTCGATCAATCAAACACATATACATTTACAGTGAGGATATTAGAATGGTACAATAATAATCATAGTTCGAACGACAATTTCGACGGCATGGACCAATTTTTCTTTTCATTTTCGTAATACTTTGCTGTTTTCTTTTATTTCTTTTTTTTGTGACTAACCGCCTTTCGCTACTACACAGTGGAGTGTAATTGTAGTGCTATCATTTTGAATATTTGTGGTGTGCCTTCGTCCTTTTCGCCAACAGGACTTGAATTCGTTCTCGAGCGCTTGCGGTCGAAAAGGAAACGGGGGTTCACTGCTCGAGCGTGTCGTTATGTACAAAACGGGTAAAACTAGCTTTCTCGCTAAGATTTGATTGTGTTGGTTACTCTGCAAACTGAACACTTCGGGATCGGGTGGCGCAACTTGGCGGAGTTTTTGTCCGAAGCGTGTGCGATTGCAGAAGGATTAGTAAACTGTAATACTTATTCATCGTAAATGCAAGTTTAGGTTCAGTCAAGATGTGCACAACGCATAATAAGGAAAAAACAATAATCCCCAGCTAGCATAGCATGGTAAAGCGAAACATTTCCTATTGCCGCTATAACTCAATTCTTTCCAAACAGTTCCAAAAATGAAAATATTCACTAAAATTCACAAGTAAATTCATTTGATTTTTCTTAGGGGTCTTTGTTTTTGCACTACACACATGAACCACAAACGCCGGGTAAAGAACATTTATGCTATAAATAATTTATGTTATTATACTTTTTTATGTGTGTTACATGCAGTTTTGCACACACACACAATTTCTTGTGCTTGAATGAATTATACTTTTTCTCCTTTCCTCGATCTAAACACACTCATCTTTAAGCAACCCTTCTAAGCGATCGGTATCAGTTAAAATTACACGTCTTTAAGCAACGTGCTTGAAACGAACGATCTCTCGAAGAAAGCGAAAGGGAGGATGGATGTTTCTACTCCTCGTATGATCCAACCTATTTCGCTTTCGTTGTGCTAAAACTGCATGCTCCTTGTCCCTTAAGGCCTACTTTGCTTCATAGGCATCTTTGATTCGGAAGCTTTCGGAAGTGATGAAATCCGATGTTCCGTTGCCTTCCGTTCCTTTTTTCATTCCATCCATTCACATACCCTTATTTTTGTTTTGCAGCAGTTCGCTAAGAGTATACATTTCCGTGGGTGCGTAATTTGTTTTCGCGTAATTCTTCCATCATCCATCCAATCTATCGCAGACTTACACTAGACTTTTTATATGTCCTTGTTTGTTTTAAGTTTTATATCGAAAGAGTCCGATTTGAAGAATTGCTTATTAGTTGTGCCTTGCCCCATCATCTCCGTCAGTTTCATATAATTTATACCGTGCATATAGCGCATAGGTCAGGGTTTTACGATGTTTGCAGCTTCGGATTGTTGCCGCATACGTACGTTACTACTAATACTGCTCGCTTACGCAGCCGCCATTGTGCTTCGGGGCATTGATCGTGATGATGATTTTCTTTCAGTGCATGTGCTTTCCTAAGCGATTCCTTTCTCCTCCAGATACATACCCACCTCGGCCGAGATAAGCCTACATAATAAAATTAAAAAGTACAATAAAAAAAAACAAAAAAGAAAACGTAATATCTCTGTTAAAAGAAAATGAACAAGTTAAATCGTAATAAAATTAAAACACAAAACACAGTTGTTTGTTGTTGTACACATATATAAAAAATTGAATTGATAAGCATTTATCTTTTAGTGTTTTCAAAAACATTTCTCCACCCACACAAACACACGCACGCACACACATACAAACACACGCACACACACACGCACACATTCTTCCCGATTGGTGCGTTTCCATACTGCTGGCAGGAGAAGAAAAGGGGGGCAACCGGTAGAGAGACGGAGCACGTGGATCACCAACAACCCACGAGTGTAGGAAGAATGGTTTCCATTTCCTTAAAAACCTACTACATACGTACATCATACATTATAATGGGGTATAATAATGTTACAGCAATATGAATTCGAACCCTATAAATAATGTAATCCCTTTCTAAACAGACTGTTGCGCGTGTGAGAGATGCTTAACTAAACTAAACTAAACTAAATTATAAATTTAATTTAAAAAAAAACGCATGATAATAATTTACATGTTTTGTTAGATCATTTAACTCTTATCAACCTACCCGGGAGGCGGGAGGTAACGTGCCCCGGTGGCACTCCCCCCCCCACCCGCGACCGGTGAAAAAATCGGTCACACTAAAGCTAAACGAATGGAATTTCTGTTTTAAATACACTACCGAAAACACTTCGTACTATCGCTTAAAAAGACAACGCACATTCAATATATCGTTCCGACTTGCTGCAAGTTTTTTTTTGTTTCCCATACTCTACATCTTCCTAGCGCACGTGTATTCGGCGTACAAATCTCTCATTTTTTTAGTTTAGTGTTTTATTCTACCTTGGAGTTTTTTTTGTGGTTTTTTTTTCTTCTTTTTTTTGACTAAAAGATAAAAGATCCCTAAAGTAAAATCATGATAACACAGTGATAAAAGAAAAACCTCAATACCATCCGTTTTCCGCGCAGGCTTACGGCCTACATTTTCCTGCACAATTAGTAATAGCGTTCTATTTAGTTGCAGTTGCCTTAACTTAACAGACCTGCGTTCGTGTTTTGTATATATAATTTCTTTTTTTTTTGCAAATTACTTGTACGAGAGCAGAGAGGAAGGCAACGGAAACGGAAGGGATCATCGAAAAGGGGTTGGCGTGGGTATAGGTGGGGGAACATGGAACACGAAAAACGAAGCGATTACATTAGTAACATAATAAGAAAATAATAATAATAATAATAGAAATACATCACGAATCATTCGATAGATCCTGTAGTAACACAGATAAATGCACTGGGACGCAGATAAT
Source organism: Anopheles sinensis (assembly GCA_000441895.2). Classification (NCBI taxonomy): domain Eukaryota; kingdom Metazoa; phylum Arthropoda; class Insecta; order Diptera; family Culicidae; genus Anopheles; species Anopheles sinensis. The sequence continues at coordinate 89,788 of KE525221.1, read as the reverse complement.
TTTTTTTCCACTCCGTTTTCCACTGCCGCTCCATTCCGCCCCCCGCACGTCCTTGTTCCCACACCATGTCCCTATGAAAGCCCGAGATTGGGGCTCCGGTGTATCCCGGGGTTTGTTGAAGTTTTTTGTACTATGAGAATTAAATTTGAAGTTATGCAGTGTCACAGCGACATATGTGTGGCGCATTTATCTTCAAAAGGAACCACCATAATTTATGAGTATGCAGAAAAAAAACATGTGTGACAATAGTAATGATTCCTTTTCCAAATGACTACACAACCAAAGGACAAAATAATCTAGCGCCAAAGTCCCAGGAATCGTTGAAGTTTGCTAAAAGAACTTCCGCAAATTGTTATGTTGAATTTTTGCACGAAGGGGGGCTTATTGTTGGCTTAACTGTTGAGCATACATTGAACCCAAACCAGTTGGGACTTGAATGCTCAAAACTAAAACCTATTGTCAAACTAGCTTAGGAAGGGCGCACAGATTAGGAGGCTTGAACATAAATGCATACATAAATGTAAAGAATATTAACATAGAGATTCTCTTGCGAAAAAACTTCCCACAGGGGAGAGGAAACATTTCAGAAGAAAATGCGCGCACACTTTAAGGACGAATGGACATTTTAGTGGGGGTTGCCCATGGCGCAGCGATAGCGATAGAAAACACCACTTTATTGGTGTGGCATCGAATCCCGAGTCTGGCACCTCCCAGGTATTTATGAACGGCTGATCACCGATCTATAATTTACCGTCTTTCGGTCACAGTAACTCTTTACGGAGAGAGGTCTAGCCCCACTTGGGGGAGATGTTGAGCCAATTAAGAAGAAGAACATTTTAGTGATCAGAAAAAGGGTACAAGGATTTGATACTCAAGTTATAATCCATCACCACGAGGAGGCTTTGCATGAGGCCGGAGCTGCCAATATTGAATTTGCTGATGTAAATCACACAAAGCAGTACTCGCTTTGTTTTCAACGTTCTTCTGGCGCAAATGTTTCAGTTTTTGCACATATATTGATGCAATGCAGATAATATCATTTTAGTGCATTCGCAGCCATCAAGACCTCTGTCATCAGTTAATGTCCTACATGTTTCTCTCCAGCAAGGATAGAGGGATTTCGTGAGACATTTGAGTTCTTGCACGTGTTTGAACGGGGCATATTAATCACACGAAACTAAAGAACATAAACGATGCAAAACAATGCAAGTATAATGCACGCTGATTTAGCAGATTTTTGGGGCATGCTTCGCACTGCAAAGAACGTGTGTGATTACCAACCACAATAGAACGTCCAGATACACACACACACGCACACATACACTGAGGCAAGCAAGCGCGCAAGAAACAAGCTTACAATGTAAAGTCAAGTGGGCCATGATTTAAAAAAAAACTACCACGATGACGATGTGCGTTTGTGTGCGTGTGTATCTGTGTACTTCAGAAGACAATTACTAAGACTTAACTTAAGAACTTTACACGAACCAGGGTTTCCTAAACATCAATTGCACTTACGCACTCTCGATGAAAATGGCCACAAGCACAAATACATGATACTAGCACGCACGCGAACATCATCACTGACACACACACACACATATACACTCGCGAGAGGGCCCTTGGATAGGGGGGCGGGGGAATAGAGGATAATGTCCTCGTCGACCGCACTTTTTGAATCGATCCCTTTCTAATTTTCTTTTGCAATTACTACATCTTATTAGGTAAAAATACTATCGCCTTCCGCATGGCCTTCCCTCTGCCCCTTTATCAGCCTACATATCCGTCTCCGTCTTGTTTCCATAACCCTTTCCGCGCTGGCACCGCCAAGGGAAGGTGTAGGGGTGCCCGTTTGTTTGTTTGAGGAAACTTTCTGGCCTCGACAATGAACGATAATTGCATTGATTGCCGCAATATTAAGTTACCAGTTCCGTGTGTACGATCCGTGGAATCCCGCACGCGCTGTAGGCGGCGTTCTACGTTCTCGTAGTCTCATGACATGGCCACGACAAAATTTATAACATAAAAAACAACACAACTTAACGAGCCTAAGTGTAGAGGGGATTCGGCGATGCGAAGACGACGACGACGACACCGGCGCTTATTTATCCTAGTTCACCATCAGGGTGTGCGATTCCATCGGAGCCGCCGAGTCGTACAGCGTGTCGGTATCTTGCGTCGGTTCGCCCTGCAGCTGACACTGGTTGGTGAGCGTACCGGCACCACAATCGCAGAAGAATCTGAAAGGAGAACGGGAGAACAATCGCTTGATAAAAGGATTCCAAGGATTCACGAATGGTGAACAACAAACCTATCATGCCGGATGAACTCCACGTCGTGACCGGAGTGGCACGTTTTGATGCAATTCACACAGATGGCGTTCCGGTCGGTGGTATTGCACGTATGGCAGCGGTAGAAATCGTGCATCGGGAAGGAGGTGTACGACGAGATCTTGTACAGGCACTGACCGCCCGAGACAGCCTTCTCCACCTCGTCCTGATTGTTGAAGATCTTGTTGCCGCCGACGATCGGCTGGACGCCGCTGGCCAGGCACAACCCTCCGAACTTGTTGTTAAAGATCTGATTGTACTCGAGCGTCGCGGTCGCATTGTTCGTAATCTCGACGCCCGCCGCCAATCCATCGAAGATCCGATTCCGCTTCAGCACCGGATGGCTTTGGGTGGAGATGAGCACGCCGGCCTGCGTGTTCCGGAAGATGTCGTTCTCCTCCAGGATGCCCTTGCCACCGTTGAAGATGCAGATACCGCCATCTCGGCCGTCGTAGATCTTGTTCCTTCGCAGCGTTGGATTCGAGTCCGTCTTGATCCACACGCCCGCCATCGCGTTGTCGAAGATTTCGTTCTGCTCGAGCAGCCCGAGCCCACCGTTGTACACCAGCACGCCACCGTTCTGGCCGCCCCAGATCTTGTTACCGCGGATCACCGGATTACTGCCGGTGCGTATCTGCACGCCCGAGTACAGGTGATTGAAGATGTCGTTGTCCTCCAGCTTACCGTGCCCGTTGTCGTAGAAGTACACGCCGACCTGCTTGCCTGAGTGGATCCGATTCCGCCGCAGGACGGGCGTGCTGCCGGTCGTTATCCACACGCCGGCCAGCGTGTTCGCGTACACCTCGTTCTCCTCGATCAAACCCTGGCCCTTCTCGTGCACGTAGATGCCACCGTGCTGGCCGTGGTGGATTTTGTTGTGCCGCACGATCGGGTCGCTCGTCGTGCGAATCTGGATGCCGGCCAGCGCATTGCCGTAGATGTTGTTGTGCTCGATGAGGCCGCGGCCCTCACCGAAAATGTATACGCCTCCCTGGTGGCCGTTGTAGATTTCGTTCTTTCTGATTGTGGGATTGCTATTCGATGTAATCCACACACCTACAACAAAAAAAGGGGAAGCGAATTTGTATTCAGCAAAGTGTTCGATAAATGTTAAAATCAAGATCCTTCAATTAGAAAACTGTGCTGTTCAGCCCTTGCTTCTACAGAGAGCGAAATTTATATAAACGCATCACAATTTCTTGAACATTCTCAACTTACTGTTGATGAGAGAAGTTTTGTATTAAGTTTTGAAATAAATTGCTCTTTAACCAAATTAATTTGAGACTTTCACTAGCTTTGCTGCAGTGACCATTTTATAATGAAAAGATTAATGTTTAGTATTTGATTAATTGTTCAAGTTATGCTGGATGGACGAAGGTATCTTGCGCTCCCGAACCGTTTGAAACTGTACCTCAGAGGTAAAATCGTCTAGCCAGCATTGTACAAAGGTTAATATGGAATTTAGGCCTGCAATTCGGGATGGTCAATCCAAAAGAGATGTCTAGCTGGTTAAAAACATAACTTTGACTCAAGATAGATTAGTATTTGAACGAGTACACTTTCGATGTCCGAGAGGAAGATGCTCATGGGATTCTTAAGAATAAACTGCCTTCTGGTGAAGATTTCTATTAACGCCTAGCTCTACTTACCCGCAAAGTTATTGGAATGAATTTTGTTCTCTATAAACTGCCCGAGTCCATTCTCGTGCACGTAGATGCCGCCCGTCTGACCATGGTGTATCTCACACTTTACGACGGTCGGATTGGCACCCGCCTTTACCTCGAAGCCCGCTATTCGGTTGTTGTGGATGTCATTTTTCTCAAAATATCCCTAGAGTGTGGAAAATGGGAGGAAAGGCAATGGGTTAGTTACGAAGAACCTTGGGGTTTGACAAGGAAGTAGCGCATTCTGTACACTCACCATGCCATTGTCGAATGTGAAGATGCCCACGTCGCGTCCGTGGTGGATGTGGTTTTCACGCATGATTGGACTAGCGTAGTTCTTCACCCAGATGCCGGCCAGCGCGTTCCGGCTGATCTCGTTGTGCTCGTACGTACCCTGCGCGTAGTCCGTTACGTACAGCCCGACGTTCTCGCAGTCGCTGATGTCGCAGTACTTGATCAGCGGGTTGGCACCGACGCCACTCACACAAACGGCTGCACCGACTATAAACAAGAGGAAGGGGAGATGAAGGCTTCGCGGCTAAAGCACACACGTCTTTTCCAACTTACCGACAGATGTACTCCTGATGATGCAATGGTCAACCGTGGGGCTGCAGTTTTCGCTCACCTCTAGGCAGTAGTGTTTATGGTGCGGTACCGTCGACGTCACGTCCGGTGAAAACTTGAGCGTCATGTGTCCCACATATGCGTGCTTCGCTCCCTCGACGAACATTACCGTCGACTCGGACTCTCGCTCCAGGATGATCGATTCGGCCACATTTCCCGGAGCCGCCCCGATCAGTGCAACGTCGGAATCGATCACCAGGAACTCGCCCCGGTATGTACCGCTGTGCAGGAAGATTAAGCTACCGCCGGTGAGCACCACATCCGCGCCGTTCCCAGCACCGCCACCACCTCCGCCACCCCCTCCGCCGGTATCCTCTCCACCGTTGTTGGCGTTGGCGCTGACGCTATTGCTATGAAGTCCGTTCCCACTGGCACCGTTCCCCGCATTCCCATTGTTGTTGCCGGCCGTGGCACCGGCACCGGATGTCGCCGCCGCAGCGCTGCTGTTGGCCGAGTTCTTCTCGTCCGCGTAGTCGAGCGCAGCCTGAACCGTGTTGAAGTAGGCCAGCGTGCGCCCCTGGTACCGCCGGTCCTGGTAGCCGGGCCGCACGTGGATGCCCCGGTACAGCTGCCGGAAGCTTTCCTTCCACGGGTTGGCGTACTCCGACTCGTCCGGCTTGACGAACGCGAACCGGCACGGCTCCGGGTTGAACAGCGGCAGATCGTACTCGTACACGTTCTGGTAGAGCCGCTTCCACAGCTCCTTGTCGTTCGCGATCGTCTGGAAGCGCTTGCAGACGAGCCCCACCCGACAGAGGTCCTGCTCGTACAGGTAGGAGAAGATCGTCAGCAGCACCTCGTCCGGCATCTCGTACTGCAGGTAGTGGGCGGCCGATTGCATACACATGGTGCCGGCCACCGCGACGGCCGCAGCGCAGGCCGCAGCCATCGGTGGCGAAGGGGTGGCCGGCGAGGTCAGCGATACGACGGCGGCGGTCGCGGCCGGCCGGCAAGCGACGGAAGAGGAGGCTGCCGAGGAGGAGGCGGCCCCAGTTGCCGCAAGCAGGGCGGCAGCCGCCGCAGTCGGTTGCTGCGGCATGGTGGCCGCCGCCATCGAAGTGCCCGCTTCGGTGCTGGAGGAGTAGGTGCGTCGGGGACGCTTGCGGGCCGGAAGCATGTATGCGGCCGCATTCGGATCGTAGCCAACGGACGATTGATACTGGTGCGATGATTGATGATGATGGTGGTGGTGATGGAGTAAGCTGTTGCCACCGTTGCCGCCACTTCCGCCCGCTGTGGCACCACAGTTGCCACCACCGGACGAGGAAGAAGCGGATGAGGAGGAGGAGGAAGAGGAAGAGGACGGTGGACCACAGCCAAGACCCATCATTCCTCCGGTCGAGGAGCCCGAACCAGCGGACGTCGAGAGCGTCGCAGTGGACGACGCGGAAGCAGTCGAAGAAGATGAGGATGACACACCGACGGCGCTCGACGAGGAACCTCCTGCTCCGCCTCCCGTCGAGTTACTGGCAACGCTGGAGCTGGTGGACGTTGAAGTCGTTGTGGCGGGTCGTGCGTCCCCCGCGAGCCACGATCCGCCGGTAGCGGAGTCGTGCGCCGTAAGGGGCGACTTCTTGCGCAGATCGTATGGCGAGTTGGAGCTCTGTTTCACCTCCGAGAGCGTGACCGAGGAAACTGGACCGCCCAGTCCAAACCCGGAAGGTCCCGCCGTCGCGGAGGAGGAAGATCCGGACGTGGAAGATGCACCACCGGCACCGAACGATGTTGCGGTGGACGAAGAGGAAGTGCTGCCACTTGCGCCGGCTCCTCCGAGCGCGTACAGTGATGCCGATATCGCCGAGAGACACTGTGAAGAGGTGGTGGTGGTCGAGGAGGATGGTCCACCAGTGGCGGAACCGGTGTTGGTTGCTGTCACGCCTGTGTACCCGCTGCTAAAGTTCAGATGAGACAATGGAGGGGACGACAGTAGGCCAGAAGATGAACCGGTGCCGCCACCCATCGAAGACGTTCCGGCGGTGAGGGTTGTCGAGGAGGAGGAACCAAGCGCTGAGGATGTCGAAGACGAGGACGACGACGCTGAGGACGATGAGGCGGAGGACGATGTGGATGTAGAGGGAGCGTTGGAGTTGGACGAACCGGGCGAACCGGTACTACTGCTGTTTGTTGCACCAGCGCTTGAGTTGAGCGAAGTGTTGACGACGGTTGTCGCGGGACCCGTCCCGGCCGCCGGAGGTGCTGCAGCTGTTACAGCTGGGCCGCCTGCTCCTCCTCCTCCGCTACCACCACTTGAAGACAGGGCTGCGCCGACATTTGGTGCTGGAATGTTTTGTCCCGGTGGTTCGCAGAGTGCTATGGAGAGGGAAGACAGTGACATAGGGCGTTATATTAGTGATCTATTTTCTTCGTACTGAACACGGAACACAGGGTGACAATGAAGTTTAAATTGGTTCTTACTATGAAATGGAAAGACTGTTTCATCTGGTAGTTATTATCAATCAGTGGTAAATTTCTTTAATTTTATCTAAATGTTTAGTTCCTTGAATGTGCTACCTACATTGGTAATAGTAATCTCTTTGGTATAAAACCATAAACTAAATTAATTAATCAATTTTATTTATGTTTTATAAGGAAACATCTTCCAACCGTCATCGACATTCGATGTAGAACACCTTTGAGCTTGCGATCTTACAAAGTAACAGCAACCGAAGGAAAACAAGGAGGGAAAGTGATCATCTTGCATGCTACCCTAGCAGGATGCACATGCAACAACGCAACGTACCGCACCAGTACTGGGCGGAATATGTTTCAACTGCGTGTTTGCTGACGATCCGAACACGAGAAACCCCTGTGTCCGGGAACGATATTTACCCTCGGAACGATCGGGAGAGACCGAACTCGAGACGGATTTATTTCGGGAGCAAAACACGGGGTACTACACAGCAATGCGTTTCCCCTTCGAAGATGAAGATGTCCTTCTTGATCTTCTTCGCCTACACAAACGCCCACACACACATACATACGCATACAAGCAACGAAAAGGGCCACCTCCCCCTCGAATCGAGCAGACATCACGGGTCGCGGAACTCGACGCGGGGAAATGGAAAAAGGGAAACGACAGTCGGCGTGTTCCGAAACTGGGGCCCCCGTCCGGAAACTATTAATAATGAAATTACAACGCACCACCCAAGCCGTACGTAGTCTGCCGAAAGGGCATGCACCTCGAGGAAGCGCCAGTCGAAACGGAATCACACCTTCCCTTCAACCGAACCGAGGTGATCGCTTTTTCGAAAATGCAGAAAAAATTGTGGCAGCCAAAATTGTACTCCTTTTTTGTATATCCTTTTGCTATTTTCCACGGGAATGTTTCCGGACTGCAGTATGAACTATCGTGCAAGTACAAGGAAACGATAATGGAACAGATCAAATCCTTTGTGTCAGTGGATGCAACACAAACACGCTTGGCTGTTGTCAGCAATTATCCTTGCGGAAACTTGTAATTAAACCAAGATATATTATACATCGGTTTCCGGGCACGAATTAACATAATCCTTACACTGCTGCCCCTTTTTATTATAACAAATGATTCGCCTTCTGATTAAAACAACGAGTCTGTCTTAGAGGTTTGCAAAATTCGACAACTTTAAAAACAAAATGAGTTATACTTCCCGTACCTTATTTTCCCTTCCTTGTCATACCGTATTCCGCATTGAGTGGGGAATTATAAATAAATTCATTCCTCTCCACTGCAACTATATTTTTAAAACGTTATTTTCCTTCCTCCCACCCAGACACACTTTACGTCCGTGAAGTGGTGTCAGCTTTTAAATAAGTCTCGGTTGTTGGACTAACAAACGTAATAGTTGAGAAAATGATTGGAAAAACAGGCTTTAATGTGCATTCTAAATATAGCAACTCTATAAAAATGGAATAATATTAGTCATATCATTAGTTATGCCCTGAAGTATCCTTTGTGTACAAAAGATTCATTGAACTCATCGAATCCAAAGTCGTTTAATGATTTGCCAGGTAAGGAAACTCCCCTAATAAGAGGACCGTGAGTAAATTTCTTCTCACCCTGGTAGAAGTAAAGAAAGCAGTGCCATGGCAACCTTATATGATTTGAATAAATTTCCCCGCAAACTAGATGCCTTGCGTTGAATAATGGCTAAGAAAATCGGTTACCAGACTTTCTTCAATCCCGGATGGTCAAAATCGCTCCCGTAGAAAAAAAGGACGGATCTTGTACGGCGCAGGTAAACGTACTGCACCGTCATAAGAAAAGGAAAATCTAAAGGATATCATTGATGGTGCATTTTTCTACTTATATTTGTTTACCTTTCAGGTCAGTGAAACTAATACTCTCACATTGCTTGCCGAAGGAACAAAAAATGATTGTGCACCCAATCCTTGCAATATCCTTGCACATTTTAATCACTTTCCTTTCGTAGCTATCAAGTTATCTCATCTCGGTCGGCTGACCTCCCCCTCATGGGGTTTTCCCTGCCACCCGTCGTAAAGGAAAATAATTTTAATCCAAAGTGTGGCAAGAGAAAAGACACGGGGAAAAAAGGAAAAGTGAAAAGTTGCAAACAGGGTGCTGTTGCTGGTAAAAAAAGCAGTATAAAGCACCACCGCCCAAAGTATAATTACAAAAGGCAACATAGTTGGTGAACTGGAAAGGAAGGAAATACATACAAACCCATACATACACACACACACAAATACAGGAAAATAAAACAATTGTTGGCCCACGACGGCGGATTGCAATAGCAATTCACATGGACCGCGGCAGCAATCCGCGATGGTATTTTAGCGGAAGTGGAAACCGACACAGCACCAGACCAGAGAGCAGACTCGGGCTGGAACTGAACGAGTGGATAGAGACAGAAACAGACGGAAAGGAATAAAAATGCAAGAGAAAGTAAGAGCGCTCGTTATAAAATGTGGATCAACATTGTGTTTTTCAAGCGCCCAGCTTCGCACAGCATCATACGACGATGCGTTCTGAGTTCCTTCGGCGGCTACTTTGTTGCACGCCATGTAACAATACGAAGAGCACATATCATTTTGTGGCCATATGGTGCGGGATGCTTTGTTAAATACAAGCAATAACGACTATCAGCAGGATTCGTACTGCTCCTATTTGCAGTCGCACATTCAGATTGAAAACCGGTTGTCGTGGCGTGGAAAACATGCTACTTACCGGATGTTCTCGATGGCAGCGGAATTCGATTGCCCTTCCGCCGCGACCGCCTGACGTACGATCGGGACGACGTGAAGGAAGCGCTGGGCATTTTCTTTTGTAGTTTGTTGACTCCTTTGGGGCACAAAATTCAACCGCTGTATATATTCTCCACTTTTCTGCTATCAGCTCCACAGCAACAGCGGGTCCCTTCTGACTTCGTTGGATTAAGTTTCTCCGAAACTGCACTATCTGTTATGCATTCCGCATGCGTTAGGAACACGGAATCAGCCAAAGAGGCCCTTCTTCGGGTGGATGATAGATGTTCTTTTTCCTACAATTCTTCTAATGTTGCAATCAAAGTCCGATGCAGTATATTTTTATGGGGATATCCTTGGGCTCCAGTAGTTCCCCGTTAGACTTTGTAACCAATATCGTTCGGGGGATGGTTCGGGAGCCGGTTTTACTGAACCACTCGATATATGATCCTTGACACAATCAGTCAACGGTTGTTCAGAGGTTGTGCGTGTCGTTTTCTTTTTCCTTAGCTGCTTTTGATCCTGTTTAGGTTGTGCGAGAACTGTCAAATGGCAGATCGGCAGCGACTGGCGACACCATCCTCATCTGATCCAGGACATACGTAAGAGGACACACTCACAAAAACACATCTATGACCGCCGTGTAGGAATCACCTTAGTTGGGTTGGTTCATCTGACTATTTTTTGCACCGCAAAGAAGGGTCGATAGCATGGTTACTCCTGCGGTGGAAAGCATTGTCCACCGGGGTTGTGTAGTGTTCCCGGACTAAGGCAGCTTCCTCAATCTTTTGGCCCAGTTATGCTCTTTCTCTCTCTCGATCTCTCCTCGGCGAGGGGGGCTGTGTTCGGGAAACCTGAAAACAAACCGCAACCAACAGAGAAAGCGTTGAACAGATCGAACTTTACACCGGACTAGGATGAATGTGCCAGAGAACCGGGGCAAGGATATCCGCGCACGGATGATGCAGTCCCGAACGTTTCAGTGTTCGTGTGTCCCACCGGGAGCAAAACCGTGTCCGTGCCCACGGAAGGGAAAAAGAAACAAACAATTTTCACACAATAGACACACTACAGTGGGAAAATGTCCTTTCACGCAAAACACCTTTCCATTCAATCCTTTGTACTTCGGGGACACACCGTTTGCGATGATGACACTGTGGGAGCTTGCAGAGAAACAAGGCTGGTGTGAGATTGCCGAACGATGGCTTTCGTTGAAAATGAGGGTTTTCGGCACAATCTTCAGGCGTTCGTTCACCAACTTGCCAAACAAAGGAGACTGTAGCTTCGCAACATACTGAGCGGCGATGACGTTTGCAGCGACAATGTTTGCTGCGATGCGGCCATTTTTCTGATATTTAAAACATCTCGTTCCGCTTCTACCACCGCTGATCCTTGATTCTCACGACGATGTTTGTTGCTGCTGGCAGCAGCACGGGAGGAATGTGCAGTTATTGTTTTTTGTTTCCACTTCTTCGCTCTCCATCCGCGCTACCATTGACCCGTACCGTCGTGCCGTTCGTTCCTGGTTTCGGTTGCTTGTGCTCCTGGGGCTCCATCAGCTCCCGGAGGGTCGTAGTGTACTGGGTTACTTCACAATCCCATTTTCACAGAGCTAACTTCGATTGTTTCTGCCGACTGCGACAACACAGAAATCGAAAACGGGAAGGTTTGCAGCGTAGTACCGAAACCAACCATTTACTGGGCCTTCGGTAAGCGAACGGATTTTTGTCCCGTGTGTTTCGTGGAGAAACAAGCAGACGCACACGCACACGCACGCACACACAAAGGCGCACGGCACCACTACGCCAGCAGCATCGGTACACCCGTGTGCGGATGTGTGTTGTAATAAAAAGGGAAATAGTTTAGCTTGAGCTGAACGGACGCACGATGCGCTTCGGAGACTCCTTTTCTTGCGACTATGCTTTTCGTTCATAAAAGATGTCTCAGTCGCGCGCACGGCAACATCTGCCCTTTCCTACTCGCTCACTCGCGCAAGCTGCTTCGTTCTTGTGTGCCGTTGTGCCTTTCCAAAAACACCACCAGCAGCAGCACGCATTGGAATACACTTCTCGTTCGCTCGCGCAGCCCTCGATGGAATGCTTTCTCGTTTTTGTTTCTTTTCGTATCGCTCGCTCTCGCTCGGCCCACCGTTAATGTCCGTGTCCTTCCGTTTCACTTCCTCATCGTGAACACTCTTTAACGACTCGCCGCGCATACTCGCTGCCTACCTAGCCTACCTTCTCTACCCGCAACAACTCTACCAACACCAGACACATACCACACACACAAAAAAATCCTACCACTGTTTTCGACCGATTTTACGCACGAAATTTACCGTCGCTAGCACGCACGATACCGCAATCACACGCACGACATCTTCGGGCACCCGTTGCCGCACTCTATGACTGCGATCGGTGCGAAAATCGTGATGCAAATTGCATAATTTTTCACAGACTTTTCGCACACGGCCAACTCCTTCTCGGCAGAAAGCAGTCAAACACAAAAGATTTTCACTGCCTGTGAGCCAAGGTAGATCCCAAAGAGTGGTTTTGACAGATTCAGGTCGTTTTGACAGTTGCATTGCACAGCGAAACGTTAAATCCTGCAGCCCTTTGTACCTGATATATTTTTCGAATTAGTTTACAAAGAAGACTATCCTAATTTTACCTACAAAGTAGTCCACTTATGTTTTTATACATGAGAGCATCAAGCAATAACTACAAAGGACACGCCAAATAATAAATTATAGCCGTGCTGACAGTTGTCTAACAAACGGTTACTATTGCAGAACCTGTTTTTCGTAGCTTTTTGATTGTTTTTTTTATTGTAAGGGAAGGGTTGCCTTCGAATTCAAATTAGTTTGCACGACGCAAGCAAGGCAAGCAGGCAGCACTGATAAAAACAACAAATAGGTAGCACAAATCAATAGAAATTTGACTGAATATTTTAATGCCTACAAGTTTTCCTGGATTATTACAACCAAACTGATGAAGTTTTATCTATTGGCAAAGAAAAGCGAAAATATAACATCCTTATAATCAATTTTAATTGAATCATCTCTTTAATCACAATGCGTATAAATTTGGTCAGTAACTGTCAAATTAAAAATTTCATGTTAAGAGATTCCATTTGTTTTATTTTCGAAATCAACGTTTTATTGGATGATGATAATTAGTTCTTTTGGGTTGAAGCATCAATCTTATCAGCACAAATTTCTTATAACTTAAGAACCAATCTTATCAATCAGCGGTTAATTTACCTCTCTGTTGATTTGCCATTAGCTCACTTCGCTCATAAGAAGCGACCTCGTTTTCAAAGTGATAGCATGTTCACGTGGCCTGTAGTCAAAATTGAGTAGGAAAGCACTCTTTTGCCGAATAATTTAAAGGTATAGTAATCAAGAATTCAAGAAAATATTCATATTTTAAAAATTAAACATATTTATGCTGCTAGTCGAGCTGTTATAAAGTTATGATTGGGAGTAATAGACCTGGATAAAATGAAAATATTAACAGTAATGAAAGAGAGATCTCAACTAACTCGTCATTTCTTTACAACGTTTTTATACGATTTACAAGGGCAAACAGAACAGACTTACCAATTTATTCTTATTTGTGGACATATATAACAACAACATTACAATTACTTTTTTCGGACATACATGTTACAAAATTCCTTAATGTGGGAAAATCGAAGCAAAATTCATAAGATACTTTTTTTATAAATAAATCAATGATTTTATTTTTTCTTCACTTCTCGCATGGCTTGATTCACTTCTTTTTCTTCGTCCACTTGCCACACCTCGAAATGTTGCTTATAATTGCATGTTTTCCTCCCTCATTCCTTAAACAATGTTTCACATACATCCATTCAAAAACTGCCACTTACTTGCAGCCTTTTACAAGCTTTACTATGTTCATTTCTTATTTCACTCTACAGTAATCACCTCCTTCTCTCCACCTTTTTTCCCATTTGTCGATTTGGATCTTCACAAACTGATCTCGCAGCCTTAGAATAGAATAAAATTATACACAAAAATCGATGGACAATCTCTCGCCACGCCGCCTTCCGGCATTCCTCGACGACGCAATTCTGATTTGCAACTCGCTAATCTTTGTCCTAACCCCTTTCTGCCGTTCGTAGTACATTCGTTTGTTTTTCCCTTCTACTCTTATTTGGTGACAACATCCTACTACCGCTTTACTTATTGGCCTTTCACCGTATGGATATTTGTTTTAAACTGTGCATTTCCTTTTCCATCTTCCTTTCAGTATATATATCCTGTAGTTATTGATGGATCCTTGGAGTGGATACTATTCTGTGTTTTCTATCATAAGAGCAGGATTTAGAGTTTGGACAGAGGGTGATGGGAGGGTTGGGTGGACTTTTCTTAGCGTTTAGAATGTATGCGGTGCGTAGAGAAGATATCTGTGTTGGGTGTACTATCAAGGACGAAAAAAAAACATATTATAAAGATCTTAAACCAATCTAATCAACCGATTCACAATCATCTTCTTACGCCCTTTGTGGGTGAGGTTTAAAAGTAGTTTCAATTACACAATAGTTGGAAATTTTAAGGCGTGTTTTAATCTGTTATCTGTCTGTTAACTCTAATAGTTAGCTGGTGTGTTTTATTTATTTTTTTTTTCGAGGACGAGATCGCGTTATGCGCCTGTTTCTATAAAGCAATGCGAAAGAATGCTTCAGTCTCGGTCGGGATAGAAAGATCGGGGAACGATGCAATGGGTGTAGTTTTACTGACTGGGAATTCATTCTTCTATGGGTTTTATGCTTGCACTTCCGCCAGTGAAGTTGCAGTGAAATATCGCAGCACACGCGCAGGTCCCCACCGTATACTTAAAATTCTATGATTTGTTTCTTAAAAACTAAAATCAGAAAGGATAATTGTAGCAAAAACGAGGATATGGAGGGGGGAGCAAGGATTGTGGTGTGTATTTATAAATGGACAAATCCCTTCCGATCACCGAACAACAGTTCTACGAACTTTGCGAGTGCCAAAAAGGACTGGAGTTAAGGAAAGTAGAACACGATTGCACAAACGATTTGTTTCAATTGCAACTTTATAAAAATGTGGAAAAGCGTGATAAAGGACTATTTTCCTTAACGTGTAACTAAAATATAAATTATAGTATATATAGAGGAAAAATATACAAAAATAAGAAGAAATTACTACGATGAAACGAACGAGAATTACGACAAACGGTGTATGTGTGTTGTTTATGCCTGTTCAACTCTTTTTGCTTCGCTTCCGTTTCTTTACTCTCGACCACTTCGATCTCGTGAAACTACACAGTTGAGGTTTCCTCTAAGCTGTTGCCCCCTCTTGGTGTCTGTTTTACATCAGCTTCCGCTTTCGTTTGTCCCGGACGGGGCCCTGATTAAACTTTTTCAGTTTTACTCGTCTTGCTAAGGCTTCATAACTCTCTCCGTGGATCTCAAGCCTTTTTTAGTCCGTCTCTAACTTTTATCCTTATTTGCTTTCTTTTTACTCTTCCTGATTCTTTACACTTTTTCATTCACAACACATACACGCGTTGGCACACAGACACACTCTATATTTCGCTGTACTTGATGACATCGCATCACATCTTTGTTTGCTTTGCTTTTGCAAGTGTTTCACTTCGCTAGGTGTATGGAGACGCCTGTGGGGAAGGATGATGGTTGGGAAAGGCGCTTGCTTTTTGGCAGGAAATGAGAGGAGGATCTATAGGGGAGGGTGGAAAGGAAACAGGAACAAGGATGAATTGTCGTTTGTGGGGAGATATTTTGCAATAAATAATTTAATTCGTTTAAAATCGTTCGTCGGTTTTACCGGGTCGTATAAAAATTCAAACACGGACCTGGCAATACGTCGACGACGCAGGGTGTGGAAAAATAATTTACAAAATAAAGAACATGGAAGCCTATAAAGCCGGCATTCCAAGAGGTGGGATTTATAAAATTATTCAACATAATTAATGTGCATCATTTTAACAATACCAAAAGAAATGAAGCAAAAATAAACGGTAGATGGGAAAATGTCTGTGCGTGGTGGAATGAGGTGCTACACCGCATCTCCCATCCGTTTGCTCGGGGGGGTTGTCTTCGAGAAGGCGGGGGTGGTAATGTTGTATGTGCCGCCCACACATGGGTTGGTTTCCGCTTTACCGTTCAGGGTGATACTATGAGTGTGCGTGGAACGTGATAGCATGGTCCTCGTTTGCTGTGGTTCCATGTGTTTTTTTAATGTGCCAATTGCATGCGTGTTGTCCTCTCTAGCATTCCGTACCTTTTTCAGTTCAGAATTTGCTCAACTTTCTGTTTTCGTTTGGAAAGGGCTCAACAACTCGATGATGAAGGTGCAAATATAGCTTGGCACCTTGTCATATTAAAAGCATACATAACTCGTCGATCATTTTCAGTTGCAACATATAAGGGTAATAAATTAAAAAAGTGTATGTTAATCAACCGAAATGCAACGACAAAGAGAATGAAGGCCAGAAAAACAAAACATGCCTTCACACTCATTTTGCAAACTGCATGAATGCACTCGCTCCACGAAAGGTAGTCCTAAAGCGTGTGCCCACATCCTGTTTGGAGGGAAGTCAACGGATCTCTTGTGCGTAAAAAGGATCAGTTTTCCTCCATCCAATTTTGGTTTAATCCAGAGTTATCCAAATTCCCTCACCAACCATTCCACAACGAACCAAAAAAAAAAGGTTGCCGAGTGTGAGGTGGGGGAAAAACACGTTTACCTGTGCAATACTCTTGTTCTCATCCCGGCTACGTAGGTAACGGCCACAACAACTGCCGTGCCCCAATCCTTTCGAACCCTAACCGATTCACGTCTATAACACCTTGTGTTACGCGTCTCTTGTTTCAATCATCCTTGCCACAGCATTCGCTCTTTTTCTACTGTTTCACTTCTTTGCTTCATTTGTTTCGATTCATCGCTCTCTCTCTCTCTCTCTCTCTCTGTACTATTCTTTTTAAATAAATTTAATCACATTTTTACTTTCTTCAACTCCTTTCGTCTACTACTCCTCCTTTACTGTAACACTTGTTGTTTCGTTTTGTTTTTGTTCCTCGTAAACTAATAATATTTATCAGATAAAAAATACTTCTTTTCCTAGCATGTCGTTTTGTTGTTTTGTTTGTTGCTTTTGCTTTATCACCTCACTCGCTACTACTTCTTCGAATACCTGTAATTTCATCTTCCAGGCGCTTCTTTCACTTGTAAGCGCCCGCACATTCAGCTTAACGATGGTGTGTCTAGCGAATGTTTTTGTTTTATCTCTTTAAGATTCTCGTTTTAACAACTCCTCTTGTGCGCCCCGTTTGTTCGACACGTGTTTACGAGGATGATGAAACCGAAGCGGCCTTACCTGTTGACTGTTGCAGGAAAAGTCACGGTTGGCGTACGCGCTTTGTTTGCGTTTAACTTCTGTCACAATCCAAATGTCCTTCGACGTGTGAAAATGATCGAAGGAAATGAAGATAACAGGCTCGTTAAAAACAAAATCATTATACACACTAAAAAAACGAATGTGTGTATAATAATGTATATATATCTATTTATATATTCGAGATCAATAGCGGTTTTTGATTTATAAATTAACATTAGCGCACCGCACTAAGAGAAGGGGGAAAAGGGAAATTTGGGACCGATAGCCACAAGGCGGAAGATAATTATTGCACAACCTTGCCAGCATCGTGGTCGTTATTTTTCTTTTTCTTTTTGCGCAACACTTTTGTTTCATCATCTCGCGAGGACGGGGCGCGTGATTTTTATAATGATGAGATTTCCGTTTGTTTTCTTTGCGATCATTGCGATCGATCAGTTAAGGATCAATCCTCCCGGCATACGATCTCCCCCGCGCCAGTCCCGTAATGGGAATGATGGGTTTCAAAATGCATCCGATTGCAAGTGTTAACGGTAAATGTAGCACAAAGTTACCGAAATTTTTTAGTCCATTGCGGTCCTGATCCTTTTTCTACATCATTTTTGCTTTGCTCGACTCACGGTTTGCTTCTTGTTTGACTGTATCTACAGTGCGTTTTCGTCATGTTCATTTCACATCCACCATTCGCGCGCTGGTTTCATACTACATATTCACCGATTCTCGATTCTTTTCACCATTTACGTTGGGTTGTTTTTATCTTTTATCATGCCACACATAGAGACAAACACACTCTTCTACGAACAACACAGCTACTACGATGCGTGAGGAAAGGGTTCTGATCAAAACACAGGAAAAGGCTCACAGCGCCAAAAATCTACTGAATACGTTTCCTGACTACTTGGATCATTTTGCGCGCTGTTGGTTGTGTTTCTGCAATGTAGTTAATGTTACAATATTTTAAAAGTGGCATGCACACAACAGCAAATTGAATGGCGAAAATTAATGCGCTGGCGCCTCAATTTTAGATGATCTTTCATTCTATTTTTTTGGTAATTTTTTGTTTGCTGTGACTTTCCTTTTGTGAGAGATTGAATTTTCCTCGATCTATCTATTTATTCCTATAGCAAATAGCTAGTGTGTTTGATAAGTATTAATTGTTTTCTTGTTGTAGGTAGTAGTAGAAGTATTGTTGGCAGCAGCTATGTTTATCGTCGTATTTTTGTTCACTTTTTAAGCTGTACTCTACCGGAATTTAATGATTTGCATCGAATAAAAAAAGGCTTTTGCAAATGGGAAATGGACGCGAATTTGTGTATGTTTGGGGGGCGCGAAGGATAATAAATGATGGATAGTTTGAATTTTTAAACCGCTGCTACGCCTGTCCTCTCGCAACGTGTGTTACGCACTTCTGGTTTTGTTTTCTCTACACACTAATAACACATTCAGTACTGGCTTTACGATAACAGTGTTCTTCTTTTAACACTCAATTTTGCTCTACTGCAGTTGGTTTTTCTTTTCTCTCATTTTTGTTTATGTTTCTACTGCTTCATTGTCGTATGCTTTTTTTTCTTTCAATTGAATTGAATTCAAAATTTAGCCAAGTAAATCAATTGAATTTTCCGTTCATCAAAAAATCAAACAAGAAAATCAATATAATTCCAAACATATCTTCTTCGGTACATAAACACAAAAAAACATTAGCAAACATAAACAAAACTGGTTTCTCTTCACTCTCACTTAAACTCTTCTGGCTGTTTGCTGTTAGTGCGCCGTGGACACTTTTTTTCTTGGGCATCGCGTAATTCTCGTCGTTCCTAGAGTTCCATGCATTTCTAAGTAATCGTACGCAGTTATACTTCAACACGCTGGCAGACACACACTTTCCAGCAAAACAGCAAAACCAACCGGTGCGCCATTGTTTTCATTGTTGCGCTGTTGGTTGTGCTGCTTTTCCTGTCCAATTCCGGAAAGTGCTTGAACCGTAAATAGTTGTTGGTCGTTCAAAATATGTTCACACCATTAGAGGTCGGTCTGCCATATATCTGATAAACCCTACACAACTTATCTGCTAGGATTTTTTTAACCGTTTTGTATATTTTGTACTTTTTTTGATTTTCCTTTTATCTTTCTTTTTTGCGTGACTTTTTTGAGAGATTTTTATGTTTTTTTTTTTGTGTGTATGTGTACTTGGTTTTTTGCTCATTTTTGGACTTTTTTTTCGTATGCTTTTTTCTGCTTCTTTTCCTCTTCGCGAATCAGCTTTGTTCCATTATGTTCACACTCTTCATAATTAATAACCGCCATCGAAAGTACAGGCGTTTTGTCATTTGTAACAGAGTTCCAATGTGTTTCTGCGCGTCCGTTCCGTTATCGTTCCAGCTACTTTTTAAATCTTAAACCTTATGTTACTCTTCTGTGCTTAATCTCCTCCTCCACCGACGCGCAGAACTTCCTTACATTCATGATTGATAAATCCTTAACCAACGAATTAGACTGTTATCTTTTTTCTTTTGTTTTCTCTGACTTGCTCTCGTCGTCCCATTTTTTCTGTCACACTTCGCCTCGATACATTTTTATCAAATAAGTGTTAGAAATAAGCTTTTTTACTAATAAAAAAGGGAGGAAAACAAAATAAAATTAACATTACCAATCGAAGTGCTTCTCTCCTCCGTTGATGATGATCGTCCTTCAAGCGGGGGGAATGGGATGTGGTGGTCCGCTGTTTCCATATGATGATGGTTACACATTGCGCGAAGAGAGCACGGTGTGTCTCTCACGCGCGTACGTGATGATGATGTACACGAAGCTGCTGCTGGAAACCATTCCAACGAATTGTCTTTGCCATTTGCCACTGATCAATGCAATACTAGAATGCTATGTTATTATTCGCCTCCCGTCTTTTGCTGCCCGCCCAAAAGGGAAATCAATCTCTTTTCGGTTGTCGAAAACATCAACAAAATCGGTGCTCAATAACATAGAAAGTAGCAGAGTAGTGTTTTCTTGATAGATGCAGTAGGGGTAGTAGTAATATTAGCCATGCAAATATACTCGTCCTTTCCGTCGTGTCTCTTTCTCAGTCTCGATCGCTCCGTTGCTGGGGGAATCGTGCGCGTCCATAATGTGTGATCGTTCTCGTGGCATACAAAGATTGCTGCCACATATCCACACACACACGCTCTCGTCTACATTGTGATGTGTGAATTTTGTCTCCGTTCGAAACAACGCTTCAGGAACGCTTAGGTTGTTTTTTCCCATCTCCCAGCCGTAGATTGAAGGAGAAGTAATAACCCCCGCGGGTTCGCGAGATCGCTCGCGAAACCCGGCTCCAGAGGGGCCTCTTACTCGTCAACGAACTGTTCACAAACGGCTACGATCGGTGACGTTGGCCAATCTTCGCCGTCGTCCTCGGAGCTTACACTACCCGTTCTGTTGATGGGAGGGGGGAGGGAGGACAAAGGTTAAAAACCAAAACGAACCCATGTTGGCGCTGTCTAAAAACATACCTGAATCTAAGGTTGTTGTTCATGTGACCGTGGGCTTGGTGATGTTCGGCAATCGTTGGCAGGTAGGAAGTCAACTTGTCAGTGGGACGCAGGACGCGCATGGTGCGGGACGACAGTTTCCACACCAGCCTCTGCTTGTACGGCATCTTGTGCTGGCCGTTGTAGAGCGACAGAATCTTCGTCACAATGCTGTTGCTGTAGAGGAAGCTGCTGTCGGGGATCTGCAATAATAACATAAAGAAATG
>KE525221.1:39374-67319 GCA_000441895.2 Anopheles sinensis | reverse complement strand
AGAAAAAAAAACCATTAGTTGAACTGATTGTTGATAAACACGGAGGTTAAATTAAACTACGTGTCGTTGTCGTTACAATACAATCTGTTTACTTAGGTGCCCGCCGATCTACAAACGCACGACGGTATGGGATGTTGTTTTTGAGTATCGATACCCCGCGTTTATGAGGATAGCACGCAATATGCTGTGTTATATGCACACAGATTACGTTCCATTCTCATTGCCATATTTGGCAATTTAATCAACACATAACACGACGACGACGACGACGACGGCGGACCTTGTATCAACAGATATGACAGTGAGTCAACCGCGTAATACCGTTCTCTTTTAGGAATAGCTCGACGCATCACACCGTGCTTACCAACATCGAAATCCAATATGTTGCAGCGCAAAAGAAGGCACATGGCAATGGCGTCATGGTATTCACTTCAAGTGTAGTGTAAACAAGTTACATTCCCATGCGCGTTATTAAATTCTGGATTTACGTTGTACATGTAGATGATGGATTTAAAGCCCCCATTGGAACTTACCTGTGAGATAGCAACCAAATCCTCCGTGTCGATGATCGGCATGCTCAGCTGCTGCACCGCCAGATGGAAGGAGCTGACCGAAATGCACGCCATGTGCTTCGGGCGGACCTTCATCTTGGTCAGGAAGCGATCAACCAAGTTAATGGCAGCGAACAGGACATCGTTCGGCAGCTCGTACCAAACCTTCAGGCAGCGCAGCACATGAGCGGCTCCGTCGCGGGTGCCGATCGTGATTTCGCCATTCTGGAATGAAAAACAGGACGGGGTATTAGTACATGCTGAGAACTTGGAAATGATGCAGCCGCGAGTCATTGGCCTCGACCAAGGATGCGCGGGTCAGCATAAGTACATATTGTTTCCACTATGGCAAATCGGTATCAATCGTTGAAGACCTTCCACTCGTCACGTAAACAAAAGTTGCTTTAGAGTAGACGCGAACCGACCTCGAAAAAGGCAAGACGACGTAAGATAATCGAGCGATTGCTTAATGGACGTTAAAAAGAGACCCGGGAATAGGCAATCAGGATCGCGTTCGAAGCAGCAGGGTTTAAAATTAAATCACAGGAATAAAGAAAGCAAACAACAAAATCCCATCCAACACAATCGAGGACATTCCTTTTCGCTTCGATTGCAGCACGCAGCAGAAAAAATGGCGATCCATGTTTCTGTATATAAATATAAACAACAACAATCTCTTGCCCTCGAAAATTGCCAAACTCAGCAGCAGAGACGCAGCATTCGAAATGAAAACACATACAAGAGATACAGCTTGTACAAAGAGAGCTTGCGAAGCGGACCTCTCGCACCTCTATTTGGTCGCCATTGGAGAAACATCTACACGACCGCAATGTGACCCGGAGGAGATGGAGTGTTATATAAAATTGAGGCCAGAAGAAACATCAATGATGCGCTGCGATGAAAATCCAAAGGAAGGCAGGCACACAACTGTCAACAACAACCCTTCGCCCTTCCCATCCTCCCAAAAGGAACACACCCCAGCATCTCGTAGCGCTTTAGCATTGGAAATCCGAAGAGAAAAATCGGTGGACAATAGTGCACACGAATCTGGGGTTGTGTTCGGTCAACCTTCGTTGAGATGGTTTTGAGTTTCTCTTCGTTCGGGGAGGTTCAACGACTCGAGACGAGGACGAGGCGATGTTGGGCACGGCATACCAACAAGTTTGAGGAATTTAAAAGAGCCACAAAGTAGAGGGAAAGATAACGCCTTTTTGGAGACAGAGAGATGATGATGCTGAGCATTGGAAAGCTAACTCACGGACAACATTGCGTACCATGAAGTTTACTTACGTAAAGGAGAAATAACTGTTTATTGAACTAAGAAACAAAAACGTCCTTAAACATGACAAGAAGTGACAAACGGTAAGGGAGGAATTGTCCACAATCCTTGTAATCAATTTAACGCTGACACCTGTTTTGAATAGTACCAGAGAAACCAGGGTCATGCTGACAGCAAATGTGGAACAGCGTAGTGTGTCACGTAGACCCAACCTCAGCATAACACATATGGCCATCAGCTGTGGACCGAATATAGGGGCACACACACACGCATGCACAGGGCGCGTTCGAAATAATCAAAGGCAAATTATTGAGGAGGACTTTCTCGTTGGCAAAAACAACAACTTTCGTCCACCCTCCTTCAGCCCACCTTTGCTATTTGTCTCACCTCGAATTAGCATGTCCCTCCCTCCCTCCCGTCCCACCAACCACCACCATCATACCACTCCTCTGCAGCAGGCAGAGGGAAATGAAACATTTCAAGGCAAGAAAGGACGGCTTAAAACAGCTGCTAAAGACCACTTCTTGGCCGACCTTCCGTTTATACCTCCCAACAACAACCGTCCTCCCCTTCCTCAACGCCTTCAAAATAAATCATTTATAAAATCAGTCAAGTACAACGGAAAGGATGGTTTGGCCCGAAGAAGGAAGTGGCGGTGGTACCTGACCAAGCAGTGTGAGCTAAAAAAGGAACGATTCGTTAAGCACGGCACACACAAGACATCATATACATCGCTGGTACCGAGCGCGCTGTTCGATGATGTAGACACCTCCAAGTTTGCTCTTCACGCATGAATACACACATGACGCGAACTGAACCGTAAGTAAATGCAAACCACCACCTTCTCTACTCCTCAAGAGGGAGGAATTGTGTATATTTTCGCATGTATGCACACGACGACGTTGTGTACGACCGCGAACGACCGACACATTATAGAGAGTTAACGACGAAATGAAACAACGCCAGCGGAGGGATCGTAACTCGATAAGACAGGCGACCAATAGAAACCACCATCATCAAGCTTCATATCATATGATGGTAGAGGGCCCTGCAATATTATCTGGATTAAAAACTGGTCCATTGCCTTCAGTAGCGTCATTGCCGTCTGCGAATATTGCAACGATACGCAACCTAAAGCCGGTCCAACCAGTAACCGGAGAGACCGGATAAATATGTCCCCCAGGGAAAATAGCGCTACCAACTATAAGCAGCAGCCCAGGATCGAGTGGCACCAGGCCACACCAAGGCGCGACTCCTAAGGCTCCTTGGGGATAGTTGCTTGCGCGGAAGAATGGGAAAGACGGGGAAGGACCAGTTGTGTCGATCGAGCCAGTTGACATTGAAACCAAAAATAAATCTTACATGCGTGACACACACACAAACAACCAACCAACCGAGAGGCCACTGTGTGTTCCTCCTTTCCCTTGGAAATCGCGCGTCTCTTGCAAACCCACGCATGGTCGCGTCGCGTCGTCGTACGTAATGAGTCTCTGCCGCCTCCGTCCTCCCTCAAAGGTACCTTCTTTATTATTATCGTCGATGTCGTTTTCTTTGCAGGTTGGCATCAACATTTTATGGCGTCACCCAGCCCCACAAGCCATTCGACCAGCGAGACGCATACATCGACGAGCGACGCGAGAGTTTCTTGCCAGTCACGTACTCGCGAAAAACTGGTTCTTCCAGTTCCTCCAAAATAACAAACACAAGCCTGTTCCGTCTCCTCTTCGGCTCGATTCGGTACATGGCGGCCTCCAAAAACCTGTATTTAACTGTTTGTTTGCGGATGTCGTCCCGTTTTGTTTATCTGTCTATTTTTAATTAGGCCAACACTATTCGGGCACGAAAGAAGGCTGCATTTTTATCACGATTATTTTTTACATTCGTTCGATCTACTTGTGCATCTCGTTACGCTAATCATTCCTGATGGGAATCGTATCGTTTCTTTGTTTATTATTTTTAACTTAAATTAACCCGCTTAGATCTTCATGATCTCCCAACGGCGGGAGGGGGAACAATATGACATTGTTCTCGGTTCCTCAAGCGCCACTGACCACGAACACAACCGTGCGTGACGGTCACGGATGGCGTCCGTGCATAGAAGGTGATCATACAAACGCCCCCCGAAAAAAAAGGGAAGTATCGTTGGTTTATGTAGAGTGACACCAAACAGTATAAACATGGTGTCGTTCTCTCCATGCTTATGTTACCCTTTTCAAATGCAAATGACCGTCATCTCCTGGCGTTTCACCCTCTTCCGTTGCGTGGTCGATAGGCAAAACGATGGCGCGTTGAAGCGTGGAGATTATATTCAACAAACTAGCATAATTCGAAGTTAAATCAAAACCAAGCGGATACATAAAACTTCCCGACGCTTGTGTTTGCTATTTATGAATCGACTCGGTTCCAAAACTAAAAAAGGAATAACCAACGCGCTTGGGTGCTCTTCTGTTTGGCGATAATCTGCAGTGATAGATTTTCGCTTTATAGGCATGTTAATTTTATCGTCCGGACCCAAACACCCCGACATTCGCTTCCGACGCTTGGGCAGAACGAGAATCAAACGAACGAACGGTACTTGAGCTAGCGGGAAAAGACCATTGCTTTGCCTAACGCTTGGTTGGTGGTGTTGGATAATAGAATAACCACCCCTAACATGTGGAAGCAATTATCTTACGCCAGCTACAGTACCCCGAGTTGGGAGTAAGTAGATTAAGCATTGGACTTCTTATAGGAGTAGGAAATTCAGCACCGTCTTTATCCTCCGCCTTCACAAGCATATAACCACCAGCTCGAAATGTTCCTTCCCTGGTACTGCTAGAGCATACTTCTATTCGAATTTCATGCCTCCTCCCTTCCGGACGCAAGTCCATAGACCGGGCCCACCCAATGAATCCCATTCTTTTTCCGCACCAGTGACGAAGTGACGAACGTTGGCACCGTTGGAACGTCGCCGACGGAACACAATGTGGAGTAGTGATGTGGCGTCCTGTGTATCTGCACTGACTAACATGACGCACTACACCAACCATTGTATTCTGTTGAGTGTAAAGCGGGGCGCAATTTCCATCGCTGCTCTGTTTTTGTCTAGCAATCGGGGGCCGCGACACAGGAAGTGAACCTCGGGGTAGAAGAACAAACGCTTCAGTGTATCTGGAGATCGCGAACAACGGCGGACAGTTAGAAATAATCAGAGAAAAAAAAAACATTGGACCAACAACCTTTCCCAGTGCTTGTTGCCATCTAAAGCCAAAAGATGGAGCATAAGGAGAGAACAGATTCTGTGGAAGGAAAAAAAAGTGTAGAAGTGAATTGAATTGAAGGCAGAGTGTGGTACATTTCATTCATTTCTGCTCTGGAGAGTGATAAAAAGTATGTTGTTTACACATTTATCTCCTCTTTCTGTGTAGGCAAAGAAGTCAAGCCTAAACACTGGTAGCATTTAATGATCCCTTACAGAATGCCAGTCAATGACGCCAATTACAAACTGCTGACCAACTCGTCGTAATCATCCTCTTTAGCGAGCTACCTACAACCCCTGCAACAAACCCTCCCTCCCCCCTTTCCAAAGTACACGAATCAAACATGCAACTATCGAGCGCACGCAAGAAACGTGTACATCCGTGAGAGCATTTATGGCGTGGCCACTTTGAAGTTATTGATCGAAAGTGCAACAGCCTCGGAAGACCTTCCGTCTTACGAGATTCTCTCTCCGTGCTTGACATAAGTCGGCTCTACCGCTATATGATTACCCGGACAACAATAGCAACTATCAACTGGCTCTTTTCGCGATACTAACAATTATCTCCGCATACGAAACAACATCTTCAAACGAGCAACAAGAGCCACAGTGCCATGTCGTCTGGAGCGGTTGCGGTACGCAAATGGTCTCCTCCTCACTTATCGTACCAGCTCCCTATCTTGCTCTCCTCCTATCGATTTCATGATAAGGGAGGTGGCTTGCAGTGCGGAGACGTTTAAAATCGGGCAGTGAAAAAAAGATGACACAAAATGTTGTCCCCACCTCAGGTTTATTTTCCTGTTTTCATTTTTCGTTACCTTTTCCCGGTCGATAACCTCAAATTGTTTTTTTGTCTTGTGTTTCGGTTTAATTTCACCGTTTTGATAAGGTAAAAACGAAAACGTCATGCTGATAGCACCAAACAGCGGATTGTTTTTCCGCCTGCAATTGGAGTGGAACAGTGACGATGACGACGGGTCACAATCTGCAAAAAGCGCAATGAAAACAAAAATCGTAGCTATTTCTTTGTATTCGTTCCAAATCTTCACCGAAAGAGGTTGGCAAAATGTGCTGAACAATCCTCTAGGAATAATCGGGCTCGATTTCGCGTCTTGTACAACACACCCGAAGAAGCAACCTGATAAGGAAACAGATCTCTCCTCCTTCGGGCACCACCCTTCCTTGGGTTGTTTCTTCCGTTCGCCCGTTATCAGCCGGCCAAATATTGACAGACGGACGGACACTGAAGACACTTTGCTTCCTGCCATCACCTTACCCCGCATAGGTCTACCAAATCATTCGTACGTCAATATACTCCGTTCCTTCGCTTACCGATGGGTTGGTGTTATTTATTGCAAATGGTAAACGGTTCATTATCGACTCGAGACGACTCGATTCGGACTGTCAAGTAGAGTGTAGTGGACGAAGAGGCGTGGGGGTTGATGGGCCGTTTTCATGCTAAGCCTACCTATTGATCTAACACCCGGTGACGACCCGGGACAGACTAAACACCGGGTGTTTAAATATAGAGAGGCCGGCTAAAGTGTTGAAGGGCTGCTTACCTATCCACTCTGTCTAGAGGCTCGGCACGAAAACAGTCTCTCCCTCCTTCTCCTATCCGAACAAGGCTTCCTCCTCCAGCTGGTCAACAACAACAAATCCTATTATTTCGCAGAGGACAACCGTAGAGGACGACTCAGAGGGAGTTGGTGATGAGGCTCTTTAGGAAACAACAACAGCATGTACAACGACAAAGTCACGTCAAATGCGGCGGCCAACCATCAACGATGACGATGGTGGTGATAACGAAGCAATATAACCCAAAGACTCCGGAGTGGGACGTTTGTGGGGTGATGTTAGATTATCTCCACCAACCATTGAGCTCAATCGATAAACGCATAAACAATTCGGAGTGGACAACAAAGAGGAGAGTTCAGTCATGCCAAGGGTAGGGCCTTTTGGACTTCGTCCATCCGACAAACAGCTGATGGCTTAAGGAAAACAATTTATTGGAATCCTTCCTTAAAATGACCATTTCTCATGAATCCTTTTTGCACGGAGAGGATTCTTGTGATTCCAATAACAATTTTCATCTTTGCAAGAACGAAACGAATCCGACGGAATTCTACCATCCTACCGTCTGTCTTCCACAATCGCCCGTTAATAAAAAATCTCGCTCGATTGAGACTAAACGGCGGAACGATTAGTCGTTTAGTCAAAAAAAGAAACACCCAAAAATCCCACAAGCTCTAAAAATAAGTGACTACGTGATCGCGGACTGTCACGCACACACACACACCCCCTGGGGGAGCAGTTGTGGACATGCAAAAAAAAAAAACGGAACGAACAGATACAGCAAACCGATTCGCTTCAACATACTTTGACGCTTATGCTTCTTTTCGGTGTAGAAAGAAGAGCCCATTTGCCATAAAACAGGTTTTAGAGGGGGGAAGTAACGAAAGAAGAACGTATCATGAAAAAAGGGAAGAAAACAGGAAACAAGTTTAGTCTCCAGATTATTCGGCAAAATGAGTCAGTGCGAAACGGAAATTTGTGCAGCGAAACCATGCAAGCTTAACCAGAAAAAAGTGCTACTGAATGCATTTCCTGGGGGAGGAATTTTTTGACCCAGGAAACTAATAATGTTGGTGGAAGCCAAACAAGTGATCAAGAGCATCACTGGTTAACTGGCTTATTCTGATGTGTGCTATTTTTGCAACATGACGCAAAGAACGTTTCCCGAAAGATCGAAATCTATTTTCAAAAATTCCCAAAATCGTATCAAAACGAACAAAACAGGAACAAGTCCGTGTTTTTCTCTTAGAAGAAGTAAACATTTCTACGTACTAGCAGCACACACCTGGGCAGTTAGTTTCTTCGCCTTTTGATCGATCATGATGGAGTACGGTTGATTTCACAACATTGATGATCCAAAACGAATTGACTATTATTTACATATTTGTGTCCCTCATTAGCAACTAAATTATGACCAGTAGAAATAGGATTGACACCTATGAAATAACCTTAAAAGCAAACGGCACATTATCGTGTTACGTTTCTGACCACGCAAAACAAACCACAATCCTTATCGGTCACGTAGTATTCATGATCGATCATCAAATCTAATTAAAAACGGAAACCGCAATCGTGCGTTACCGTTTAGATAGCGGCGATAAGATGATAAAGTATGTAAGCAACTATTTTCAACATAATTCAAAAATGTTAAAATTGATTTTAATTCCATGGAATGTTTCATGTTTGCCACTGGAAAATGTTAAGCCACAATCGTCAGCTGATTGACGGCAATTTGTGCTCGCTCTCTCTCTCTTTGCTTTATTGGCAATGTCAGGAAAAAAGTAAGTCACGTGAGGCAAAGCAACAGCAGACAACGTGGACGTGGAAAACAAAGCTACAGTAAAACTAAACCGAAGAACACGTGTTCGAGAGAGTGTGAAGAAGTGTTTGAATGCTCCAAATAATTGTTTTCCTTTGTGGCGCTTTTGGCAGAAGCGAAACCATCTCAAACACACCTATGTTGGATGCCTCGTCTCACCCGGGTATAATCGGCTAAAACTTTCGTTTTTCTGCTTCTCTTGTGGTGTTCAAATACCTTTCGCACCACAACAAGGGAAGGGGGGCAAGCCATCGAACGGTTTCGTGTAAAAATGTGTAAGACCGTCTGGCTCGTGGTGCGTGGAGTACGTGAGATATGCGCAACATGATGTACACGCTTGCACCATCAATCAGCATACTTGCAAAGTAAAGTTCAACAGTTTCGTTTAACTACATCTTTCTTGGATTTGAAACGGAAAGTGCGTTTAAGCTTGTACCGATGAGTATAATAGTCCAATCAGCATTATAAAGGAAATGTGCAGCTGTGTAATGCTAGAATACATTGTGTTGGAATCTTGCCCGATTGCAGACTTTTTGAACGCTCTTTTACAAATGCTACAACTTCATCATTTTTAAAGAGTGTCGAATCCGTAAACGGCTCCTTTTTAGTATATTTGTTGACTATCTTTTGGTTTTTTGATAAACTTTTTTGAAAAGCCTCTTCGTGTTTATTCTGAAAAAGAAAACTAAATCTATACGAAAAATGTATGGAACTACTTACGATTGATTGTTGCGGCAGGTAAAGGTTCGGTTGATACTTCGGTTCCAGTGCGAGCAGCTCGCTCAGCTTGGCCATCATCTGCTCGAACGACATGGCCGGCTGGGGCGGCGGTGTTGCTGTTGCTCCGGCGGCGCCGTTCGCCGATGCTGGCGATGAGGGTGGTGATGATGATGCGGGATGGTGGTGGTGGTGTGGGTGGTGGTGAGATGGTGACTGTTGTGGTGAGGTGTACCTAGCCGCTGCCGCTGCCCCGGCAGCTCCAGCTAGGTCTTGGCCATCGTCATGATTGGCGCCCGTGCCACCGACCGCGGCGGCGGTATCCATCATCATCAGGTGTTGGTGGTGGTAATTTTGCTGCTGCTGCTGCTGCTGATGCTGCTGTGGCTGGTAATGATAGTAGCCAGCGGCGTTGTTGCTGCTGCAGCTGCCGTTGCTTCCACCGCCTCCTGGCGACGAATGGGCACTGTTGTTGTTGCTGTAGCCGCTGCGGTTCCCGGTGGCGACGTCGAGTGGCGCCAACAGAACTCCATCAGCAGCATCCGGTGTCCCAAGCCGGCCCTCCTCTGATGACATCCGCTGATCGTGATGCATCTCCCGGTCGGAGACATGAACGGTCGTCGGTGGGCTCATCCGCATCATTGGCCGGTGGTCATCCCCGCAGTCATCCTCCATCATCATCATCATACCGCAGGAGGAGGAGGAGCTGGGAAGACCGTGGCCGCTGACGCCGATGGGCTGCTGGTCGATGTTGTTCATGCTATCGACAGAGTAGCAGCGCACAGGGACAGACATACTGAGGGCTGGCCTAGTACCTATTGGTTTAGTATCGTTTCGTTTGCAAAACAGCGCGTCCGAATTTGGCAGAACGTACGGTGTGTTGTGTCCAGCAAATTCGTATGTAATGACGCCCCGCAAATTCAACGGGATACGTATTTGTTTTTTTTTGTTTTATTTAAGGAAGGAAAACAAGAACAAGAGATTCGTTTGTCGTAGAAAATGTTTTTTCTTTTTAGGATTGAACTTTTCTTAAACTCTGATTTTTCTTGCTCTTGTACGTATGCTGATACACCCACGCAATAACGGTCAGAGGACACACACAACCGTAGGTCGAGAACCTGGCGTCTGTGATAGCCCGTTTCCAGGAGTTATTGCGAACGTGCACGATATTGCAAAACGATTCCGCTAGGTACTGTTTGAACGGCAGTTAGTGATGCTGTGTTCTGCCCAGTAGGGTAAGCTATCCTTTGCAGGACTGCAGTTACTACTGGAGCGCGCGCAAGCACTAACTTTCTGAAATGTGACACTCAGAATAACCCTCGCCTCTGGGTGGGTCACGCTTCGGATAGCTTGCTTGTTATTAAACAGATCGATTCTTCAAAAAGCCACCAGTAGAAGTGCAGTTGCGGCCGTACGAACAGGAATCGGAAGAAGAGGAATTACCCACTTCGGTTCCTTCTTTGTAAGGGAGTATACACCAGTTAGACCCGTGTCTCGCTAGAGGGGCCGGGCAAACTTTAATACTCTTGTTAACGTACGTGAAAATGTGGACAACACTTCCTTGGTACCGCCTTGCACTGGGCCAGAATCGTGTGTCGAAATGCGACGGGGTACGATTTTTCAACCGAACACTCGTGCGCCTTTCTTCTTGCAAGCTTTGCCTCACCTCGAGAGGAAATCTTTATATTTATTTGATTATTTATACGTTTTTGTCCTTTTTTTAAAACGATCCTTCCTTCGTACACAGCGGTCAATTAGATCTGGTTCACTTTTTCAGTATTCCCTTTGGGCACGACGTTCGTCACGCAGCGAATACGCACGATTTTTCTTCCAGCACGTGCAAGCGAACGTTCTGCGATCACGTGCGCTTGTTCAACACAAGGATCCGTCGTTTTCGTAGCACAAGGAGGTTTCGCGCGTCGCTGGGACAGAGTGTGTGCTTGGATTGAACGTAATCGATCTAAAGACCTTCGTACGATTTTTATGGTTAGCCTTCGATTTACACACAGCTTGTGGTTCGCTGTGCCGTTACCTTCAACTCGGGGGGTCTGTTAGTCTCTCAACCGTTTCCTTGAAGTGGGTGTTTAAATTCACTTTTTGTTTTTGATTAACACAAGATCGTGCTTCTTTTGAACCAATGAAACCAAAAATGATCACACAAATAGGAAAGAATATACTACTGCTTACAAGCAAACTTTTAATCTTCCTGAGTAACACGCACGATGAACACCCAGTACTCGAAAATGGTATGAGAAACAAGAGCAAACCTGAGCGTATAAGACGTAGGGCAGGCAGCAAGAACCAAGGATACGAGGCTAGAAACTGTCTGTGTCTGTCTGTTTCAAACCCTGTTTGTTTGTATATCTTAGCTTCTCTCTTTCTCTCTGAAGCTCTTCTTTCCGTGTCTTTTTACTTCCGTTCCGACACTTACATTTATAATCTGGAAAATTTGGATGTAAATGGTTAACTCATGTTGCTGGAAAAACGAATGGAATAATCAGGGGATGGAAGGGAGACACCAACGGTCTAAACACGCCGAGGGCTACTGGAAGGTAACATATGTATATGGACAGGTATAAGGAGGTTGGTTACGGGAGAGAACCGGATAAGTTTGGGCTAGGAATGCAGGGGTATAATATAGTTGACGTGGGCGTAGAAAATGTGGCCTTCTAATGCGCGAGGGCGTGTGCTGTCCGTTTTTCAGAGCACGACGACGACGGCGACGTCGACGCCTTCGGTAAATCGTTAAGGGCATTTTATGTCCGAACAGGGTCAGACTGGCGCGGAATGCAACTTCCTAATGATGATTCATTAGCACGAGAATGTCATAAACGGAAAACACACGCACAAGCAATAAGAAGGGCAAGACGTTCTTAGGTTACGTACGGGAAGAGAAAGGGAAACACAAAGCTCTACAAAACCTGAATATATTTTATATTTCCATATTACAAAGTTGATGAAAATTTGCCATTTTGTGTATTCAATAATGGAGTTTGAATGGAATACACAATCGTTTATGAAAAGGGTTTTAAAATATTCATTAGACCAAAGAGTGAGTTTTAAGTGAAGTAGAAATTGTGCATTGAGAATCCTTTGCAACACTTGTTTGTTCTATTACCTTGGCCGATCGAGTTCGCAGATGACCTACTTCAATAATCGCGCCTCTGGAAGTCTTGCGAAATCTTGCGCATCATCGCCTTCCCGTTGTAAATACCGTTACATCTCGTCCGCCACAAACGGACGATCATCGTACGATCATTTCCCGGGGCATCGCAAAAAAACCCGGATGCAGCAAAGATAACCCGACCGTTCAAAACAACCTCAAACCGTGTGAATCGATGTGGTGGTCTCCACAAACAACATGATTAGCCAATAATCAGCATGAAAACATATGCAAGGAAGGGAGTGGCACATTGAGCTGTCCTCTGGGTGCTTCCACCAAATCGTACCTATGCAAATCTGGGATGGTTTTCAGCTCTTCTACAACACCCGACATTAGCTGATAACCAGTATCAGTCGCGTACGATCGTGCAGTGTATGTGCGTTTACGTAAAAACTTTCATTTTCATATACGACTCGGAACTATCCAAATCGAGCCCAAGAGGTGTCGCCATGTGTCCGTACACGAGACTGGACCTTTGGTAAGACATTTGAGGAATCACGTTGCGCGCCATTAGATGACATTAAAAAGGTTCGCACACGAGTTGCAGTTCAAATGGTGGCCCTTTTCCGGCTCTCCATCTGCCCTTTTGGACAGTGTCTTGTGTTCACGTGCGTTCATAATGCCGCTCGGATTAGGACACCGTAAAAGCGGATGCCAACCTAGTTGAAACCCGGGGAAAAGAGAGAGTCAGCACCGTGGTGCTGGGCTAGGTTCGTGATAAGTGTCCATGAGAAAGGATGATGTGTGCGTGGTTCCTCGACGGTTAGGTTGGTTCGGCACGCAGTATAGCCGGGGTTGCCAGTTGTTGTATGCATTAGCCTTTATCAGCACGAGTTTAGGGGCGGGGTGGTAAACGGAACCAGCTAACGAACGCGTGCCATCACGATTCTACTCAAAAGTGATAATACACAAGACCCATACTGGATGCGTGTTATAAAGGTAGGGAAACAAGTTTTTCCATGGAACGCGGAACATGCATCAGCGACCATGAGCTAATTAGTCATGAGGTTGGGGAGTCAATTTCCCACCGCATCGTCACATATATTTATCACAATTGGTGAGTCAAAGAAAACCCTAGTAAAAGGTTACTTACCAATAAAATCGACTTTCGGCAACAGAAAAAGTCGCAAAGAATGACGACGCTTATGCTTAAGGCAGTTCTAATCAGTGCTGCAGCACGATTTGGTTCCCCTAATAAAAGTGATTGATTACCATACACCCGCAACAAGCAGTCCACTTCTGGTCGGTCAAGGGAAAAATAAACCAGAAAAAAACGCCTTCATCAAACTGAAACCGTAAACCGTGCCCAGTGGCAATTGTACGCTGGTTGGTTGGTGATCCAAATCGGTCTCGGAACGCGGACACACGACGACGTTAGCGACATCTGACCCGACCAACGCGCGCTTTGTTTATTTGCGTCAAGTGGCGACTGCTGGACATTTTTCCCTTCCTTTCTACACTCCGTTCTCTTGAGTAAACTACTGGTTTCTATAGCAGGTTTTGTGTTGTCCCTCGTAACAGTCGTTGTTACATGCGTTACTTGCGCTCCCATCGAAAACTCTGGAAAACATCAACCCCGTCGTTGTTGCCTCTGCGCGACTCTCGGTCATCCAAGCAAGCAGAGAAAATGCAACCCACTACACACACAAAAACCACCGCGCGCAGCAGCAGTAGCTCTTTGCTAGAGGTACATTACATTTTCAGTGCCATGACACACTAGATCTTCATTTTCGCTCCATGCCAACATCATCGCCAGGATTATGTTTTGTAGTACGTCAGACGTCTGTGTAGTGATGTGCCTTTTGTTTCTCGCACATACACTCGACTTATGCGAAATCGATTGAACGGCAGTGTTGTTGTGGTGTTGGGTCCTCGCTCTTCTCCCATCCCACCAGCACACCATTGTATGTAAATTTATTCCCGTTTTTCCCTTAAACCGTATTCAGCTCGCTGGGTCACACAACAGGGGGCTGCGGAACACGGATGAGCTGGTGTTTCAAATATAGCAGAGGCACGACGACTGAAAAGTAGGCACACAAAGTACATAAATTAAGGTGACAAGAGATATGGGCACACAAACCCCCGACCACCAGCAATAACAATTGCTAATGTTCGACAAAAATCTACCAGTTGACCTAAAATAAATTGAATATCGTTGTTTTCCAAACTTACTTTTCACAATTTCGCAAA
Organism: Anopheles sinensis; assembly: GCA_000441895.2. Taxonomy (NCBI): domain Eukaryota; kingdom Metazoa; phylum Arthropoda; class Insecta; order Diptera; family Culicidae; genus Anopheles; species Anopheles sinensis. The sequence continues at coordinate 52,787 of KE525221.1, read as the reverse complement.
GTACCGAAAAAAGTACAAAATGAAAAGAAACACATAGTTATCATCCTTTCATTACTGAGAGAGTATGAATTGTTCAATTGTTTACGGAGCATAATTTGCAGTGAACTCAGCATCCATCTAGCTCCATTTCATCCCCCAACATTGCTCTTTCCTGTGAAAATTCGAATTCATGTTGAAACAGATGATTTTGCTTCACATATCCATCCAATTACCACCCCCTAACCACCCCCGTTACAATTGGAACAAACAGCCACTCTTACTCACACAGCTCCAACGATTGGGGCAGCAACATATACCAGCTGGGGGTTTATGGTACAGCAGGAATTGCGATTGCGGACGAACGGAACGTTCGCGGTGTTGGTGTGATGATGATGCGCGCAAGCGATTTCATTTAATGTTTTTTTATGTTGCTTTTTCCCGTTTTTACCTAGCAACTGCAAACTCGCCTCGACTACTCCTCTGTCTCTGTCTTATTGACGTTAGTCAACTGCTTCGCGGAGGAAGATGGGGCACCTTGGTAAGAAGAAACTCACATCTGAGCATCGCGAACAGGCTGACGAAATTTCACGTTCAATCCTGTCCGTCTGGGAATGGTCCCGCGGATGATGCTTATGAATTCTCGGATCGCGAAACTTCTCACTGATCTCGTAAAATTCATTGTAGAGTTTTCGACGCTTACACACTTATTCATCATGTTTGCACAATCCTCAAATGAATCTGGTCCGTTTCAAGAGGTGGGTTCAGGAAAAAAAACCGCATTCCTTCTCGAATGTTCGTGGAAGGCCCACTTCCAAACTGCACCCAAGGCGAAATGCATTTCCACAACATTTGCCTTCAAAAAAGTCCGCGTCAATATTGACGTTACGCCTCTCGGATCGATGTCGGAGTTTGATGCAGAGGTCTTACTTGGTCGATGATAGGAGAGTTAATTGTATTTCTAACTATGGAAAGGCAGTTTCTTGTACTAAAACTAATTATGGTGCAGGATTATGTTGCCTGTTTGGGGTTGTGTAGCTCGAATGTTCGTAACGCTACATACCCTTGCCCCTTCCTCCACTACTTGACCCAAAGGATTCTCACAATACACACTTCATACTTCACTAGTAAAAAAATTCAAGATGGCTGCCCCGAACCATGCATGGCGCATGTGACAGCTTGAGGCTACGCGAATTTTTCACTCGTTCACGATGTCACTTTCACGTTTTGAGCACGTACGAGAGCAAGAGATTGTGATAGTGATTAGAAAATGGTTAACTTACCCGGATGCTTCCGTGATTGTGGCTCACTTTTGTTTCACCCCAGTGTCCAGCAAAAAAGAACTATTCAATTCGGTGTTAGATTCTACAATGACGAACCGTGTGGAGACTTCGTCGTGACGAACCTCGGTCAGGCACGCACACCGACGCAACCAGCGTACTGACGGTTCGCGAAACTCTCCACAGCTCTCTCCACAGCTAGCGACTGCGTTGTGTGCGTGACGGAGGGATGATCAGGCGTTGCTTTTAATAGTTGACAATTTTCATATTTAGAAATCGTCGTTTTAATATGTTGCGTCAGATGCGTTGAATATTTCGCTTGTCCTCCGTTGCAGAATCCGTTGAAAAAGCGATGGCGCAATGCAGTGTCAGGTGTAGAAGAACTAATGTTAACGTTTCTAGGGTAGAGAGGAGCGAAGGAATAAAGATAAACAAAATTAAAATTAGCCAACAAATAAAATACTAAATTAAATGGCCGCAGATACATATCATCGTTGTTGATCGCGGAACGCTTGCGTCCCTGAACGAGTGCAAGGAACGTACGTGCGCCTGGCTTCACATAGGAAATTGCCTTCAATATTCAATGTCAGCTGGTGGCCTCGTACGGATGGCCTGTTTCCTTTCCATTGCATCACCTCTTTCTTATTTTGCACATTCCCTTTCCCAACGTTTTTTCCCTCCCTTTGATGAGTAACGTTTAAACGTACGTTGATATGTCCCTATCATGCATTAAAAACTCGGTGATGTGTGTTTCATTTAACATCCACCCTTCAACTGACCTGCTAAATGCTGGCCCAACACTTCTATTGCACTTACCTTTGGAATTATTTTGACGGAGATTGCGGAGTTGTGTTACGGAAATGCAAACAAATCCTCCATAGGGTTGACTTGAACTCTAGTGATGAAATATTACACCTTGCTTGCACTTTACGAGTCCGCCTGATAGAAATAGTGTTCAAGCGTGATCACACTTAACGTAGTCGTAGTTAAAACGGATATACTTTTATATGCACATACACGCGACGTTAAAATAATTTAAAATATACACCTTGCTGACTACATAAAACTGGCAAATAAGTTACACTATCGCATATCGCCGTCAGTCGTCGGGCGCTCTTGCGTTTCCTTGTTGTGGCCGTTGTTGCTTTTGTCACAATTTTCCCTCGTTCGAGGCCTGGGGAATGCACTTGAAACGGGCAGACGCGCGCATATATCACAGATGATGTTTGTTGTTTCGTTGGTCCGAGGGTCTCCAATATTATCAGCTTTCACCTACGCGGACCATCTTCAATCCTGCTCTGCGATGTCGTTTCCAAAACGCAGCTCAAAGGTTTTGCTTATACGGCTGCTCCTCTGCAGCTCATGTCCGTTCGTCTTGTACGCGCTCGACTGTATGTCGTGCCCTTTGTTTGGCTCCGACGAACGAACGGTCCGTTGTTTGTTTTACTCGGCTTTCTCTGTCCCACCGACAGTCGCTCGGTCTCACTTTCACCGCCAGCGAGAGATGGTGCTTGCGTTTGTTGGTATTGGAGAGCTACAGCTGGGAGCTGTTTGTGCGTCCCAGGGAAGGCGTCAGTGTGCGTGAGTATGGCAAAAGAGGATCCTTTTTTCCGAGGATCCTACGAGGATGGAGGAATAGATGATGCTTGACTAGCCTTCTCAGATATCCAGGTTGCCTTCCTCGGGATAATTGTATGCACAATTCTTCTATCGCTGGGTCATAGCAACCCTTGGCTTGGCAACAAACAGTGGGTACGCTGTTTCCAACGCCAAGCAGTGCGTCACTTTTTGACCTTCTTCAAGCTCGAAATCCGTTATGAGTCGCACGACGCGCAGCTCGAGTTTTGTGATGCTTTCGAAAAGATGCAAATTCACAGTACTCCTATTATACAGCTGGGCGCAGGAACGAGGAACAACTTGTCTTGATTTCACAAAACAAAACGCTGCTTCTTCTATTTCATCATGCGCGTCAAGCGTACCTTTACTCTGGACGCTGATCTGTTGATGCTTTCACGATTGTATACGCTCTCTTCCCGGGGATCTGCTTTTCACACCCGAATCAAATTTTATCACAGCTCAGCCGAAGGAAAGACGTATTTAATCTAACGAATATTGATCCGTTGTTATTTAAAAAATATTGCACTAGAAGAAAAATTCTTCAAACTGCAGCTGATGTTGATTATGCCATTGAACGATGCTCGAATTTCCGGATGACGATGCCAGGGGTCTTCTTCTAATATCCTCTAGGCGTGAGGACCGACCAGTCCGCCAGGGCAGTTCGCTGCACTGCTTTCACTCCATTATTAGTTTACTTCTATATTTTCACCACCGTGAAAACTACACGAACATGATAGAAAATGCTCTAGGATGGTGTTGTATGATGAGTTGGTGCAATTTAAGGTACAAAGTTGCAGTATCTCCTCACTTCGACAAGGACATACGCCTACGCTCGCCGAGAAGCCTTCGCCTCTGACAAAAGTCAAACAAAGAATGCTAAATTATGCTAGCGATGCCTGGTCGCGATGTTTATGGTACAAAGGTGTAGTGGTTTGAAAGGCGATTGGAACGCACAGCTGTGTGCGTGTTGATGCGTGTGGAGACTTATGGATTTTGATTTGCTGTGGAGAGTTTTCTATTTTGAAACGGTAACTGTTGTGTAAATCGTTAGCGGAATGAAGTTTTGCATAACAATGCATCACAACACAATGAAATACAATTTCGTGATGTTCATTATGCGAGTTTTATTTTAAAAAAGGGCAATCATAAAACTGAAGAAACAGCAGCGTTAAAGCCTCAGCCAATTTATCATAATGAGTTGACAAAATATTAAATACATTAACAAACGTGAATTACTCAGAAGTTCGACTGCTCGTGTAGTTGCTATTACTGCTGCCATCCTCCGACATATTCGATGATGATTGGCGGTCAGAACCGTTTTCTGAAGTATCCATCGGTGTTCCAGTTCCGGTCGTTTTTCCATTACATTCTTCAGCGGCTGATTCCGGAGCATCTAGCTCCACAAAGTAGCGGTACGCGTCCAGCGCAGCTTTAGGAGGAATATTGTGTACGGGGTGTGTTGGCAGAACTTCGTTCCGTTCATCACCCAGAACCAGCGGGACGGCATCGCAGTGTTGTGCAACGGCTAGGCCGCTCATTGCATAGCAAGTGTGGTACAAATCTGCTGGCCTGGAGAAAGAATCGAGGGTAAATGATTGCTCCTTGGACAATGGTAAGATTTTAGGATTTGTTTTACTTACTTTCCTGGTTTGTCGATAAGTCCACCCGTGGGCTTTTGGCAACAAATAAGTACGTACTCCTGCAATGCCATCCGATTGAAAAGGCTAACGGTTTTGACGTGCTGCTGTTGTTCTTTCCTGGCGATAAGACTCTGTACTATCGGTACCAACGCTCCTTGCCAGAAGGAATAGCATCCGTCAACCAGTTTGTTCGTACGGCCCTGGAAACCTCCCTCATAGGCCATCTGACGATTTACTGTCCAACGCAATAAGGCATTCAGATCGCAACGGTCCTCTCCTCCCAAAATCATGATTGCGGCCGCTGCGCAGAACGAATATCCTCCGTGCGCTTCCAGTCCCGGTGCTCCACCGAAACCACCTTCATACGTTTGGCATTCAGCTACCCATGCAGCGGTTCCATCGAAGAGTTTCATTTCATCTTCCGGTGTAAAGGACGCTAGCTTTGCCGAAGAAATCGCACAGTACGCACCACGCACGTCCAGCTCGCCCCCAACATGCATCCGAAATGCGCCGTTCCCTTCACGCACAGCCCATAGAAACTTTTTCAACGTTTCTCGATTAATCGTATTTAGTGCCTTCTCTGTGCCGATAATGCAGAGTGCGTTAACAGCCGCGTACGTAGTCGCCAGGTGTGGATCTTGCCCGGGACCACCGCCAAAGCCACCGTCTTTCCCACGGCATCTGCCAAGAAAATCGACGACTCTTTCCAGCAGATCGTCGTTGAACCGTAGATTGAGTACACTGGCGGCGTTTAGAATCCAGTAGACGAGCCACGGCCGACTACTGTCCAGACATTCGTATGCCGTTGAAAGCTGCTCGAGCGATGTTTGCAGATAGCGAGCGTGATCCGCACGATGCAGCTTCGGAAGGGTTTGGTCCAACGCCGACAACTGTTCGAACCGATCGTAGAACCGTTCGATGGCTGCTTCGGTCTTTATCTGCAGAGAAACATAAAAAGTTTTCTATTTATAAACACCATTCAGCGGTATCACTGCCGGGCACGTTTTGATATGGCTTATGTCGGTGGTACCTGCTCGATCGATGTGGATGTTTTGCGGCCTTCATCGTTTGTCTTGAAGCGTTTGTATTGCTGCAAATTGCGTGGGCTTTCTTCGACACTCATCATCGGAATGCTGGACCTACGGTATTTAAACTTTCTGTTAAATTTTGCAGAAAAACAAATAGTTCTGCAAGTTGCACGATAGGTATTTTTTATTTTGCTATTTCTGACAGCTGTCAGCTGTTTTATCGAACCAGTTCAACCCAAGGTTACTAGACACTAATCAGGTTAGGATAGAGCTGTTTTGCTCGCAACCATTTTGAATATCTTGTTTACTATTTGTTTGTCAAAATAACACCGCTGTTGTTGTGGTCTGCAGGACCGTTGGACAGGAAATATGGGCTCAGTTTCCGGTCCTTACCCCAAAGCGCTATACCAGATTAGCTTGCAAAGGCCCAGGACGTTAGATTCAATTGCCATACTGGTGTAAATCCTGGCGGACATAGCAGAAGTAGAAGGGACATTGAAGATTATTTTGTGGCACGTGTTTAAAAGCATCTCTTTTCATTTTCTATTGGTTTGCTAGGACATTCGGAACACGCCGCGCAATGCACTCCTTCAGACGATGGCCACCTTTACCAGTGACGAGTGTAAAATGAGTGAAACAAGATTACTCGAAATCCTAGTCTTGGAGGAAGGATCGAATCTGTACAATGAGTTAATCTTAAAGAATGAAACGAACTTCATGTAGATGTTAAAGTACATAGTCAGTTGAAAACCCCCGTTTACGAATCTGATCGAGCATTAAACCCGGCTACAGGCACACCCGTAATCAATTGCAAGCTACAGTAGGGAAAATCAGGAACACAGGTTGCAGAATGCTAGATAATTGAGCCCAATAGAACGCTAAACCGACTGTTGATACGGTAGAATTCATTCAAAAATGCACTATAACAAAACAGATCGATTTAACACACCATGTTGTTTCAAGTGAAGATGATTCGGGGTTTGGAGTGTAGCTCGTGATAATTACCTCACAATTTCAACGTTCAAAGTCTCTTCAAATGGTCTATGCAGATATGAAAACTAAACACGCTATTACTTTCATCTCTGCGTGTAAGGTAAATAGTATTTAAATTTTGAATGTTTTATATCTTAACTCATGTATTTGTTATGTTTTTCAGCCAAATCAAGATGTTTCAGAAAATGTTTTCTCGCAAATTCGTGGAGTCAACGCAAAACCAGACTACAACCGTTGAGGCTATAACTAATGAACAAGATGAGTTTATTAAAACAACAGCGAGTACTGCATATGATTTCTTTATCTCAGCTTCCAAGTTTTCTGCCGCCGAAATCGTTCCCATTTTACCAAATGTGGCAGCAATGGAAGATGCAAATAATTTCGCATTACCAGAGGGTAGTTCGCTCAGTTCAGATAGTGATACAAGCATAGAATTGCCTGAACAAGAGGCGGACGGATTGGCATATGCTCTTGAATATTTTGCAAAAAAAAAAATACCAATCTCAATTTTCCCATTTGAATCCGGGGGAACATAGATTCAAAACTAAGCTAGACCATACATATAGTCAACCCCCAACATTTGTGCACCATCTATCCTGCGGTGGGTTGTTTGGACTATCAGACGAAATTTTAAATCCGGGAAAAAAGATGGTAAAAGTAGTCTTTAAAATGAATCCTGATGGAAGCTTTATTAAAGAATCAGGCATAGTACAACAAATTATCAGATAAAAAAACACTTTGAAGAATTGCCAATAGAAATAATCCGATCTTTTGCCAAACAACGAGAGATAGTACGGATGCGTTACATTAACTTAAAAACAGCAAATACTTTTAAATATAAAAACAAAAGAATGTTTGTCCAGCGTAACACTAAAGCGTCTAACAAAATGAAAAAAATTACAACATAGTTCAAAATATTACATAAAAGCGTCGTAGATACAGGTCAAGATAAATACATACTAACTATTAACTACCCTCTAAGGTACAGAATATCCCGCTCGAATTCGTCTCGACTTTATCGATTAATGGCAAAGCTTTCCTTTCGAAATTTTCTAACCGCCCAAAAGCTTCACCTCGCGACACTCATTTTCCGTGAGATCCTTTCGATGGTCACCCACTGGTTTATTCACTCATTTCCTCGATGACTGTACGATAGGACCACGCTTTTCACTATGTTATCCCGCTCGAGTTGAAGCATCCGAACGGCAGTCTCGTCGCGGATTTTGAACCGGTGTGACCTCGTCCGCCGTTGGGCCAGGATCGAAAGCGTGCGTTCTTGAGTGAAGAGCAAACACAAGTGCAAGCCCCGCCACGAAAAAAGTCGCTCGGGAAGGTACAAGAGTAGGGCAAGTGTTCGTGCTGGGCAGGGATGGAGGGCTGAGTGCAACCCCACGAGGGTAAGCCCTTTGAAACGGCGCGTGAAAGCGGGGCGAAAAACCATCGTCGTGCCGGTGATGGTCTGCTTGTTAGTGTTGCAGGTGTGCATGTAAAACCAGACAGATAACCAACCATTAGTGGAGACAGAACGGATGGTTACGCCGCGGTGGCCGGCTTGTAGCGGTATTCGTTTATTTAGAGCTTTGCTTCCCACCAACAGCTTGGCCCAGGATTGATACCGTAGGGCGGGAACTACTGCTTCGTATTCCATCGACTGAACCCATCTAAATCCTTTTTAGAATTCCTCTCTTCTTTTCATTTCCAACGACTAAACACTACGATCAATGTAAGTGTTGAACGTGATAAATAAAGAAACCCAAAACGAAATAAACACCAACCGACCGTTGGAGTCGTGTCGTTTCATTTTGCCGTAACGGTACCGCATTTCATCGAGCTGCTTTTTTATCCAGCTTCACAATCCACCAATCCGTTTCCATCCGGATAAATACCGATACGATACGAAATCAATTAGTCCCGCTGGTCACAGACCGGTTGCAGAGCGATTGATTTTGCAATACTTCATCATCAATGAGGGGAGGGCAAGAAAATCCGTTCAAAGTCAATTGAGAAGGGATCTCGGGTCCAGCTCGTCCGGACTGGACGTGCTTTCTTGGGATGAAAAATGTTGTTGTTGAAGATGACGATTAGAAAGTGATTGATAGTGGGAATGAAGACCCTTCGTCCCATACAGTGAAGCGACTTGATGATATCTTGCCTTTCCAATCTAAATAAATACATATCCTTGTGCGTGAGTGTATGTATGTGTATGTGCGATTGTGTGGCCATCTGGTCTTGGATCAGGAAGGATGTAGATTAAAAAAGCTTGGCATGAGTAGTTCAGTATGATTGTGTATTAAGTCAGCTTGATTGTCTGGCGGTTGAAACTGTTTCGTTATCGTTATCACTACTTATTGGATGTGTTTTATTGCCTTTCATATGGCAGTATGTCGGATAACATTTGAGACAAAGTAAGTATATACTTAAGAGCGTATTTTAAATGGTTTTTTTAAATCTATTTACAAAAGAACTAACATAGTTTGACAATTTAAAAACTGAAAAATGAAGCTTTATTTATTTTGTTTTTTTTTGCAAACAATTCTTTAAGTAAAGCATTTTTACAAGCCTTCATCAAACGTTGCACCTAAACAATTGTCATAGTTAGAAAAGATTCTCTTGTATTACGCAAATTACCAAAGTAATCAAAACTCAAATCAAATGATTAGTTTATAAGTTTACTCCTTCATAAATAAAATATCATTTTCTCACCGATTGGCAATCCAGTACGAAATCCATTTTCATCCTGATTTAATGAAAGGAGAAAATCCGCGCACGAACGTGTGGAGAGAAAAGTAATGAAATATTTAGATGCTGTCCCATCTTTTCCGGGTGTTTGACGTTTTTCGTATACTTACTTGTAGCGGAAGAAAAGTTTTCAATCCCAACGCAGTGGTATGCAGAATTGGTTGTATAGTTTCCGTATTTGCAAGGCGTATATTGTGATTAAGTTTTAGATGGCTTTTAAATATAGAGAGTTTTGTTAAAGTTTGGTAACATATTGAACAAAAAAAGTTCAATACCAACTTCTTCAACCCCAAGAAACATTTATTACAAAAGAAACAGAAAGAGAAGAGGAATTCAAAATTCAATTCTAAAAATATAAAGTTGATGTCTATGTGAATTGTTCACGTTTAGCGCAGGTATGTCTATGGATATTTTAATGCTGTACAGGATATTGCAAGCCAGTATTTTGTGTGAGTTGTGGATACTTCTTTCCATTCTCCCGTATTTTGGTCCGTCTGTCATGTAAAGATCATCGCGAGAAGAATACCCCGTGGGGGGAAACCAACGAAGTCGAGCCGCAAAATAGCTGCCAGTGAGCCATTCGCAGAAAAAGTTCTATTTAATTTGATTCGGATGGTGGTTCCGTTGATAATTGAATTCCTCAGTGAAGTACGGAGTATGGAGCGGAGCATCTTTTGGGATATCAAATTGTCGCACAGATGTCGTCTACCTGTTAGGCATGCCTCAAAATGCTGGAATTATGGAGCAAAACATTAGAAAGCCACGTGCAAAGGGAAACAACAACGCGCACATGGCGTCGCGAAGAAATTGTTTATTTTATCGTTCCGCCATAAAGTACTTTGAGTTTACCATTTGGAACGGTCTATAGTTTCGACATATAAATTTCCCTTATGTACTATGGTGGATGTGTGAGTTTAGTATTCCCTTTTTCCTTCTTATACTTTTCTATCAAAAATCCTTCACGTGCTTTTGTGCAGTCATTTATCTGACTTTAAATCAAAATTAATACAAAAATACTGCTTAGTGTACGTTACTATGTATTTGAACCGAAATTTGGAAAAAGTAATCATCATTAATTTGAAGCTTTAATTCATATGAATTGCTCTTTGTCAAGAAATTATTTAAAAAGATTATGTTGTGAAACAACTTGACCTTTCAAACTGCCCGTAAATTACCTGCACAAAACGATGCAGCAAACAATTTGTTTGGCCTAATAGACCCATTACGATGCTGGAACACGTTGGAAATCTCCCATTTTGATTGAACTGTGAGGCAAAAACCAAGTAAAGTTACGCAAATACCAGAAAACGGACCTGAAACAAATGCCTAAGTTCATCCACCCGAACGGAATGGACGGAACACGGGCGGACGAACTTTTCAATCTAGGCACAGTTCGGCTGCGCTCCAGTAGAACCGCCTAACGAACTGGCATGCTGACCAGACCGCAACAACGCCGCCAGGTTTTGGCGAGCGGTGGCTTGTAAAGTTACATTTTGCGCTACCGTAACTTTCTCCTTCAAGCCACTTGCAAAGTTGTACCGCTCACTCAATCTTTATCGTGTTTCGGATGAATTTGCCAAGGTCATACAGCTCTTCCGTCCGGAAACAGCTCCTGGAAGGACTTTGGCTGGTGGCTTCCACTCCGGTTTGCGCTGGTTGTAAAACACGTGTTTTCCGTTCGCACGTTTTGCCAGGAGATGCTGCCGGGGAAATCAGCCGGAATGTTAACTGAATGCCGCACCGAAGACTGTAACCAGAAGGAAGGGAAAACCAACAGAAGGAGAAATAAAAATATATACTCCTAACGAACATTCCGACGTGCGCGGTTCAAAAAGACCAGCGTGCTTCGGATTCGATTGGCAACACTTTTGAAGTAAAGGAAGCTCCTTGTGCGAACAGGGCGCGGCAAGTTTTCCAACTGATTTTCGCACAAAATTTGTGTGATTAAATATGTATGAGCTGTTTTGATTCACTTTACCCATCCAACGATGGGGCGTTTGTTGCTCCCGTTTTCGTTGCCTTTCGCAACAGGAACTCTGCTTCCAGAAAAATTCAAACGCGCCGTTTTTTGAATTGTAAATTTGCGGAACACATATTAGTATTCGCGTCAGAGTTCACACGCAACCGCGGGGGTCGGGACATTTCGGGCTGTGCGGTCCGGAATTCAAACCGAAGGGCAGCTTCGAAGGAGGTCGAAGGATCTTCGAATCCTGGGTGTGTGCTGAAGGCGGGCAAATAAATCTGATTTCATGGTCAGGGGTGTGAGGTGGTGCGGGATTTGATTAGGTTCACTTATTTTAGCAATATTTATTATGGTTTGATACAGTGTAAAGCGACAAACAAGTTACTTGTTGCATTGCTGACATTTTACTTATGTAAATAAATGTAACAAAACATAAAATACAGGATAGCTACTAAATACAGTAGAAAACATCCGTGGTCACTTGATCGATTGTGGTTTCTACTTGTATGCAGAATCCTTCATGCAATGGCCTTTAATGTGAAAATGGGTAGCAATTAAATGTCCGTTCCATCGGACTATTATTGAATGAAATCCGATCGTTACCACACTCGTACATTCCGGATAATCTTCAGCACAAATTCCAATGCGGACGTTTATAGTACCGTCATCCAAGGGCAGAGTCAATGGACTGGAAAATACCGGTTTTTGCAAGTATTAACGAACGCAGCTTATGTCAATCACAGTTCGTTAGACTTTCCCATTCATTCGGTGGTTATAATTTAATTTAGCCATATGAAACCACCGGATCGAGCTTGGATGTGGATTTATTGGTAGCAAGTGAGAAACAACGCGCGTGGGAATAAAATACAGCACAGAACTCGTGTCGGCAGAATATTGAGGATGGAGGTTTCGAGGCATGCGGTGCTTAGTGGGAGAGGTCACCCGGTAGCGATATTCAAATTCATCAGCATTATCATCATCATCATCATCTTCTTCTTCACAACGCATTTTTACCGAAAGCCAACGGAGTCCTTCCACGCCTGCTGTATCCTGTTGCCATGGTGTCGGTCTTCTGATAAGGCTCGTGTTCGGGTGGTGAAATGTTTTTCACTGTACCGTGTAATTTCGCTACCCACCTGGGCTGCGTTGCTCTACTAATACCTCGGGACGGCGAGCATCCCTTAAAGCAATGGAGAGAGGGAGGAAGAAGCAAAGAGGCAGGTAATGAGAGTAATATGCTTCCGTTCACACGACCTCCCACTTGGCCTTGAAGCAGGTCGGCACAAGTTTTTCAAGGTGGTCGGACGTCATCCGACACGAGGCCCGAGTGTATTGTTATTCTTATTCCTCTTTTATCCGAACCTTTTACTCCCCCCCAAAAAAGGGGGGATGCTTTCCCTTTCGTTTCATTTTTATATTTGCTCCCGGCGGGGGTTGCTGCCCCCTTCGATGGGATTTTGCCTGGTTACGGCTTTGAAGCATGTGAAATAAAATTATCCCTCGGGTTCGGGTGAGTTTTTAAAACGTTCATAACTTTACACGCACGTTGTGAGCAGGACCGATGGCAGCTGTGTGGTTCTGAAAATAGAAATCGGGCTTATTATATTGTAGCTTTTGATGGTGTTGTTAGCCCGGCCGGCTGGGATGGGAAGGTAAATTCGGCCGGGAAAGCCGTGTGGATGAGTAATGATTTTCAGAACGTGTGTTGCACTGTCGGTTGGCTTAGCCGTGTATCGAGCGGACCGGCAAGAGCTTCGGGTTAAGAGCTTTTGATAAATTTAGGGTTTAACTGGGGATTAAAAATAGCGATGTAGGCAGGAAAGGTGACAGATAATTATGCCTAAATTTAATGCACTGGAAAATGAATACGTATCACGAAATGATTATCAGATGTTCTTCTGCTTTGTGTGATATCGTACAATGTTTACCTTAAACTGTGTTCCGTATTAAAAATTTTGTATTTTTTGTCGACCAACTTAATTTAAAATTGAAAAATTACACTGCATAGAATTAAATAAAGGATAACAGACTTTTTGTTCATCCTTTTGTTACATTTGATACGCCAGAATGTATGCAACCGTAGCAACATCATTACAATCCTTACTTTTGACAACGGTCGTACACCATTCGATTGAACGATTGCTACGATTGTAGTTATCCTAGTGAAAAAACTAACG
>KE525221.1:9065-33586 GCA_000441895.2 Anopheles sinensis | reverse complement strand
CCACGTGGGACGTCGATAACAGCGTGTCGATTTCGTTGCTTTCCGGTGGCTTCCGGGAAGCCAAAAATAGAAACAACCCGGGTCGGGTTGCGCTTTAAGTGGAAAAACAAAAATCGCACAAAGCCTGAAAGAGTGTTGTTCTGGTTTCCTGCGATGAATTAGCGCACGTCAATGGCCTTTTGCGTGGTTTCTGGAACGGCTTTTTAAGGGAAAGCGCTTGGATTTGGGCAGTGATATTAGGATTTTCCGACATCGAAATGACAGTGCCAGAAGACCCTTGAGTGGGTGAGAAAATTGTGAGCACAGCATGTCAAAGATTGATACGCAGTGTTTGATGTAGTGACAGATCTGCAATCCGTCTGATAGTGCCCGTTTGATGTCTTCCTACAGCTAAGACATTGAGGCAACGTTTCCAACGTGGGAGAAAGAAGAATCCACACACCTGAGGTATAGGCCTAAAGGCATATAGAGACCATAAACAAGTTTCCACCCGAACGTGGCTCATCGCTTGATCTATGAATTTGACAGGAAACGGACAAGCTACGGAGGAACGCTCTAGCACGGCTTCCTGGTTTTGACATGCACTTCGTTGCAAGCCTCTTTTTTTGCACTCTCGGTGATTGGAGCTTCGAACGGTAGTTCCATCGAACCGAGCGTAGGTGAAAAAGCCAACCAACTACCTCCCAAGGCGAAAAACAATTTCCTGTTATCCATATTGGCAGTCACTAGCCAGGTTGTTTGCAGCTCGACGTTTCTCACCATCGAAAATGGTACTTTGCNCCCTTTCCCCTAAAGCGGACAAAGAAAAGCTCCAGAGAGAAGTGTCTGTGGAAAAANCTTTTTCATCACAGCAACCATCCAGTTCCCTTGGATCTCTCAAGCGAACATGAATCCACAATGGTACCGACCGTCGAATGTTTGTTCGAACTGTTACGTAATTTCTAGCAAAGAGAGGTTTGTTTGTTGAAAGGTAGTTTATTTTTATTTTCATTTTTGTGTTTTTTAAGCAACTGACTGACATACCGAACATAACTCGAACGAATTGGAATGCTGCTCATGCGAAGGTTTGCATTTGTCCACAACGCACGAGGGATTGTTCGGCATGGAATAATTTTTCGATAGGCCTTTCCCATCGCGGTAGCTCTTGCCTCCGAGGGTGGCCTCGGAATTCGGGAAACAGGAAAACAACCGCCCAAAGTGCTACACCTGCTGACACATTTGGAAAAACCAAATGCAAATGTAACAACAACCTCGCTCGGAGGCTGTTCCGGTAGCTATTTGTCCCGTAGCAATCTCTTTGTCATTTATTTTCCGGTCACCTGACCTGTACAGGAAAGGATGCCCCGATCGGTTTTTAAAAATCGCTTACCGGTTAAAGTGAAAGCGCGAGTGATATTTTTCTGTTGCAAATCCAAACGAAGCACCATTATGTCAATTCCCAAGCCAACACATGTCGTTCACTATTGGGGTTGAGTTTTTGTTTGGAAAATCTGTCAAACATTTTGAATGTGAAAGGTGTTGAAAAATTGTATAACCTTTTCCAAATGGAACGAAATGTGTCATAGGAGCGTAACGTACAATAATTCGAGCGCGAGGGCACAGCAAAAGGAAAAACAAAAACCTAAAATAAAAATAAAAAAGCGAAACCGAGAACCAGCTCCAAGGGTTGAGATAAATTAGACACGGCACGCAGCCGAACGACATGGACACGGGTCGCATCCTTCGTGTCTACCACGACCTTTTTTTGTGTTATTCCTCTCTCTCTGCAGATTGTGTTCGCCATGGCGTGAGGTGAGACGCTTTAATGTGGCTGTCAGGACCCATCTCGCAACATTCGTTGCCTGCACACGCTGGATGAAGCATAATGATTTATGATGCGACAACAAAACCCTCGGGCCGCGTGGAAAATGGAATATAAAATCCACATCGAACCGATTCGCGTACCGCTGCACTTTGTGTCACTTTGCTGTGGCGTGGTTTATGCATTTTGTCCCACCTCCACACAATTACACTTTTTTCTCACCCAGACGAACGACCCATAAAGGATTTTTCGCTGAAAGTTTTTATTCTCCCCACATGGAGGCGGGTTATTTTCCGGTTGATTAAACAATGGCGCAGCGTATGGCTAGAAAATGGCCCATTCTCACGGAAATGGAACCAACGTTTAATGGCGAAGTAAACACGGGAACAGGAGCTGGGTAAATATTTGAAGTTAATTTGTATTTCTGCTGGGAGTGTGTTCGTTAGTGGTGGCCGCAATCAATCGACCGAGACAATATTTGTGTAGCGTGTACAGTTTTGTGTTAAAAACTTCTTTAAAAAACCATAAGAAGATGTAAAACTTTTAAATCTGTGTGTTTTGTGGTGAAACAAACTGGATGGTAAAATGACAAATGCTCAGATAATTCACTTGACGGGGAAAATACTAAACGGAGAAAAACTCTTCCAGCCGAGGTTTCTATATTTGAGATTGCTGTTGACTTAATATATTTTTTGAACTCCGGAAAAAAGTTTATATGTCTAAAGGCTTGTTTGATTCATGGCCGACAATAAATAAAGAACGAGACTTCAGAACCATTCGGTCCCATCGTTTACTTTTGTGGATCGACTTGATCGAAGATACACACCAATTTATTAAATTAAACGAGTCAGAACACACACACATATACACACAGTTTTTGAGAACCCTTTTTGCTAAAATTAGCTCTTTTAAGGTCTGTCTCGCAGCTCGCAACTTAGCATATTAATTCACTTTGGTGGGTCGGGTTCCCGAAAAAAGGAGTCCTTTTTACCATCGTGTTTATGCGTAACTATGTATGTGCATGTGTGATATTGCCATTCGTGTGCACATGCTACGAGCTCCATCGCACACGTCACGCAAAAGATTCACACCAATTAATCATCCGCACCTTAGCGAAGCGGAGCCCACGTGGTTTGAAGACAAATTCAATTTTGAAAACGAGTTCCACGAAAAAGGCTTTCTGGGACAGGAAGCAACAGAAGTAAATGAAGAAACAAAGGGACTTTCGAAGGTGTAAAAAGAAGAAACATTAAGTGACTTAATTGGTCGAAATCCTGCCTAAGCCCGCGTGGCTGCTCTTCGTTCGGTGTTTTTAGAGTACATTTGGAAGCGAAAGCTTCGAAGCACAAATTCGAGCCTACGAGCCAGATTGATGGTGTTGGTTTGTTCCGTGCTGGTCTGCGCACTTGGTCGTGCTGCTTCCCGACCATCATCGCCTTCAATGGTAGGAAGTAAATGAGACTTATGGGAAACATTACCAAGCGAGTGGCGGGAAGTTGGATATGGTGACGGAAAACGAAGAACGATGGCATTCGGCAACGAGCCTTCCTACATTGTGCCAGGAGCGTGTACCACAATATGCACACCAGCGCCCATCAGCCATGGGTACATGGATTCACAATTTGGGATTCCACTTTGCATAATGGAATTATTAACAACGCTGATGATAGCGTCCCTAGAGTCGGTGGAAAGTCGCCTTTGGGTGTTCCCCAACAACCCAACATCCTGCTGAATTCGGGGAATGGAGGGAGTGAGCAAGAGGAAGCAGGTAGTACGAGGGAAAGCGAGAGAGCGCACACGATTGATGTGGAGTGAAAGCAACCGGAAAAAGGTTCCTATTCCGGAAGGTGGAAGAAGTTCACCACTTCAGCTCCAGCTATTTCTTGGAAGTTCTCCAGTATGCCTCAAGAACACCGAAGTCTGGAGTTCGGTACAACCGTCCCATCGAGGAGTCGGTTCGGTTTCCGAGGGTAATCTGACAGGTCCGATCCGGTGCAGTCCAAGTTAAAATATGGACGTTTGGAAAGTTTTGAGATTGAATTTTTCCTACATCCCGGTCACACACATCATGATGATCCTAGAGGGCACGCTCTGGCGACCGGCCGGATATGGTCCCCTCGGTACCTGGATGGACTGTTAGGGCCCGACCGGATGCAGGACCGACATTTCGATATCGTTCTCTTTCCGGTGCTCCTGTGGTTTCCTCCCAACCTCAGAGAGCTTTCGAGAGGTGCTTAGCATAGATATTACAATCCACCATATCTCCGGGTTCCACGACCCTGTGCATATATGCGACGGGCGAGGTCAAGCATGACATCCTTTGACACGGCAGAGCACGGTTTTGGCTTTGGAGATTCAGGCTACCTTTAGGTGTTTTGTGATGGCCAAGGTATCAAAGTTTTGGCGAAAGTCCTATCTCTTCGATCTTTCTGCAGGTTCCTTCGAGGAACCAAACAAAATGGGTCCCATCGGGAAAGATTCGACAGGGGATTAGTTTTGGGTTGTAGAGTAAATACTTTTAATTTGATTATCACGAGTGCAAGAAAGGCGACGTATAAAACAAAACATGAAACAACTTCATTCTGTTAGATTTCCCCGTGTAAGGGAAGGTTACGAGTTTCTTTATGGCGTAGAAAGAAGTAATTTAATAATGTTCCAAGGACTTTGCTTCAAAGGATTAATAATTTAATTGATTCAATTTCCACATTTTACGCCGATGCGTGTTTTGACAATTTACCTACAACAATATTTACTAGTCTCGCGATGAGTAAAAGATCTGTTAAGACCAAACAGATAAACCCGCTTTCCGGGATCGTATCGGTTCCATCCCCAGTGTCATTATTGTTGTTTATCGTCGACCCACGCACCCTCCGTTGGTCTGTTTATTTGATCGCCTGACGAAAATAAACAACTGAAACAACAGAGAAAATAGCTGACAACATCGACCAGCGGTTTGTTTTATGAGTATATTGACTCGCAACCATCAATACCCGAACCCCCGCGCCGCCCGCTTTCCACCCACGCGATGCCGCGATTTCCCTGATGAAGTGGTAATTTGTCTTCAAACTTTTTCCTCGTGACAACAACTTTTCCGTTTGCTTCAACTCAACCTACCGCACCTTTAACGCCGGAAAGGCTGAGCCTCGGGAGGACGTCTTCCGTGCAACGCAATGTTGTGGAAAGTTTTTGAGCTTGCGAAGGGAGAAAACTGTCGGCGTTCACGTGTTGATGTGTTAAACTGTTTTATTGGTAACCGCGTTTCCTTCGGTTGGCCTAATAGCGCCTTGGATTGGTTTTGTTTTCTCCGATTCGATCGCATGTTGTTGAAATCAACGACGACAAAGCACCGAAGTGGAAATCCACGTCAACGTGGGTTTCAAATGTGTGTGAAAACTCTAAAAGCCCGGCAGCATTAATTTTCATCAATTTATTTAAATTTTGCCATTTTGCCACACCATGAAACACTCCGATTCGGACTCCGAAGGGAGCAGAACTTTTGCTGCAGGAATTGTGGTTTGACGAAGCAAGGACATTATGTAGAACATAAGAGAACAGATGTTTTGCAAAAAGAAAACATGTCGAAGGATCTTTAATTGATTTGTTTATGTTTTGATATTTTCATTAGTGAACACTGAAATATATAGAGACAAAGTAAAGTAGTTTGAGTAATTTATTACGAGTTATTCCAAATGTCCCGATGGTAGAAACATTTTATGGAGGATTAAAAATAGAATCAATTGAATTTATATAATTTATTATCAATTGAATTAATATATACTTTTTAGAAGATATATTGAATCACTTTATTTTCATACAACAAAATTATTTGAAGAAAGATTTGGATCCACATAATTTCTCACATATTCCCCTACGATTGTCGCAATGTGTTTTCGTTTTTAGGACGATGGAAATCTGTATCACATTACGCGGGCGCGCACCATTCGCTACCCTCGTTCAGATGGAAATTAATGACTCATGTGTGATGATGGCTTTTCCCTTCTACTTCTTTCATTTCGTTTCAGCCAACTCCGGTCCAATCGTTCTGGCGGGGAAAAATGGAAAAAGGGGGGTGTTTGAGAGTTAGAAAATGTGCGCCTCGAAACCGCGAACCGATCACATCGCAACACACAATCGTACACGCACACGTACAATGGCAGGTGGACCGGGAAAGTTTGCGTAAAAGATGCTTCACCGTCGGCGAAAGGTAGGGAAATGGAAAAAGTTTTCAATCCCGGCGTTTCGCGATCGGCGAACGATGGTGGTTCCACTCGAGGCAGACAAAGACCGGTGCTGAGCAGCTCGTCATAATTAAAGTCCCATTCCGGTGCGTCGGAACAAACGAACGGATAACGATCCGACGGGAAAATAAAACGGGATGATGACGATGATGTTGCTGGCACAATTAAACTGCGATTAGTGGGTGTACTTTTCCGCCAAAAAGAATGACGCGATCACCTTTTCACGACGCCAGGGAAAAATGATCGGCCGGTGAGTGAGCTAAGCTGTTTCAAGGTCAACCCGGGATTCAGGATGGCAACGGCGTGGAAACGAATCGAAAGGATCGAGGTGTGAAGTTTGTTTGTATGTGTGTGTGATGTGGGGAAAAATTCGATGTGAAGTGAAACGAAAGTGATACTGCCGGGCAATGGCGGCACCCGACCGCAGTGCGTTGTGATAGGAATTGGTTGGTGTGACCCAAAACAACAAACCAAAAAAAAAATAGGTCCAAGATGGCGCCGAAACGAGGGTAGTAAACGAGCGTCGCAGAGTGCCAGTGTGCGTCGGACGGACGGCGCGTATTCGATAGTCGGGCTTCGCCACTCGGACGGTTAACGGACGGGCAGAAATCGTGAATTCGTTGGGTGCGTGCGTCCGTGGGGATCCACCGGTGGGAAAGGGTGGCCCGCCAGACGACACCATGGACGATGCTCCGCCGCGCAAGAGTTCGCTGAGCATTGACCGGGCCGCGTTCCTGCTGCTGCGCGTCAAGAAGGCCTTCAAGAAGAAGCGCCAGCAGCGGAAGGACAAGCTGTAAGTAGAAGCGTGCCAAGCAAACACTAAATATGCTTTTAATGACCCCATTAACATCGGTCTGGTGTCCTCGAACTGCCGACATGCGTTTGTTTTTGTTTCTTTCTTGAAGTGTTGCGAATCAGTTTCGGTTTCACTTTTGACGATTCTGTGATCCAAAGAACGTTTTATTATTCGTTGTAAAATGAAACTCTAACTTTTGAAGGAGCTTTCAAAAAGGGGAGGAAAATGAAAGCTTTGAAGTTGTATCAAACCGAGTAAATTGTGATTTAATATTATCCACCAACCTTTCATCGATATTGAAGCAATCATCCCGAAAGTATTGCAGACTTTGATGCTTTTATAGAAATAGGATACAAAGGGTTATTTTTTGTTTACAACAACTTTTTCCACCCGCGTTTGAATCTTTCTTCAACGCTTTTTCGATACATTTACTTCACTTCTATCGACGGTACCGGCGAAGCGTATCGAAAACGACCGATCGACCCTCGGCTGGAAGTATTATCCTGTATAATCTTTCCCGTCATTACACAAGCGGGCCGGTAGTTGGGAGTTCAACGGCTAGGCGTCCTTCCAGGAAACACCTTTCGGCCGGTGCCGGAAAAAGGTTTGCCAGCTGCCAGGAAAATTGCCTCCCTCCGACAAAAAAGCAAAGGGCAGTGCATAGTTGAAAGGTAAAGTTTTTTCACCCAAAAGCTGGAAATGGACGACAGAGTGGGGGTTTTCTCTGGGTTTGTTTGTCCGGCTATCTCCGGCCCATCCTAGCCGTAATGTACTGTCCGGAATCCGGGCAATCGGGGCATCGAATTGATTGGAAGAAAATTACGGTGTTTCAGCAAATTGTTTCGCCTCGCTTAAAGGAGAGCGATTATCCGGGTACGATTTCGTTTCGGAAAGCAAAGGATTGTTGCATAGGAAATTGGATGAATGCCAAAGTAACGAAACAAATCAGCAAAGCAGTAGAAGTTGCGTTCGTAAGATGAATGGGCAATCTAGAGGTAGTTTACCAGATCCTGAAGCGAGTAAATCTGATGTTGCTTAAACGAAACGAAGCTAATTGATTAAAAGTAAAGAATTGATACTTTTCATCGTTGTTCGTAGAAGTAAAGAAAAGGAAAGATAACGTCAAAGTAAAGAGTGAAGGTCCTATGGAATCGTATTTTAGTTAAAAGTTTTCGTAAATCCTTGAAGTCTCTCGTTGGAAATTTTGGTGGTGGGATTAAATATATTTAATATTTGCAAAATATATTCCCAACAGAATTTATGACTGATTACATATTTTTCAAAAGCTAGAATCGTATAGTTCTATGCTTTAGTAACATTCTGTATGTTATAAGTAACTTTTACAATTCTCATAATGTAAACCAAATTTTATCCACTATAAATTCCACCCAAATTTGCCCCCCTCCCCCAACTGAACAACTGACTTCCCGTTCGGAAAAAACCGCTATGTTGCCACTAAGTTTCCCATTCTTTCCGGGCCCATTATTTACACCACATTAGCATACGGTCGGAAAGAAAACGTACGGCATACGAGCAACGATTACAATGCAACCCTTACTAGGGGCTTTTTCCCGGGCGCGAAAAGTGAAACCCATTATCCGGGTCAGCACTCGGTGTTTTTCCCGAACCGTCGTGAAGCTGGGAGAAAGAATCGTGGAGGTTTATTTGTTTCCCTTTCTTTTTTTCTCTCCGCCTTGAGTTTAATAGTACCAACTCACCTGACCATAAGTTGGGGTAATTTATTGCTACTTCTTATCGCAAACCGAGCGCTTCGATTGGGGTGCCGACCTGGGAAGTATTCCGGCCCCCCACAGGAGTGACTCAGGCTCCGGTTCACTCAATCGCGCCTGGTCGAGGCCGTGGCAGGTCGTTCCAATCATATTTCCAGGCACGTCACCGTATGATCTCCACTCTCCATTCGGATAGAATTAAAGCCGACTTCGGGAATGCGAATGGGGAAGGAAGATGATGATGGCACGTGCGAGGGAAGTTTCTTACCACTTCGGGAGGGAAAACAGGAGGGATACATGGGAGATAAAGCTAATCCTTGCCCCGTTACGCCGTTACGCTGACTGGCATACGTTATGTACCTTTCCCGTTAACCAGAGTTGGCCGTCGATTCGACGAACATTTTTCCATTCCTTTGGGGCTTCCATTCTTCGACGTTGGGTTTGCTATTGTTTGCTGCGAGGAAACGGACCGGGACGCCGATCGAGGGGTATAATTTCCTGATTTTTGCTAGTTTTGGTCATTCTAAATTCCATCACGTCCCATTATGGGTGTCATTTATCATACCTCCCATGCCAATAATAGAGGAATATTCTGTCGAGATAGAGATGTTGCAAAACCCTCGCCATCGGAGCGAATGTGGACGATGAAATTGGAAAGCTTTGCTTGAGGGAAAATGTTACATGAATTGATGAAGAGACTATTTACACATGACTTTATTTTTATGATTTGATACTTGTAATGGAAGATGATAAAATTAAATTAATTGGATTATTAATATTGTATAATATATAAACAAAATTTTCTACGTGTATTTGACATTATTTTGGTTGAAAATTCTTATTATCTTTTTATTTATTTTATAACAATTATCGGGAATAACGTTCAAACCAGTCCTTAACCTTTTTAACCATAATTTTTATATTGCTCTGAATTAACAAAGGGCGTAACTTTAAATTTCCTCGAGGAAGATGTTAACATCTTGTTAAAATAACGTCGTGGGAAAACTTTCAATGCTAATGAGCCGTTGATTACTAATTTACATCATTTGTATTGCTTCTCAAATCTGGTACGCGACGAGGCGAGTCGTTGAACTGAATACCCGTGACAACTTTCAAGGACACTCGATCCTTGTCCTTGCCCATCAGTAAAAAAGCACACACTCTCGCACGCTTCCCTTACGTGTGTTCAACATACGCCGTGACACGAGCGCGAAAAAACAAAAATTACTCTTCCCAATGAAAATGAACCACTGTCAGTCACACAAATTTACCATCCCGTTGGCCGTGTTTTGATCCTTCTTTTTCCCGTACTGCCCCAGGGGGGTCATATCATCCCAGTCTCCCAACTGCACGCGACGATGAATAATGAACGCGGCCGAATGAGCCGAGACGAGAGCAAGATTTTTCACTCAATGTGCTATAAATTTCACTCAAAGCCGCCGGAGGCCTTTATCCGCCGGGCGTTGTTGTCTCCGTGCTCCGTGGGGAGATTCTTTTGGTTCTGTTGCCGGAAAGGATCGTTTTTCCGCACGCGAGTTCGGTTCAAGTTAAAGCACTCCGGAAATGAACATCTGTGAATGGCCGGTTGTCTTTTCCGTTTGCCCATTGCTTCAGAGAGAAAAACAATAGAATTGAAAGCTTTTTTTATTTATTTTGCGCCTGATGTTTCGAAGATAGCAAATTTCTTTTTCATTCATTTTCTTGAATCTAACGAACTGTAGAAGACGCTACAGTCGGTACAACTTACAATTTTTTACATTTCCATCGTTTATCTTTGACACGATGGGACTCACATTAAAACCTCAAAACATTTAACAAATTATTATTTACCTTCGATTGCTTAAATTTTACTTGATTTTCTTCAGCTTTCAACAGATATTAAACATCCAAAATTTGATGTTTGTTCTTAAAAACTTTTAAGAAACCATTCAAATCGACGATGTTCGACTTCTCTCGACGCTTCGATGCTGAATTAATAAGTTTATTTTGACAAAGTCATGCAGCAATGTTTTATGCATGCCCTACCGACGTTTTCTTTGACGTTCGGTTCGAAACCATGATTAATAGATGATTTCTGGCATCCATTTTCCCTTAGCCGGGGAAGGTGTGGGCTGTCAATGTCAACCAACCGTGACTCTTCCCTTTTCTCCAGCTTCGAAGGGGAAAATTTTCCCAAAAAGCAACGGCAGCAAGCCTTGAGGTTTTCACTTGCTGGCAAAGAGGTACGACAGACGGTTGGAAACTCAAACAAACAAATTTTCAATAAATCAAACTGAAATTGATTTGAACTTTCGCACCAACCACTCCAGTTGCCTCCTTACCACCCCGATACCTGCCAAACCGAGTGCACTGTGTCTAATCACTTATTCAGTTATTCGTAATGGCAGGTTCCGATAAAACTTTCATACTGTCACGGTTATGAAGCGTCGGTGACCACCACCACCACCATCGGTTGTCCGATGCATCGGAGAGAAATTTAATATGAAAGTGCAATAAATCTCGGCGCCAGCGTCGTAATCTGTCCTGGGTTGGGCGTCAACCGGGTCCTTGTCGAGGTTCACTGCACCGGATGCACAACGTCCTGAGTTCCCGAGCTGTCGATGAGGAGCCTTGGATGAGGTTAAAGCGAAGGGTGCACGCGTGGCATAAATATTGCGATAAACTTTGTGTCAAGTAGACGGTCAACAACCAAGCGAGGACATTGTGGAAGGGTTGATTTGGACATGGGAAGTAAGACATCATTGTTTGTGAGTAACATCTGTCACCATTTTTTTTCAAGTGGAGGATTTTCTGTAAGACATTCTCAGTATATTTTGTATCGTTCAAGGTGCATTCCACTCAGAATGGACAATTTGAGCCCATCTTGAATGGTTACAGGTTCGGTTTATTGAACAGCAAATACGATACGATAAAGTGTAACCGCTTTCTACAACCTATCCAGGGTTTTCAAGTACGACCACGTCCTTCGGCTTCCAACAAAACCTACACGAGTTTCCACTTTCCTTACCAGACTCACAGGAAGGCTAACACGGTTCGAGAAGGTGTCAATGAAGAGAACGGTCCAGTGCGTGTGCGTGACATCAAGGTAAAGTGTCACGCTGGGAATCAAACGTTTCAGTCGTACCTTAGCTCCATGGTCATTCCATCGAATGCAGACGACGACGCCGCCGTGCTTCGGCCCGGGGAACACATCGTCGTACACACATTTGCAATTTCTCGGCCCCTGAAATATGGCTCCTCAACGCCCAACCCTCGAACCGGCGCCATCATAACAAGCGAATGACAGGGCACATGCTGGGTTCGGTTCGTAACAACAAGGATTATAGCCATGCTGATCCGAAGCCGTCGTCGGGTGAAAGGAAAAGAGAGTGTGTATGTCCACATCGTGCAATCATCCTAGGGTAAGCATTCCACCCCGATGGTTCCTTCAACACAACTACTCCACCCGAGTGACCGAGACCATCGAGCTGTCCTCAATGGCGGAGGCAAGATAAACGGAAATAATTACAACGATACGTCGGGCATTCATTTCGGTCTTCTTCTGTATGTCGGGGACATCGGAGTGGGAATGTAAAAGGATATTGGCGTTTATAATTGAATGGCTGCTTTACGTGAAATTAACACGCTTCGCCCGGGCAGCTCCGGTCTGCAGCTGACCGGTTTTGCGGTCGACCGTCTTAGGCGACAATGGGAAGGAATTAGGGCTGGGATTGAAATGTGGACCAGTGGAACACGTGGCATGGCGAGTGTGTGATAATTGAGTTTTCCATTTGCCAACTCGGGAAACTGCTAAAATAAACCTCACTCGTCGGCAGCTCCATACAAGAGGATGCAAATTACAGAAAAGTAGAATTTCCATCCGCTCTGCATTAATCTGCTCGTGCTTTTGAGGCCAGCATTTTGATCTATCCGGTCCACATCAGTCAGGTTAGCAAATTTTGCAAAAATTCTTCAGACGGCTTCTTACGGAGGTTGGTAATTTATTTTTCTCCTTCTCATCAATTCAAGGATTATTACGCCAGCCCAATATCAACACAATTCCAAGACGATGCCGCGTACTCCAGAGAACTTCCTTCGATGCGATTTGCGGTAAAATCATTTTTCACCATTGACATTAATTTAATGAAGCAACGAGTTTGGAAAATGTTATTCATCAAAAGCCACCTTTCGCGCTGGATGGAAATCCCCTACATTGCCACGAATAAATAACAATAAAAAAACGTAGACTCATCGATCGAACGACCTCCCCCGCTGAGTACTTTATTTTCACCGAATCGGAATCGCTTGTCGGCTCTTTTCTTGATCTCTTTATGTTGGGAAAGGCAGCGGTTTTGGCTTTCGGTACGGTTCTTTTGTGAGCTCCCTTGGATTGCCAACCCACATCGTTTGATTTGGTGAAATGTATTGATGATCCCTTCCCACCGATAGGATTAGGAGTTAGCGTGGGGCGAATTGTTCGATTTGAAAGTAATAAAGATAAGATTTGGTTCCGGGGTAGAGTTTGCTTATCTTATGTGTGGGAACAAATCGTTGGCCTAGTGGAACGCTCAAACATTCATGAGATTATGGTTTATTTTAGATAGAAAGTGAGAATTCACTTTGGTAAATAAAAGAGGCGTCTCGTAAAGAGAGAAGAATTTATTTTAAATTGTAACAACATAAAAACATCCAAGTGGAAATAATAGAACTGAGAAGTTGTTTATAAAAAGCATAAACTTGCATGCTTTAATAAATAATAATAAGGGATGTTTTCCAAATAATCTTGCCCTAAAGATTAATGCAACACAAATTCGGAATTCCATTTGAGCCATACTTTATTAAGATTTGTAACAACATCTTGCAAATCCCAGCAAATCTCTATTTATGACTCAGTATTATTTATTCATCGTGCAAGCACATCGTGAATCATTCAGTTTCTTTCACGATTTATTATTATTTTCCGTTCACCAATCGGTTGGAAACGGCATAAGCCCGGAGTCGAATTTGTTCATTAAATTAAATCCATCCGAGACAACTGAGCGCGCTTTCTTTTAATGAAATGAAACAAACTTATCTGATGAAACGGAACAACAGTGTGGAAAAAAAGTCATAAGGCCAGCTGGCATCGTGACCGGTGGGCCAAATATATTACGTCAAATATTTATTCGTTGGCCGGAGTGGGCAGCATAAGCCACCGAGCTCCGATGGCGTGAAACTTCAAACGAAACCATCGCTGTACGCACCACCGGAATGCAGAGGGAAAGAGAGAAACCTTTCCGGTTGACTGATAAATATTTGATTGGACCGGTTTTCCCGGTGGATTCCTTTGGGCGACGGAATCTCCCCTGGTCCGCAGCTTCACATTTTGCAATAGCAAAGAGTAGCATATTTATCGCCGTCGTCATCAGCATCAGCAGCATCGTGCGGGCACTCGTGTCGACAGCAACACCAACACCACCCGCCTCATCACCATCAACGGCAATTGCCAAGAGGATGGAAACTAATTAACTCGCCGTTCTTCATTGTATCGTAATGAAGTGTGGCGCACGCAGCCGCCGGATGTTGGCTGCCATGTTGCTGGTAGTCGTTCTTTCCGAGCTGTCGAGGATGGGATGGGAAAAGTAAATAATCCTAGCACTTACATTACAACACGATCCAAGCCTGGACGTTTTTCCGGATTGGTACCGACCAGCTGATCATTAAATTTGGTAGGAAAGAAGGTTCAGAAGCAGTTCAATCCTAAGGGATGTTCTCTGAGACAAGTTGAACAAGTTTTTTGATTCGTTAGGTTGGTTTCAATGAATTCATAATTCAACATCAGTACAACAGAAATTACGGTTAAAATTTGAAATTACGGTTAAAATTTTCGCGAATTTGAATGCCAAAATTGATAAGGTGACGACGGGACTGGACTGGGAAACATCTGACGTTCTAACGAGAACAGATCATTTGGGTTTTACCGGTAGAACATTTGGGTTTTACGCTAACGTTTCAACCGCGTCAATATCTCTTATCACCCCAAAAGTTGCAACAACACAATTGTGATTCCCTTTGCGTGGCTGGCGAGAGGTTGACGATTTCTGAAATTTTGGAGCACGTCAGTCGATTCTTGACCTTCGCATGGTACTTGTTCGTGTTTATTTCTGTCGTCGTCTTAGAAAATGATGTTACTCATTAAAGTGCTATCCCGGAGTAGTTTTTCAAAGCTTGCTGGTTCCTGGATGCTACTCTCAGTCGTGGTACTGATACTGTGCGTGCATGTTTTAGAAACCTGTGGCCAAACCGATACAGCAACATGTGGAAAAAGGAAGGGAGAAATGTTGTATGCCATCACACACGCACAGAACGCACAGAGAGGAAACTGGCCGTGGCATGCCACAATATACCGGATGCTTAACAACGAATCTGAGTACATATGCGGAGGGTCCATCATTGATAAGCATACAATCCTTACTGGTAGGTATTTTGCGTGTACATGCGTAGGTACAATGTGTATGTCATATAACATGTACTACATTCTTCAAATTCTAGGTGCTCATTGCTTTTCAGTAGGTTCTAGTATGTTGGGTGCAGATCAAATATCGGTACACGTGGGTCGAAATAGTCTGAGTGAATCCATAATGAACGTACAAGTGTTAAAGGTCGCCAACATCGTGATCTACCCTGAATATAGACCTCCGAATGTGTCTAATGATATTGCAATTATTCAATTGGCATCTGATATCAATTACTCGTTTTCCGTCGGACCCGTCTGTCTTTGGAATGCAGACGACGATCTGAACCGCATCGTGGGAGCAAGGGGAACAGTGATAGGGTTCGGCTTTGACCAAGGTTTTAAACATCTAAAACGCTGCAAGAGGCGCCGTTAACCGTGGTGGATGGTATTACTTGTCTGTTGAAGGACCCACATACGTACGCAAGTGTCTTGAATCATAACATGTTCTGTGCCGCTGGAAAGACCAACGTGAGTGCGTGTAGTGGGGATAGTGGTGGGGGCATGTTTTTTAACACCGATGGCACTTGGTATTTAAGAGGCATAGTTTCCACCATCCCAAGCACAACGTTTGATGGTCGCCCCGTTTGTGATTATACCAAATATACGGTGTTTACCGACGTTAGCAAATTCCGCAACTGGATTCTGCGGTACACAAACCCGGCGAAATGGCTAAAGGAGCTCAAACCGTGCCTAGATGATGCAGACACCGGATG
The DNA here is from genome assembly GCA_000441895.2 of Anopheles sinensis. Classification (NCBI taxonomy): domain Eukaryota; kingdom Metazoa; phylum Arthropoda; class Insecta; order Diptera; family Culicidae; genus Anopheles; species Anopheles sinensis. Next base: position 17,833 of record KE525221.1, on the reverse strand, counting down.
CAACGCTGGACGGCGCCACGGTTATGATTTTTTCATCGTATTTAGGCGCTTTAGTATCAATCTCGTGCCATTAAACGCAAGGCAAAGCACCACGAATGTTGACACTGATGGTTGGGGTTTACACTTCAATTATGATTGCACCAAGGGTCAAATGTACTGGACCCGGCATCTGGGTGCAAATATTTATAGTACGAACTACAACGGCGCAGATCATAGAACACTCATCATTCAAGGACTGCAACCGACCACTTTAGCAGTGGATTGGATCTCACGACGGCTTTATTGGGGTGACCGTGAAAAACAAACCATTGAGGTTGCATCGATCGAAAACATACACGTGCGTACAGTTTTGTTGGACGATGAAATGCCATGGAGTATGGCTGTCGATCCGCATCTGGGTAAACTATACTGGACCATAGCTACATCAAAAGGGTACAGCATCATCAAGAGTTGCAACCTCGATGGTTCCGATCGCAAAGAATTCGTCAAAAGACAATCTGAGAGCCAAAGATTTATTGTAGGTATTAAGGTATCTATGGCCACTGGTGAACTCTGCTATTTCTATGAAGAAACGAATCAGATCGAATGTATCGATACGCGCACCAAACGGACCCGCACGGTTGCCAGCAACATCTACCATCGTACATATTTCTCCGTCACTGACGAACTATTTTACTGGGCGGAGTACAACGGGTCAGTATAACTTGGAGCCGACCTTGAACATACTCATCAATAACTCTTAATCTCTTTTAATTTCACAGCAACAAAATCGAAAGCATTGACGATCATGGGGTACGTCAAAAGCCCATCAATATCGGGTCGAGTGACGAAATTAACGAAATAGAAATGGTATCCGGCAATTGTCCCATGTTCTACAGCCAGTGTGCCGTCAACAATGGAGGATGTCGGAAGAACACGATCTGCCTCCTCAGCCCTCGTGACTCATCGGGAATAACATGCAAAAAGATTGAAACTTAAAAATGTTTCCTTATAAAATCATACAAATTGGCAATTGAAATAAAATTCTTATATGTTTATTTTTTAATCAGTCTTTTAATCATGCTTGATTTTGCAGCCAGTGTTGTATTGTAACACAACATTTTTATTTTCGGCAAGAAAAATGCTCAATTTCATTGTTCATATTTTATTTCACCCTGTTATAGCAAAACTGCATCCCTACGGCTCGTATACATTGTGGAAGAAAAGTCGAATGAACGAAATAAAAATAAACTAGAAAGAAACTGAAAGGAAGTAACCCAAATCGGTGCCTGGTGGAGGCGCCTGGTGGGTGACTCATTGTTATTTCACGCACATCAGATACCTCGTGAGCGATGACGTGTGCACTAACACACGCACAACTTTCGCTGTTGTTGTGCAGTAAAACTTATGCCTTTACCGCATCGGAAGTGCCTTGCGTTGAATAAACTTTAAGAGATTTTTATTACGTATGCATTCAGCAAAAATAACATGGCTTCGTCGAACAGATTAGCGGAAGCGAGTAGAAAACATTCATTCGGTGAAACTGGAGGGAAGGAAAAACTCACATTTTAGCAAAAATTACCACTCTAACTATTCGATACGGTTCCGGGAATGAAACCAACGAAAAAGTCTTCCCCAGTATACGAACGGCAAAGAGAAGCCAAACTGCAATGCATGGAGAAGTAAGTTAAACTAGAAAGGAAAAAACAAAAACTACCAAACAAACCCGTTTCCCGCAGCCACGGAAGTCACGGAAGTGGCCCGATTACAAACGCATCCCGCATGGCATTGCGGTTCGGGCACGGGATTTTGCGCGTGGATTGAAGTTTTGATTGGTTTTTCCAGTTGCCGATTATGGAAATGGACGGTTTATGATTGGCTGGCCCAGTTTACGGTTCTGTTGTTGACACTCGCGCCCTACGTTCACGCGATGGGGTTTTGCCTGTGTTATGCCTGTCGTAATCGGAGGTTCAATTACGCCATTAAACCTTATCGAAACCGGCTGGGAAGTTGAAAATGGATTGTGATTTTGAAAAGTTTCCTCGCGTGATATGTTTGCGCCGGCAGAACGGTGTTCGGTATTTGTTTTTCCGTTGCAGAAAAAAGAACTTCCCTTCAAAATGGCTTTGCACTCTTTCGCCAATCTCCGGGTATTTGTTTTGCTTGACACCGAACGCCCAACGCATCCGAGCAAACATCAATTCAACCGGGGAAACGATTGATGGTTGCTATGGAAAAGAAAAATGGGTGCTCAGTCTAAATCCCTTCAATCCATTTGAGTTCGAGCAACACCAACATTTTCCATACGGATTTCGTAGGATAGTGCTTACATCTTCTGCACAAATATATAGTCATAGAAAAATGGTGGGTTACGCAAAAAAAACCATAGTACAAATGTTACAGAAAACCAATGCTTTACATAAGATTATGTTCACTCTTTACACATTCCCTCAGTGTTTGCCAACACTCGGTGTCCACTCAGCTCGCAGCTTCTTGAGTATCGCTTTAGTGTTGACAAACGGCAGCGAATCTCGATAGTCCGTTCGCCGAGGAGTCGCCCAAGATGATAGAGTGGATTTGCACTTTCGTTTCGTCCTTGCTTCGAGCCACCAGGGTCAACAATAGCGTGACATCTTCGCACGACACGCCTGTCGTATGCAGCAGAAGAAGAATCAACACCACGAGCTCATGGATGGCGTAGGGAAAGCATGTTTGCCTTCGGACAACAACAATGGCATCCCCGACGGCCATCGTCGGGTTAGGCCGTAACCGATTGGACTTGTTGAACTAATCGAGATAGTCTGAACGTGGCAGAAGTTTCTCCAGAGCGGGAAAGCGAAGCAACTGCGAGAATAATGAAATACGAATGAATATCACCTACAAGGATTGTAATTTTAGCGATAAAAATAACACAATCAAATAAGCCTTTCACTTGAACTGGTTACAAAATTTATGATGGAAGAAAAGTAATTTAAAGATGATAAGAGCAATGATTATTAGTTCCAGAATTCGAATCAATCAACAGCTGAGCGGAAACTAAGATTCTAAATATCCACCATGCATTCACAACATTACGCTTGTTGGGTTTCCATAAGCAGCACTCGATTAAACCAATAAAGTCCGCATACGGTACCGTAGGCCAACGCCAGCAGCGCCGCGAACGGAGCAACGACGATCAGTAGAACGACCGTTTTGGCATTAAAATCCTGCACACGAGCCGGGAGCGGGTAGAGAAGAGGAGCCATAAACTGGTTCCACAGGCACAGGAGGATCGCCTGCAGATTCTCCTGGAGCCATTCGAACACCTTAATCGATAGTTTGAGAGTGATTTCGGACAGGACGAGCAGCGCCAACATGAGCTGACGCAAGCACCACAAACCAACTGTCGACGACCGATTCGGGCTGCGAGGTGAGTCGCCTGATGGAGTCGTCTCTTCAGCCGCGCTGGACACCGGACACTTTTGGGGCTTTGTGGATTGTTTGGGTGTCGTTTCGGTTGCAGCTATCTGGCGTGGAACCTCCGTTGACGCCCGCTCCGTCAGACTTCGTTCACGCTTCGACCCTTCCTCCACTTCTCCATCGGAACATTCCGGGGGCGGATTGTCCACGGGACGAGTTCTCCTTCACCCGCTTCTCGTACACGTCGAACAGGAGGTTCAGCTTCTTCAGCGTCGACGGACGCACATTCAACGAGCTACTGGCTCTCGTACGGGGCAAATAGCAGCTGGCCGCATACTCCGACAACGCGTCGTCCATGTCGCCATCACTGTCGGAAGCTTCGGGTCGTTCCAGATCGAGGCGCCCTTCCGGTGTTCGTTCGGCGTAATATCGCGCCCGTCCTCTGTTGCTGCGCCGCAACCCGTCCAACGCCGTCGACGGACGAGACTTGATTCGGAAAGAATCTTCCTTTCTGCCATCGCCAACGTCATCGCCGGGAGACAGCTGGAGTCTCTGTTCCAACCAACGCGAATGCCGATGGGTTCGCGTATCGCTTGGCGTGCTGTTCGCGTTCATGTTTGCCGGCAATTTATGGAACCTACGAAACCGACAACGAAGCGAAACCTTGCGTGTATCGTATCGGGGTTTTTTGTCCACACTTTTGCAAAACACACTTGCTCTTTAACACCGTCCGCCACTGGACGAAGCACAATTTTTCACTCCTGTTCGCCGATGGTAACTCGATTGTCGATTTGGTTCAATAAATAAAGAGAAGTTAAAATTGAAAGCTGCACCATCTGGTGGCGATTGATTTTCGATGTGTTCGATTCTGAGCTCAACGATTGCTTTGTTTCAATTTATTCATACGATAGGGTGAGTGAACTAGTATAGATGTTCGAATAAAATAGAGGATCGAAACATGTAGGTAGATTAGCTTGTTTGTAAAACTGTTGAAAACGATTTTAATTTCTGTCTATGAGCAAATACTTGAATACTTGAAAAAATGAAACTTTTCAAAATTTAAATACATAAAAATTGTTACACTTGGAATGTTATCGTCTCACATGTTTGAGTTGTTTTAGCGAAAAGCTAACATATTCCTTGCAGTTCTGCTATTTTATTGTTTCATGTCTTTCCATTCTGCTAATGCTGACATATGGCTGCCATTTTTCGGCCTTTTTCCCGGGATATTTGAAATCGAAAATGAATTCACCATCAGCACGCACAAACGCACACACGCACAAACGCATCTGGTTCCCCGGGGTGGCACAACATTGCTGCCAAAAAGCTGCCCTTCCCCTTCCCCCACCTCTCGCCCACGCACCCGTCATTAGTCGTCATCAGCATTCGTTGGATCAACATTGAAATAAACAATCATCTAGGAAAACGACCGGAAATTTTTTCGCAGAAATCAAAGCACCATGTGCGTGCCTCACCTCACCTCACCTACTGTGTTTCCCGTGGTCGAACTGAGGAAAAACAAGGAAGAAAAGGAAGGATATTGCGTGGAATTGAACACCCGCGCTCGGTTGGCGCACATTTGTCAACACGAGCGCCTCGGGGCCGCCATTTTCCGGACCGAAGCGAAAGCCCTCGGTTGTGCACCGTAGGACCAACCCCGCAGGGGGTCACCGATGTTGTTTGTGTGTGTATATGTGTTGATAAAATTTCCGGTTGGTTTCTTTTCCCCGCTGGCGCAAACCTTCCGCCGCAATGGAGGCGCGTGGGTTCTGGTGGCAACTGTGAGGTAGGTGAGAGAGGTGGGGGATGGTTTTTCTGCGGGAAAGAAAATGACATTGCCCTCCCGGCGATGGGACAAGTGGCTCATCACGGGCGCATTGTGACAGGCTCGGTGTCAGGCATGGGGGTTCGGAAAAAGCGCGCCCAAGATAGACAAGGGCACGTTGGTTGACCAGGAGTTGCCATGGTGGTGAGGGGGATGAAGGACTGGTTGGGGAAGAGGAACGAGCCAACGTCGCGACTGTCAACCGCCGGCAAGTGTCGTGCAGAAAGCGTGTCCCGTGGATGAATGCTGTCGGTTGCCCGGAGGGATGTTGATTCGCATATGGTGATGTTTGTGCTGGTCGTGCCCGCACATGTAGTCGTTACCGTAATGTGGTCACATGCTACACCCATCCTGTGCTTTTTCCCCAGTTTCCTTCCACCCCCTGAAGGCCGATGGAGACGCCTGGTGGCGACAAATTGTCGTCCTCCATTACCCTGTCCATCATTGTAGCGTTCGGTGTGCACATTTCACTCGCTCGATGCACCTCCATCTGGCTGGTATCGGTGAGATACGATGGCAGAGTTATCACGAAACACAAATCGAACGATATTAAGCCCCTCGTTGAAGACTTTGATCGCTCTCTTCAGATCATGTTTAAATCGATTCCTTGGAATCATCAGCACACCATCAACGTTGAAACAACCAAAGGATTCCAGCTCCAGATGAAACAACCGAAGCTGAAGAGTAAAATACCTCCCACACAGAAAATAACCCTCATTGCGAAGGTCTTCGAATCGAGTCGGTTACGGCAATGGCGTTTAATTGCAAAGACCCAGCTTCGTTTGAAGAGCAATGCTGTTTATGCATAAAGCTGTTATCAATTCATTACCTCAAAGATCAAAAGAAATCAATTAAACCTTGTACAAATAATAGTTCTTGGAATCTTCCAAGTATAATTATTAAAGGACAAGAAAATGTTGAAATATATCATGAGTTAGTTCAATTTCCTGTACCGACGGATAATAAACTGTGTATGAAGTGATAATGATCATGTTTTTAAAATTTGCTAATTAAAACTGTGAAGCTTTTTCCTCATAATTTTGAAGATTTTCTATAGGTTGTTGTTTACAAAAATCGTCTTTCTAACTAGCTGAGGAAAAGGTACAACACATGGTGGAAAACACGAAGGATCGTGCGTATTAAAACCTTAGTTTTATATGCTAACAGCTTGCAAGGAAGTGCCACTCTATGCAAACGACGACGCTGAAATGGGTGTGAATCGTGCACATCAAAGTCTGGAAATAATACTTTTCCTTCAGTTCCTGCCAGAGAAGATTAAAATGACAGCACTGGTAACGGCTGGAAGGTTATCAACCGATTACGTTTCCACGTAGTTTTCATCTCGTTCAGTTCAGCTTGCGCAAAAAGCATGCGACAGGAATTCGCGTGCGGAATGTGGCGAGCGTTTCTGGTCCGGAAGCAGATTATTAAAACGGAAATCTGCTTGTCCTTCGTTCGCTACACGGAACACGGGATCTCTATAAAAGCGTCAAGCGACAAAATGGTGCATTTTATCAAACAAATTAATCCTGTCTGAGCTTTAAAACACGGAATGCGTTAACGATCTTCTTCAGGAGCGAAAGGAAATAAAGTGGTATAACATCGTTTTAATTCAATTTTTCAAGAAATCAGAAGAATTATATTAAAGAGGTCTGTCTAACAAGTCTCTCGTTAATTCCAGTGAAGAAAATTTAATGGAAACCGAGGAGGAACACTAAACTTTTCCTTAAGGACTCGAAAGGTCTCATTTTAGAGCTACGTAACAGAAGGAACGAAATCAAGCTGCGGTTTTAAGGAAATGCAAAATTTCCCGAGGTGGATTTTAAAAATAAACTACCAAAACGGGTGAAAGCTTCCTATTGTTCCTTCGTGACTAACAAACGTCAAGCACCATAAGACGGCCTAATAAACCGCCCTAATGCACACCGCCATTGTCGCACCGAAAAATAGAAAGGAAAAAACCGTACCGTACTCCCAAAGGGACATACGGAAAATTCGATTCACTTTCCACCCGGGCCAGGGACTGGAAAAAGAACTAAAAAAAGGGGTCTGGCGTACGGCGAGAAGGAAAACCGGCCGAGTTTAATGGTGAAGCCACGTCGCCGCTTCCGTCTCGATGTCGTGCGAACATATTGTCACTTTGTTACATTGGGCTTGACGGGGCTTGTGCTTTCGGGTTCACTACCTGTGTGTTTCGGGGGGGAAAATTGGGCCGGCTGGCCGGGGGGTATGTTTTGGTCGGGGTTTGCTTTTCTGTTTTACGACATTACCACCAACCGGTGGGAGGGAGGAAACCCAAAATTGTCCCTCGTAATTGACAAAGTTCACTTTCCACACCGCGATTGTCCTTCGATCCGCCGTGTTGGAAAGTCGTCTTGCTCGTCGCGTGCCTAATGGCTCCATCGGACGGAAGGCAAGCGGATTACACACTCCGGTCCGGTGAAGGAGGGCGGGGAGGCGAAAGCTTTTCCGGAAGCTCCGTGGGAGAAGGGTGAGCTGATTGATGGAAGTATCTTTTCCGGCGCACCGGTGCAGACTATCGATCTTCATGAAAGCGTGCTTAGACGGGCGGGGAAAAAGGTAAAAAAGGATTCCGTCTGTTTGAGGGGGAGCGAAGCAACAAAGGGAAAAGCTAGAGTAAAGAAGGTAATGAACTGCCTCCCGTGAGTGCGCTCGGAAAACTCGCCCCCAAGCACCCCAGGACAGACATGTTGGGCTTTCCGGTTGTATGGAATATTTATTCCTGTCATTAGGACTTAGCATTCCGACAGCTTCGTCTGTAAATTCTCCACAACCTGCAAGAAACAAAATAAAAACAAACACAGCGACGCGAAGATTTTCTGTTTGTGTTTGTTTTCCGTTTGTGCCGAAATAAAAAAAGACAAACAAAAACTGCCAACATTATTTCGGATGATGAGAGAAAATCTTTTGTTCATGTGTTTGCTAATTTTAGACCGGATCTCACCTTCCTCCAACGCCCTCCACTTCCTTTCCGGCCGCCTATTTCCTTCCGTTTTTTAGGCCACCAAGATGGACGATGGACGCTGGTTTCGGTTGATTGACCGAAGAGCGATCGGACGAGGTTCGAAAACGCAAATCGGCGCCCGCCGGCAAACCGTAAAATGGTTTCAGTTCGGCAAAAATCAATCTTCCGGACCGGGGCGCTAAGGCAGGCATTATTTGAATCACGGTGCACGGTTCGGATTTTGGGGAAAACTTTGGGCCAACCGGGAGCTTAAGGATTATTATCGTTCCCTTCCTATCGATAGTTTGCTTGAGGGTGCCCTTTTGTTGTATTGGAAGGTTAAGCTGAAAGGTGTCGAAGTGACCCTCGGGAGCTCGCACTTTAGATGTGATAAATTTATTCCGCAGAATATGTTGTATTCGAATAATTTTCATATTTCAATATTTATTAGCTTTAAGCAAGTCTTTCTTGTTAATATTTTTCTGTGATAAACGAGTTTTTATGTACATTTGTAAACATGATAAAAATGATAGGAATCGAAAGATTAAACATTCAGAACAATGTGTAAGTATCGAATCAAACATAAGTCGTTAAAAAAGT
>KE525217.1:27590-46278 GCA_000441895.2 Anopheles sinensis | reverse complement strand
ATAACTGTTTGTTCCTGTTACATACCAAAACAAGCTGTCTTGTCCTGGCAATAATTTCAGCCTAACGGGAACGATCATACCACTCTTGGGCTAACAAGTAATTTTTGCTGATGGTTTTACATTCCATTCTTCTTATGTGGCTCAACATCCCCAAGTGGGACTAGGCCTCTCTCCGTAGAGAGTTACTGTGACCGAAGGACGGTAAATTATAGATCGGTGGTCAGCCGTTCGTAATACCGGGGGGTGCCAAGACTCGGGATTCGAACCCACACCTGGTGGGTGGGCGTGGTGTTTTCTAGCGCTACCGCTGCGCCATGGGCACTCCCTTTTACATTCCATTATAGTTTATTAAAACTTAAGCTATCCTACATTGACCCACAAAGTTTAAAAAAAATTTTATGGTTAAAAAGTTAGAAGATCTTGTCAATCCAAAGTGTTAATAAAAAGTAAGCACCGCGAAGCGAGTACTCAACTTACGTAAACAAACAAAATTAAGGATCCGGTTAACGTTGCACCGTTCGCGAACATTGAGTGCGCTCAATTGAATCTTTATGTCAGTCCTTTATTATTTGATTCCATTTCTACAGTCCGGGTTCACTTTTGTCATTATCAACCTGTCGCCTGCAACAAACCATTAATTTTCGGCTTTCGTACTTTCCAGCGGACTTAACGATGGGTTGTCCCTTCCGCAGCCAAGAAGGATGTTTCGTTCGAGCCGAGGGTGGAACACGATCGTACCACGTCGCTAATCAATTTAATGACTTATAAAGTCTTCAGTTTGATTGATATTTAATCAAATTGGATATCTCGTTACCATTGCCGGGCCCGGGTCGACTCCTACTCGCTGCAGGAGGCCAGTCGTGAGCGGATTGTCGCGGTTTCGGAAAATAGGCGCCCAAGCAATCATGAAATTTTGCGAACGCAATGAAACGCACCGCTGGCCGCAATGGTGGCGGAGGAGAAGAAGGATGTCAGGTCTCGTTTGCGGACCAGGCAGTCATTAACAGTCCTTGGAACTGGGCGAAAGGTATGGACCGCGAATCTTGCGGGTGTGGGTCCGCAGAATGGGAAATAAGAAGGAAAAAAGACCGAGCAAAAGGGATTGGGCTCGAAGATCCTCTCCATTCGACAGGCTGCCGATGTGTGGTAACGCGGCACCAAGTGAATTGTGACGCGTACCGCCTTTATGGCGCAATGCACCTTGTCATTCGAGATACGAAAAAGCGAAAGTCGTCCTTTCTATTTTTTTCTCGCTCGCAAGTGCGTGAACCTGTGAGTAGATATTGCGCACGAATGCACCGTACGATATTTTGGTTGAGTTTCAAAAATTTCCATTCATCGAACCGTCGGCTTTAGTACCAAAGATTCGCCATAAAAAGGGTGACGAGCGATGAACGGGAAAGCATCCTACTTTTTGTACACCAGAAATCCACTCATCCAAACAGTTGATCCGTTTCGAGCTGGTTCGATCGTGACGGATCATTTAAATGATCTACAATTATTATTAATTGCTAAAGCAGTATGCTTGCACATACACGAACCGTTGTAAGTAAACTGATCAATAAAGCTTTAATGGACGAAACAAGCTTGTTCGAAATGGATAGCTTTCCATTGATTTCTTACAGAAGCACAACAATTTAAACCATCATTTTATGCCTTTTAAAATATTTCCAAAGCTGTTCGTTACATATGCGTCAATATTTAACTGAAATTAAATTAACATTTAAAAAATGTGTTTAACACAAAATAAATGCTTAAGGCATTAATGTAATTCTCTTTTCACCATCAACATAAACATCGTTCCATAGTGGAAAATCTGTCCCTTTTGTAATAAGGCATAATTTAAAGGATAATCACAATAATCCTTACCAACTGATGCAGTTTTGTGCTAAATTTATCGATGCTTCATCACGGCCTGATCATCCCCTGTAACGCTGACTAGTCGATCTGTATCCTCTTAAAGGGAGTATACCAAAAGCAATGGAGGGAAAAATCAACGAAAATGAAAGGATTGGCGCTTGCGCTGCCGGTGCGCTTTAAAGCTGTACGCGAGAAAGTTTAAGGACATGTGAATTGTTTTGTCAGTTATTTAACAAGGATTACTTTCAGTTTCGAACCGTGAAGGCTGTTTAGTAATGATAGTGTGCAGATTATCATGATCTTGCTGCTCCGTTACAGCGATATCATATTTTCGACATAAAGCATGCAAAAGAGGTCTATCCAATCTCAGGTTTGAACTTTAAATCAATTTGCCATCCGTCAGTAAGTTTCAAACAAGCCAGTTTGTAGATCATATGCTCTTGTGGTTCGTCTATATGAAAATGGTTTAAAAATAGAGCTCTCTTCGTTGCATCATCCAAACGCCATCAGCTTTGAGTGCAATGAAAGAAGGTATAATTAGTAATTAATTACCTTGTCACTCCATCAACAACTTCCAAAAAACACCAAACGACCGAAATCCCTTCCCAAGTCACACGCACGCAGCCAGTTATCGAACCTCCGGCCCCGCTGTGGGACAAAATTTTGTAATCTTAATTACCCCGGTGCGCCGCTCAAACGGCCCCGGGATAGCGTGTGAAAACGATCGTTTTCCTTCGCTCGGAAATTGGATCGAACGGACAGTTTTTCATTGACTGCGCGGACGCCGTCGCCTCCCGAATCGGAGGTCGAGAAAACATCGTTACCAGTTAATTACCGGCGGTGACGTTCACTCGATTGCCGAACGAGGAGGCGCAGCAGTTGGCGGTGGTGGCTACTTTCGGTCTGAGGTGCGCGACTGAGGTTGGAACACCGGCGAATGAAGATAACCGCCGATCAATTAGCGATGGAAAAATCAATTTGATCGAGCTCAATTATTTCGATTACCCAGAACCCGCCACCGAAACGTAGCGAGGAAGCGTCCACGACGATGGGTTTGGGGATGAATTTTTTGTTTGGTCTTGAGTTCCTTTTTTTCTGTCGCGAGGATGTCAGGATCAGGCGGATGGGTGATTTTATTGGCCCGGGCCGCATGGAGTGAAAACAATCAAAAGACGCAGCGGGTAGCAAGTGACGAACCTGCGCTTTCATTCGTTTAAGCAAAAACAGTTTACATACAGCTGTATGTACTAGCTGAAAAAAGAAGTGAACCTTCATCGAGTCACAAACGAAGCCACATTATGCGACACCGCTGAAGCCCTTTTCAAAATGCCCACTAAAAAGCGTCCTTAATGAGACTTTTCATAAATTATGTATAATGAATCTACGCAGCGGCTCCATCCTTGGCAGTTTGTGGGGCTGTTTGCCGGAAGATATTTGATTCGTTTACCCAACGCAGACAAAAAGATAAACACTGGGCATTTTCATCGATGTAATAACCATTTTGCATCGTTTAATTGCCGGAGCGCGCGGAGATTCACTTAACAGAATCTTTGCAACTACAAGCGCTTATAGTAACTTTTTTTAACGTTCGTGCAATTTTCCAACCAATCTTAAGTCAACCTGGAACGGGACAAATTGGTGTATCCACCTGAACATCGAACCGATCAATGATCAGTCAGTTGAACAAGCAATCATCGGCTAGCCACGATCAGCAGGATGTTAGCTGTATTTTAATGCCTTCTCCGTTCACTTTACCGTTGAGTGAGTCTTTTGAGGAACTTCAAACCATCGGGTGCTGGTGGAGAGTTGATTTTTCCATTTTCCCAAGCAGTGCATTAACTTTGCAGAGCAAAATTAATGCAAGTACTGATGGCGTCGACTAAAATGAGGGAGAAGAAATTGAATTATATTAAAAGTCATTAAGGCTCGTACTAATAACGTATTATTAGTTGAGGCTTGTTTCACTGTTGCCGTTTATTTACGCCACTTCCATCATATCACAATCGTTTACGCGATGAAAAAGAAAGAGTTTTTCATCAATAGGAACAAACACGAATTTCAGGCATCGTGACTGGCCTTGATGACGTTTAGAAATCATATCTGGTGTGAAATCGTTGGCCCAAAAATATGATGCGAAATAGTGCCAAAAAAAGAGATTCCAACGAACTCCCCTTTACAAGGCATTAATTTGTCGAGATAATCCAACCGGGGATGTCGGTGGTTGCCCTTTTCTGGTCAGTTTCGCAGCCGACGTGGAACGCGTCGCGTACCGGCATTACCGACAATAATTGCGATCTAATGAACGCTTTCGCTGCACAAAGCCTCGCTGGCCGCTGGTCGTGCATCGATCGGAAGGTGTCAAAATCATAGATCATAAACGGACCAATAATAATGGAAAGGTCGAGCGAACCGTCTATCAATCGGTCGGTAGATTTTGTGTACTCGATGGTTGCGATAAGTTGCCGCGTCCCGGTGATGCCCCCGGTTGGCTTCGTCGAAGGAGGGGAAAAAACATAGTGAACTAGCCGGGAAACGTGAGGCTCGAAAAGCGACTCGTTTAACAAGACTCATTAATCGCACAATGGTTTGAACCACATTCAGCCGGGGCCGATACAACGATTAGCCACCGTGCAAACGCGAGGTCTAAAGATCTGATCGCTGGTAATAACTGCGAGCCCGCAATCATCGGCGTTGCTTTGCGCAGCACTTTTTCTGCAAACAAGGCCATCGTCGGGGAGGACTCTATTAGCCGAGCGTGAGGTTGAAACGAGGTGGCTAGGTTCTTTCATTCAATTTTTCCCCTAATGGGTCGGAGAAACGATCGAGTCATCCGTAGGCGATTCGATCAAGCGTCTTTCACACCGTGTTTAGGGTTAAATTTCCCCCTGCATGTTGTGTAGCAGCTTTCGTTCGATCCATTATGCTTCACTCGTCGCGTTTCCTTTCTCCGGTGACGCAGGGGGAGGTTTAAAATTAATAAACTTATAATAACGATCTTTCTGGCCCCTTCCAGTACGCAGTTGTAATCCTTTTTAAGTGTAAGGCAGCAATAACCTTTCCTTCCGTCGGCCAACCATAGGCAAGTGCTAGTCACAACACTTGGAGTTTAATAATAAGTGCTGAAGCCATGATAGGCGCGAAATTGCTGTGAATAAAATGGCACACGTTTTCGACGTACTGTATGAGGTATAATCTACGTGAGCAACATACCGGATAATATGATCGTACGAGCGCCAACTAACAAGTAAACATAATGTCGGCTATTTATGTAAAAGTTTAAAAACAAGGCTTACCCCTCAGAAGTGACAGATGATTCGCGGAGATGCATTTAGGCATTCTAGACAGGTAAAAGGCGACTTCAATGTCATCCAGAATCCATAGCTTACTTACATCACTCTCCCATCCACAAGCTCGCAATTAAACGGTGCATAAATCTTATTACAAAAATTAAATAGTCCTCGTAATTGAACTGACCTTTAACAGCGGGAAGCTGCAGCACCTTCGCGTCGGGTGGGTGCGTGACATAAACGCATCCATACTTGGCACGCTTAGGCTACACGCTTTACTTTTGTCCCTCGCTATCCCTTCCTGGGTATCTTCACCATCCACCGGGAGCACCGTTGCTCGTGTGAGCAACTCTACCGAACATTAAACGGGTAAGGGCAGCATTAATTGTGGTTGAAAAAGCAAACACCAAAGATTCGGTGCATGCGGCGCACTCGCGCCCATGGACACTCGCGTGTCATCGAACAATTAGCTCGGTGGGTTTGGTCTGAGGTTTTAATTATTTTCCCTGTTTATCCGTCCGTGCCCCAAATCCACCGCAATTCCCGGAGTGCATTCCAGATCAAACCAGAGTCCGATGTAACTGGAGAAGCACTATAAATTTCGTTCTTCGACTCACTAAATCTGTCAGTTTAGCGCACGGCCCCAAAATAGCACTTCCAATTCTCTCCCGGGAGAGGTTTGGCTGAAGTGGTTTGTTTGTTTGGTGTTTTTTTTCTCCTTCGCCGGGCGGAACAGTGATTGACCCAGAAAAGGAAGTAATCACAATAAAAGTACAAAACAAGCAACGAGTGATGTTGGTGCAAGCAAGGAAAGAGCAAAAACAGCAAATAAAACCGCCCCGAGATTATGCGCGGTGCAACTGCAACTCGAGCTGTATTGCATTGCAAACACGACGGTCCTTCCCTTTGCAGCTACACTATTTACGTTTTTATAGCGTACATGATCATTTATCGAAGAAACGCGAGCCTTTGGTCAACTTTTTCTTTGCGGGCGTTTGCTTAGCAAAAACAAAAACGAGCGAACGAGCCACAAACGACCTATCGAAGGGTGGGAAAATTCGAATCGTTGCATGCAGGGACGTATGCACCAAACACCAACTAGTGGCGCCTATTGACGAAGGCTGCGCCTTCTAAATTTGGTAAAAAATGCTCCCTTGCACACCGCTGGGAAGATGAACCGGCGACAATATAATGCTTTACTTTGGCGCCACGTTTACTTTTGCTTTCCTATCGCCGAAAGGGGTGGTGCAAAATGGTGAGAAATGGATTCGCTTCAGTCGATTTGTCCGATTGCTCGGCGGCGCCACAGTCACTACATTGACTCACCGCGATTGGTGGCGATTTGTCGCACCGCTGGCAATGTGTCTAGTGCGAGGAAGAAAGGGTAGGGAAAGGAAGGGGTGGAGGTTGAGTAACGGCTAGATGGCGCCTGTATTGCTTGGAAGTGCTAACATGCAAATGGCAGTCAAGCGACCACGGTTCAGAAGCCGCCACACTCTCCGTCGCTAAGCGAAGGTTCGTCGCCTGTCTGTGAGTTGTTGAAGTCTTTCGTTTAAAAGACCGTTTTTTGAAAGGAACACAAAATAGCTTAATGTAACCTGGACACTTGAGTAGTATTGCAGCCTTCGCGGGTGTCGAACGACCAACAGTTTTGAGTTGAAATTTAAAATAACAAATAACACAAACTGAGATTTTAAACCTAACCTTCAGTACATCTCGAATACAAGATCGTTTAAAAATCGATTTTTAAATCATGATTACAAGACTATGAGTAAAAACTTAAAACTATCGTATTTAAGGATGAGATTTAGGCATATGTAGTGACCTATCTTTGATAAAATTTATTTTTCTTCTTATAAATTAATTCAATCAAAGTTATCATGATAAGTTAGTAATTTTTAAATATTTTTCCAAAAGATAAAATTTCCCATATTTAACAGGCCATAACCGCGTCACTCCAACAGGATCATTATCGACCAAAAACATGGCGCTTGATGCTGAGCATGTGTCTTTCCTGAAATACGTTTGTACAACGCGGCGTAAAGGTGGGCGTACGCTTCAAACCCTTGCCTCTCTCCACTGGATAAAAACAAATAAACCACGGTGCACATGAGGGATTTTAGGCGGGTGGACAGTGAAAAACTATTACACGGCAGAAAGGTGTTGAAAGCGCGCATCTGCCGACGGCACGCATTAAAAACGAACGTTCGTTCTCAAGATCTCGTACGGTACACATGGGAAAATAAGTAATAAATTCAGTTTCCTGCTGCTTTCCGGCGCACTAATGTGTTCCACCCACGATGAAACGACACCGTAACGATCCACCCTCATGCGCTTTTGTCGGCGGATCGGCTTTGGTTCGGTGGTGGTCTCGGGTCGAGTCCGGTCAAAGGCACCAAAGAAAATGAGGAAGAAACGAAATAAATTCCTAGGTGTGGTGAAAGAACCCAGCGTGTATCCCTTCTCTTCCGACTTACAATCACATCTTAAATCCCTCACTAATTGAGGCGGCGGCGTATGGGAGCACATATTCGAATCACTCCTGTGAACCATTTCCTGCGCTTAACCTACAACCAAGCAGAAATATCCTTTCGCTCGCTCGTGTACTAAAATCGAGCCCAAACAAACAGGCATGCAACCTGCTCAAACAGCCCAGTTTGAGGGAAAAGGAGCTCTTAATTAGCGGAATATTTCATTTCGCATTATCCTTCGCGCACCGATTAGTTTCGGAAGTCAATTATTATATTTTGCCGGTGTTCAAGCTTAATTTTGGGCCCCGGAAAAATGGCCCCAGTACGAACCGGGAACGGCTTTGGCCACCGGTAATGAAGCCATCAAGCTTAAATCCATCTTAATCGTATCACCCAATGATGTGCAGGTTCGCCAGCCAACCCGAGAGCTGCATTTGTCACGATTAATCGTGCTGTGCCGTTGCCTAATGGCCGAAGCTCAGCGCTTATGGACCGTAATTGTCGACAATAGTTGCGGCCGGAGCTGGTTCACCACATTCGACACATGCACATGATCGTCGGCCCGTCGGGCTTGGGACCGTATTTTTCGTGAAACTCCACTCCAATTCCGGAGCCGCGATGAAAAGCGCCACGCTCGCAAAACCGCTGCATACGAAATGACACGAAACGAAAGCCGCAGAACCGGACTAATTAAGTCATAATCTGCGAATAAGTAAATATTAATTCGTAATTTTATCTTAACAACTTTTCCTCCGTTCTTCGGACAGGCCTTTGGCGATGGCTCAGGTTGCCTCGACCGCGAGAGCTGAAATCTGTTTCACGATTTTTACAGGTGTACTTTAAGATTTATTTATTTATTTTATTTTATGATATGCGTTTTTCTTTCTCCCCTTGCCTTCACTGGAAAGGAATGGCGCACCGCTCGTCAGTACGCAACCGCACGTTGGACATTTAGAAAGTGAGTACGCTCGCTTCTATGTGAGTATATACATTTATTGTGCTGATAGAAATCGGCTATATCTGGTGTGCGATAAAGATTGAGTGCTCGATTATGTTCATTTGTCGTGCGCACGCTTTGCCGTTCGATAAAATATGTTATGTGCGCATGAGTTGTCTTTATCGCGCCCCATAATCGACCTATCGCGAGCATGAGTCGTTTTCTCCCCGTAGAGTAGATTGGCAAAGGATGAAAGTATTCAAACTTTTTTTGTTAAATCATTTGTCTCATATTTTTTCTTTTAAAAATTTAAAACATAAGTAAAGGCAGTTGGAAAACGAAATCAAAATAATGCAATTTCTTACCTTTGTTTAATGATTGTTGATGAAACCATAATTAAAGAGATATGTTCTTTTTGAGATTGGTGAAAGATTTCCAAAATAATAGGACTGGTAGCCCGCAGGATAACGTGACGATTTGACCTGCACCGTCCTGATGCGAGAACAAAAACGGTCCGGTTAAAAACATAAAACATCGGCATTCAATTACGACTTCAGACCATATTTACCCGGAATCGGTTCGAAATTAGTCCGAATTCTTCCAAACTCGTCGAAGACGATCGTACGATCTGCAACTGTATTTCGATTCAACATTACTCCACTTGGGGAACCGTGCACCGAAAACATACCATTAGTTATCATTAGTGGCGTAATGAGTGGCCTTTTATCGGTTGTTTGCTCAATTGAATGAAGCAATTGCGATTCGTGACAGATGGATTGCTTCCGTCCCCGAGGGGCTGATGTTAATGTATGCTCGATGTTGGTTTTTACCGGAGGTGTTTCTTTTTATTTTTGATTTTGGAGGAGGAATGCAACTGCCCGAACGTTGTTACTGGCTGCAATGGAATTAAGACATCAGGGCTTGGCCGTACGCCTAATTGCCAGCAAGGTGGGTCCGATCGCGACGAACGTAGTGATTACGCTCAAATCGATTCCGGCACGCATTTGGGTCCGGATTGACAAGATTCTGCTCCCTTTTCCGGGGGAGGCAACGAGAGAAGCGGGGGCTCATTAGCGTAGCATCACGTAAGTGTGATGTGTGTGCTGAAGCCGGTTCTATCCGTGGGCAGACGATTCCGATGTTTACTTTTTCAACCTTTCGCGAACCCTCCGCCTTTGATTGAGCGATTTCGGGAGGTCACGAAAGCGACGAAACCCGTTCGTACGTGTGGCAAGAGCTGCCAGGTGCCAGAAAGAAATGATGGTCACACACGCATGCCAGTGGACGTACGGTGTGAGAAGAAATCGGTGGCCGGATCGACAACCTGCCTCGCTGGTATGTGACGAAACGAAGCTTCGATTTTTCGCCCTGGGACAGTTAACAGTTAACGTGATCTAGTCGAAGGGCTTTGCTTTACGGCCGCAATTAAACATTAGAAATTGCCATGACAGCCCGTAACGGTGGTATTCGATCGGCTACTCCGAGTCAGTTCCGTGAAATACTCGTGCCGAGCACAAGCTGTACAAATAGACTTACGGGGCTCGGCGTTTTAATGCCTCATTAGCTGAAATCACCATTGCCCGGCGGGAAGGCAACTAACTGCCCTGTACTTGTCTCGTCCGTGTATCGTCAGCGGAGTACCTTTTCCGCCTATTACTGAGGTTAACGATTTTTCACACAGGTTTACTTACCAGATACTGGCAGTTTGTAATCATCTCGAGTCACTTTTGTTGTTTACATTAAACATACAATGTGCTTTAATTAAACTTAATAACATAGCATTGACCCACATCATCACGAGCATAGTTATTTTCACAAGGAATTGTCAATGCGCGTAATGTGTTAATATAAGTGAATTAATTGAAGCTCCCTTATAAAACAAAAGAGTTAAGTCATTATGAATCGTTTTAGTAACTCGGTTGAATCCCTTGTAGAGATTTGAATTCAGCATAGGAATTAAAATTCTAAACATGAAATTAAATCACTAACACGGATCAAATAGAGAAGCATTAAAATCAGTAAGGTAGCTTGTATGTTTTTCACTTATTAATTAACGCTTTGGGGATCCGAATCGGTTCTACAACAGTAAATGAGTAAACACAAGTTGTAAGTAATTCAAATACATGTCTAAAATTCAAATGTTTGTGGTGACGATAGCTTTAATTTGATAAATAATTTTGTACTTTAAAAAAAACTAAAAAGTTACTAAATGATTGAAAACATCATGTTTTCCTTCACTTATCCAAAATAGGCATGCCATATTCATCGATTCTATAAACGAAAGAAACACTATGCACTCCCAGCATACAAAAGTTTCCTCGAAAAGAAATGGTTCAACATCAGCCATTTGAAACTGAATAACTCATTCATCACAAACCGAAAGCTTATAGTTATGCTGCCGAATTTGGGTAAACCATAAAGGTTGTCCCTTCCAACACAACCGCTGTTTATTGATTTTTGGTCCAATTTCCATGCCAAGGGTGAAGGATGTTATGTAGTGCGTGACCTCAAAGTGAAGTAAACGATCATGATCATATGATCTGATGGTCTTAATCTTCGTGACTTTGTGGGCTACAGAATGGAGATTTTATTTCAGTTGTTAAAAAAAACTATCACTCAAATTTTAAACGTAACCCATCCAACGTAAACATACATGACGAGCATGCATTACCGATTCGGGCCCCCCTTTCGAGGGCGCAGGCGCTTCAAAGTGCCGAAAAAACGATAAATCACTCAATCAAAGCATCTCGCGATCCGTGGCGGCTCGATCCGTCTCGATCGCACGGTGGGATGAGGAAGCAAAAATTGAAATATCAATACTTTTGTGTGTCGAACCCATGCGGATCGTTGGAGGGTTAAAGAATGGCAAATTGAAGTTGATCTTTACCACATTCAGCCTTCAGCCCATCAAACCCAATCGAACTGAGCGCCGGGGATCGTCTCCACAGCTGATCTGCATTGGGCTTTCGCGCGTGAAAGTCGCTGATTATCGATGCTCATTCATGCGTAAATCAATTGTCAATTTGAGACGTTCCGCAAGCGTCGAACAATCCGTACATAATTAATTTCGCCATGGTTGTTCCAATGTCTTATTTGACTGGTGAATAATTTGATGGAACAAGATGGGAAGGAATGATTTCTTCAGGATTACAAAAATTTCGATTTGGATACAAAATTTAATTGACGAACAAGATATGTAATCAAATTCTTAAACATCTACTATCATCCAACAAATTGAACACATGTTAAGCCCAATGTGGCAGAATGTAAATGAAAACGTTTGAGGAACATTTGCTGTGGTTACGAATGTTGATAAGACATTTATTGCTGTATTGAGCTGGCCTCACTTCATAATTTCCATTAATCACTCCCTCCGGTGGCATGTTTTACCATTAGTGTCAACCGTGTCTCATTTGAGACCACCTAAGCTTTTTCTCTGCTTCCCAAGCGAAAGGATTTTCCTTCGCAAACTATACCGGCAACCGGACAGCGTTTTCCGTGATGGATTGCAAGCACACTGGCCGCTTGCAAGGCAAATCCATCTAATCCTCCGTAATCCGTCAGTGCCAACCCGTCCTCTCGTGCAGTGGTTCTTGTACAAAGTAACCATTGTCAGCATCATTTTACCGATCGGCGCACGGCGGCATTTCTGTTTCTTTGGTGAATCGGTGGCGCTTGCACGACCATTGCCAGGCCTCATGGCCTGGGAAAGTCCAACATCAGTCAAATAAATAAAACCATCATCGGGGCACGCAATAAATTGGCGAACATCCACTGCACCCGCTGCCCGTTTGGACAACGTTTGGTGAACTAGTAATAAAATCAAAAACCCCCTGTCGTCCACTTCACTCGGGAGGTGTTTGTGCCGCACAGAAACTCGACCACAACCTGTGCGCCGGAATCGAACACCAGGATAGCTGGTCCCTTTTGGGATAGCCCAGGGTTTCCATTTTCCCATCGTCCAATAGGAGAAAATAAATCATATTTATTGAGGTGATCTGTTAACGATCCCACACTCGCCGCGGCATGTAATCGTAAATATTGTATTTCAACCGAAAACAAATTCGTTCTGCTGGCGTCAGGGTGGGCAGGTAGGGTAAGGACAGGGCTGGCACGGACGGGGAGAACTCTTTCACCGGCCACAAGGATCCACCAAGTAGCCTTCGGGGGGAAGAAGTTGTTCACGAGAGCCGACGTTTATGGTAAGCGCTTCTCTTCGCTTTGCAAACTCCGCTGTCGATCATGTTTTATGGTTTGTAGCGTAGCATAAAATACGAACATCAGAAGAACATTAAACTTAATACGGTATTCGTGGACTAGGGGTGTCTTCTTTTCTACTGCAAGCAAAAAGTAGCTAAGAAGACAACTTCATCGCTAGATCACCTGTTGAAGAGTGTTTGTAGGTCAGTCTGGTTTCGTGTGAAGCAATAAAGTGTTTTAAGGAATAATATAAAAAAGCAATTCTGTGCATATGGGATACATAATTTAAAATGCTTTCAATCTATGAATCTTTCTATCTTTAGAATAATTTAAAACTTAAGCTTCTCCTGCTGGATACGAAAGTCACGCATTTTCCATCCGTCCCAAGCAAACGAAAGCGCAAGTGATTTCTCCTCACGATGATGTCTTCGCTCGATCGTTTATCATTGGTCAGGCAGGGAAGAAAGGAAAAAACGCAGGCTCCCAGCCAAACAAGAGACCCTTAACGGCATAATCCTTGCGTTCCGCGGAGGAAACCATCGGTGGTTGGGGTCTTTTGCAATATCGGATATCTCGCGGACGGAATCTCCCCCCTGGTTCGCTGGCGTTTCTTTCTTGCGCCGTGTCGGATGTTAGTTTTCTGTTTCGCCTTTTTATTTTTTTGCTTTTTTTTAACGTCTTGCCCCCCTCCGGACACCCTTGCGGGCCCCCACGAACGGGCTAACCACCGCTTGCCACAGGTTTTCCTTATAAGGATACACGTTTACCTAATTCCAGGCCCTCGCGCTGAGCCTTGGGTTCCGAATAGCGGGCCGTCGAGGTTCGTCGCCTGTTGCGAGGTGAATTCCTTCGTTTTTCTGCACAACAAGTACCGCAAGCGCCCGTGGTCAGCGGTGAGGCAGCTGCGGGCAGCGAGTCGCTGCCGAATATTTTCAAATCTCGTTGATTTCGTTTTTCCTTTAAGTTTACGGTGGTTCTTTTTTTCGTCGGCTTGCTTGTGCTCGTCGGGTTTAAAACCGTTTGGCGGGATATGGCGGCGTCGGGATCGGTTGCACATAATTTCTGCTGTTCGTTCGCTTTTGGGCCGCGGTGTTTATTTTTTCGTGACTCTGTTTGCTCGGTCTGGCCAACGGATCACCCCCTTCGGGATGACCTTCCAAGGAACGCTGGGCTGTTGTCAATTTTGTTGTCTTGTTTGGGGTTTGCTTTCTCGCTCGCACGCACGCGAGGTTTGGGTGCTCTAAACCCTCGCCACCACACCATTGCGCCATTGTCGCGTGCAGATAAGCATCGAGGATATCGCGGACCGATCGGTGCGTGGTTTTGCCAGTTGTTTTCCTGCCCGTTTCTTTCCACACTCCTCGAACCGTCCGGTCGGGCGAATCAATCGATCGATCGATCAGGATCTTATGCGGGAAACACGGTCAGCAACGGTACTTGTTTGATTTTTGTTGCGCTGCGGCCACGACAAGTGTTGCGCGTGGTCAGTTATAACAGGCTCCGCAGGCAGCAGGCGATTTTGCGAGATCACCGACTCGTCCGTAGTTCGTTGTTTTTTCCTTGGGTTTTATTCGATTTGTTTGGCGTGTTTTGTTGGGTCCCGCGGGTCGCGTTATGTCTTGCCATTGCGGATGGTACGCAAGCTGATGATAGTGATCTGTATCCCATGGTTGACCTAGAAATGGAACGCGTGTCGGCATATCCACAACATCTATTGTTTACGAGGTCCTTTTTGTCGACTTCTCGAAAATGGTATTGTTTTTGCTTGCAGTTAAAAATGAGCCGAGAAACTGTGGGTCGTATTCCATCGTGTAATGTAGTTCGATAAGATTTCTTTAATCAAATCATCAAGACAAAACGGTGTATAATTGAAGTAAAAATTGACTGCATCGATATTATATGGTAAAGTAAAATTTTTAATGAACTAGTCGGCAACAAAGTCTATTAACGAGGGATTTTTGAAATTTTATAACATATTTTCTTCTCTATGAAGACCATAAAACCGTATGCAAACCAGACTTTCCGCAAAACGTATGTGCGCATAAGTTCGCCCGCATCATCGTCGGGAAGTTCAATCCATAAATAAAATTGATTCATAAATCATAATGAGATACGGTTAAATGATTTACTACCGCGATGCAGTTGCGAAGTTCCTCCCAAAAACGACGAATCAGCTCTTCTTATAAAAGTACTGCTTTACGCTTTGCTGGTGTGAACGAGATTGATGAGTCCTTCCAGCCAGGACACGGGACAACCGAGCTCGAGCCTCTTCAGTTGTTTTTTTTCTCCCCCAGCCACTTGGCATGTCCATCTCTGAGACAATGATTTTCCCTTGCAGCATATGAGTTATTTTATAGAGATCCTCCCATTCTTGGTTGCATCGCAGCGAGCGGAACCGAAACCCGTCAGGATGCAGCAGCGTGTGAATTAAATTATTGAAAATTTATCAACCCTTGCGTATCTTCGGGCGGGCAGCCGGCAGAAGACACCGAACCTTATGCTGCCAAGGGTGTGATCAATCAGCCAATGCCGTCCCCCAATTGGGTCTTTACCTGCAGCGGCCCCTTTATCGCAGCCACATATCGAGTGAGAACGATCGGGACAGCGATTTCGTTTACGCACGTTGTGGTTTTCCCTTCTTTTTCCCCCTCTCCCGATCGGCCATATATCATTGCGCACATTATAATTCGTCTCGAGGGCAGCTCACGTCGCACGAAATTTCGATCGCCGTTGATCTTTACCGATGATGTTCGTTTTGTGCGAAGGATAGCACTTTAGGTAACTGTCTTGTTATTGTCCGAGCTGGGATGTAGGGCTTTCGCTGGCGCAATGGAAAGAAATCAAGCAAATCAACGCGCGACGAAGACTGATTACCAGTTTGCGAGAGGTGGTCGGGAGAAACGATGGAGGGCTCAGATCTTCGAGACATGTGTTTAAGCTGACATATTTGGAATGATTCGATCCTGTTGGTCGGTTATTTACGAGGAGTTATTGTGGATTCTTGCTTTGAGTTGGCCGTTGCCTTATAACGACAATTTAATATTTAATGGATGATGTACAAAAACAGGTAAAGTACAATATTATACAATGTAATATTTCCATTTGAAAATTTCCTCCAAAAACATTCCTTTGGCATAATCGATTCCCTACAAATTGTTTTTATCCAAAATATTCATCCAAATTCCAAAACCCCTTCACCACATCACTCTCTTTTCCTAACCTCTACGCAGCTCCTTTGTAGAAGGCGTTAAGTTGTATATTGCCCACTAATAGGTTTCGATTTTTTGGAAAGCTTTTCCATTCCGGGCGACCCAATGGCGACCGTTAGTCGGAATTGGTCGGAAATTAGTTGCATTTTTACAAAGGCACTCCATTAGGCGAGGTGTAACGTGGTAGATCGCACACCATAAAACCCGGTCCGGCGTCCGGAGGGCGCATAAAGCAGCGCGTGGTTGCCACCTGCGCCCACCTTACGCGGGCCCAGCGATGGTTACGGTGACTCCATTATTGTCTGACCAAATTCGGCCGACGCAAAGCGGTAGCTGGTGAACAATCCTTCCGTTTCGGGGCTGGGGCGAGTGGCCATAAAGTGGCCATTTTGAAGGCCCACGGATGCCATCGTTCACGCCACTGCGTGGCTGGAGATGAACCGTGGAGTGTGAGATGGACCGTTCTGTTGGAGGCTTTGTGTCCGCGTCAGTTGGCCCATTTAACGGAATATTAACGCGTGGCCAACCGGGACAATAATGTTGGTGGATTAACCAGTTCCAAAACGGATCGAAGGAAACTAAAAAGCAAACATACCAAGGCCAAACAATCGATTCTACCCAAACCGATGTGGACATTTGATACCGAAGCCTTTTCCTTGTTAAATACTTGCACGCGTCTCAATGCATGTAAATCTTTTCGGTTCACGAGGGTTGCTAAAATCCACACATTGCGTACAGAATTGCAATGGACTCCGGGCGCCGCGGTCAATTGATTTATTTTAATTATTTGCGGCATGTCGCGGGATCAAGTGACGGCGTATTTTTATTACTCCGTAACGCAGCGCATCGAGTGCCTCCCGGGTGGTATGGTTTACCAACCCACGGCGAAAAAGGGTGATTCGGTGCCGGATTTACGGTTAGTCGCGTGGCAAAAGTGCATACACTTTTAAACGATCAATTCACGGAATTTTATTTATAAAAACCAGTAATCGATCCGTGAATTTAAATTACAACGAATTTCGAAAAAAACATACCACATGCAGGGATATTAAATTTTTTTCGTAATTTAAGCTGTCCAAAACAGATAAACTCATAATCTAGGTTTTAATTTTCTCCTTTAAACGTAGTAGAACATCAAGGCAAAATTAGCACCAACTTTTTACAGGCAAAATTTAATACAACCAAATCATTTACGTCCAAAAACACAACTGAGACCACCGTGCAAAGTCGCGTGCAGGGCTCTGGGAACAAACCTGCGGAGCCAGAGCTCGTAAAAAAGGCTCAGAATACCGGCGGGGGTGTTAATGATCGTCGTCTGTCGGGCGCAAAACTGTTCGCCATAAAATATGATGCTCGTAATCGACCGAAAATAACTTCGTCACACTTGAGGTAGGAAGATAAACATAAACAGAGAGATAGTGGTGTGATCGAGTGGCTCCCTGGAAAGGCACCCTACAAGTGGCTTTTTTGGACTTTTTTGCAGGAATCGTAACTCTTCCGGCGGGAATGAAAGCACGGAATATCCGAAGCCCGATGACCGAGTTTGTCCACGTAGTTTACATTTCGTTTGCGAAAGGCGGCATAAAGCCTCGGTGTAATATGATCGTATCCTCAAAAACTGCTGAATAAAAAACCTCAAAAGCCTACGCCATCGTAAACATCGCCGAAGGGTGGGGAACATATCGCGTACTC
The DNA here is from genome assembly GCA_000441895.2 of Anopheles sinensis. Classification (NCBI taxonomy): domain Eukaryota; kingdom Metazoa; phylum Arthropoda; class Insecta; order Diptera; family Culicidae; genus Anopheles; species Anopheles sinensis. The sequence goes on along the minus strand of KE525217.1, from coordinate 28,622 downwards.
GTCCTCAGCCATCTCATCTTGTTTTGGAACTTATGGCAAAAAAGATCAACTCTAACCTAAGAGAAGATGAACCTATATGATCGGTTGGACGGAAGGCAAAAGGAGCAGCTACCTCGAGGCTCACTTTCCAGCCCGGACGAAGCCCGCGTGAGTGTCACATAAATTACCGCACCCGAAACGTCTTAATTTAGTGACGCGCCAAAACTTCACGCCCTGCATCCACCGCCCCCCTTGCCGCACCCGAAGGCGAGAGCCGTGCGTGTGAAAAATGTGAACAAATATTTTTCTGACTTTATGAATTGCTGCCCCATTCTCGGGCCGTTCGCGTTCGGCCCGAAAACTTGGCCTCTTCCCGATCGAGCTTCTGAAGGTTGCTCCTTTATCGCATCGCTGGAAGCAAGCGGACAACAGGCAGGTGTGTGGATGTGGATGGATCCTCTGTATGTCTTCTCTTGCTTTCTTCTTCCCAGTCCGCTTTCCTCCGCCAGACGAAAGGGTTGAGCAATAATCGTCAACCTGGCCGGTCGAAACAATAAATTACCGAACATGTCCGGTCGCGTCTTCGCGTTATGAGCAGAAAATGTAAATTGTCACATAACACTTGACGCTCCGTACCCTTTCGCCGCGTACCGGAAAGTGGACCACCACGCGCCTCCCGAAATGTTTCTCTTCCCAAAAGGAAGGAAGATTTCTTTCCTCCCGGAAAGCCTGTTTATGGAGGGAAGCTCTGGCTACATAAATTAGGCGTTTTATCGCACCGTCAGGCGGAGGGAAATTTGGCCTCAACGGTATCCAACACGACGGGAATGGGTGGAGGTTTTAAGGACTTCACCGACCGAATCGGATTCTTATACTTCTTCCTAAAGTTTCTCTACACTTTTCTAGCGGCCCAAAGTACCGCCCGACCGATCGAGTTTCAAAACCGCCCCGCTCGTAAAACGCGACCCGTTTCGCGCGGGAATGTCCCGGGCGACGTTTTATGGCGCTGTTCGGGGCCTAAATTTATTAATTTATTAAGTGTTTGCCTCGAAC
>KE525217.1:14869-26156 GCA_000441895.2 Anopheles sinensis | reverse complement strand
GTGACAGCTCCTGTTGTCCACCCTGTTCATTCTCCGCCATTCGGTGGTGTGATAAAATGGCAGCGTTAAGCAGCTTAAAAGTGCGAAGATCGCCTGTCGTGTCACCGTATTCAATGCCCATCATCCGGGATCCAACGGGGCTCTGGATGTTGTGGCGAAAATGAAAATGATAAGTCACCCACTCCGTCGCTGCGAGTTGGCCTGTCACGAAATGAGTTTTCTTCGGAAGATGGTACATTACTGGATTACCGGGCTGTTAGTGTAATTGGCCCCTGGGGCAATCAGTTTGCCGCTGGCGTTGGGTTTTCACTTTTGCTTAATGCGACCAATCCACCGGAAGATTGATGCCTTTTGCTGATCTTTCTCGTAAGGGGATTACACTTCGCAGCTGGTCTCGTGCGATATACATTAGATTTTAGAATACGTATGGAAGTGTATAAGTAGAACTCAAGTTTGTGTGTTGAGTATAGAAGTAACAACTAATTTTAAGTGAATACATGTCAATAGGTTTTATCTGCCAAATCATGAATTTAATACAATTTTGATCAATTTATTTTAAAGACCGTGGTCAGCATTGCCAAAAATATTTCTGGATTCAAATACTTGTGTGACAAAAATTTGATTTCAAAATAAATTTAACAAGTTTTGAGTTTTTATTAATTTCAACGGCTTTGGTTATTGAAGATATTATTCCGATTATTCATTTAGCTTTCATTTCCCTAACGTTATTTCTGCATTAATAATAACGGCATTGACATCTAAGGCGAGACGAATTCCAGTTATCTTTATAAACTTCAGATTAGAATAGACTTCAGACTAAATGCATAGAAAATAGTAAAAAGTGAAGCTGTAATGTCTGATAATCTGATGATCTACCGATCAAATAAAAATCTAATGACATTATCAATCCACAAAGAAAGTGTAACGTGCTACATTTTTCAAGCAAAATGCAGATCACCTCTGTGTCGGCATCCGTTCCAAAGCCGTGTCATACAAAATCGATGATATTCGTCAACACACCGTCATCGAGAACTCAACGACTGGCAAAGGGGAAACAAACAGCCGAGCCGAACCGATTGCGATGGAAAAGCGGACGGACCGTGACGGGCGAGTCATTTATCAGCTCCTAAGGAGCCCGTTTGTTCCGTCTCATCAATCGACGGCACCAAAGTAGATATTTCACCCGAATTCTTCCCCACCGACATTGGGCCAATCTCCAGAGCCAGAGCTGGGTGAGTGATACGTTCGCGTTTATGCGCGCCGGACGCAAGCATTCCGACGCGGATCGATCGCGAAGAAAAGCGAAAACAAACGGATCCCTCGTGAAGAGGGATTGATATTTGGATGTTTTATTTGATCTCAAACACCCCGACTGGAGCCCCAGGAATGGGGCTCCATCCGTTTCGGATCGTTTTCACGGGATGCCCAAATGGTAACCATATTTCTAGGTTGCCTGTTGTCCGATGATGGGTCTATTAATAATCGTCATTCGGAAGACACAACCGAGCCTTCCCGGGGTGGAATTGGCACAATCCAACACGTGCAGATGGGGTTGGAGTGAGCTTTATCCGATGGGACGAACGTTTGTTGAACCAAACGAATGTTTTGCTCGGTTCGTTGTTTAGCAAATAGCTGCCGATGGCATTGTCTGATTAAATAGTTGGCGGGACCCAGATTGTGTTTTGGCTAGCCGACAGACAAATCACATCCTGTTGGTTGGTGATTAAATATTTGGTTGGAAGCGACAAGCCCAATGAACGGTCGTTAAAAACAACCGAACAACTTGTTTTGCTCAGATAAAATAATGAAAATTTATCATCAAATAAAACATGATAATATAAAATATAAAAAGAAAAAATGCTTACAACAAACAAAACAAACAATTAAATTCAATGTAGTAATTACTATGTTGCCAAGAAAGTCCTAATTTCCCTAAGAAAGTCATTTCTGTAATTCTAACTCCTCTGCTTTAAAGCAAATTATTTCCATCACGTTTCATCTATGTTCAATCAACCACCTCAACCAATCCCTCATCAATTCAATAAGTGCGGGCTGCAGATAATTTCGGTTTGAATTTCCCCTTTCAACACACTACCGACGATATGCACTTCTCTCACACCGAAGCCAGCCATAAAATCCCAAGTCAAAAGAAGTGAAGCGTAAACCTGGGATGGTCTCCAGGTGCTATTGTATGTAAATGGAAGCGCAATCGAGGGAGTGCGATCACTTCACGTTTCCTCGTCCGAATGCCAAACCCAAAGACAAGCTACGGATCTGCATGTGCTACTCCAATCTGTGTCCCAATTCTGTCAACAAGCGGTCCAGGGGTTCTATTAAGACGGCGCAATTGTTTCACGTCTTCAGATTGCTCTTACACAGCAGGAGCGTACAGGGCTTCCTAACGATATGCGATGGGTGATATGAAGTATGGTATGCCATACCCCATTCCGGAGCATTGAAGTTTAACCAACCTTCGTTCGTTCTGGAATGAAACCAACCCTTTGAACTGAAATAGTTGATTGGGCAACGTTCACTTTCGATAAAGTTGTGGTGCTATTCTATGTCCATGAAGCAGACCACAATCGTGTCAGGAAGCAAATAGTTTCCAAACGAGTAAAGTCACAGTCACATGGACTGATCTTTGCCGACAAAGACTTTGGGCTTTTGGTAGAAGGAAGTCATGCATTTGGTCCAAACAAAATACTTCTCTATATTTTCGACAATTTTGTAATCAGTATAATAAACACGAATAAACAAGGAACAAAACATTTGTTACTTAAAACCGCCTTTCAATAACTTGTGATCAACGAGATTTCTGCTTGATCCTGATAAAGACTATGTTTTAAATTTAAAGAGCCTCGTTGATTTGCTTCCAAAGATGCACTATCACAACATTAACGAAGTGCGATAAAAAAGGCAACACTGTTGAGGATAATTTTGGGTTGTGGTAGCGATTTCTTCCCCAACCGTAACATGATTTATGGAAGCGCACCGATGATGCGGCCCCGGCTCGAAGAAAGTCCTGATTGAATATAATACAAGTATTCAAATCGATAATGCGCCCCGTCTTGTTAACATGCAACCGTCACCCCCTAACCATCGGTGCCCTCGGGCCATACCAAACCCGCCAATCCGCGCCGCATCAACATTATTTATTAGCGGTCACTACCGGTGGAAGCCACTCGGACCCGGACTCCGATAAATCAGCCGGCTGACAATATTACGGAAACCAGTTCGATTACGACCGGAACGAGAAACGCGTCGTAACATTATCGTTACAAGGGGCCAAGCTGTTCCCCACATTCTTCCAACCAAACCATTCCTTCCCTCGACGGTGCCAAAGGTCCTGCAATTCCTCTCCTGCACTTACTGGCAATACGAGCCCGGGCCGCCTGTTTTGTTGCCGATTCCATTAACAATCTTCCCTTCGGTTGCGTCCCCGGGATTGACAGGATGAACTTTTAATAAAAACGATGCTCCGAGCGATGCAGCCCGACCGAACCTTTTCGGTTCGCACTGGTAGCTGAAAAGGATTGGGATTTTAAGATATCGCGAGTCGGTTTCGGCCCCGAACCTGGTCGGCACCGTTGCGTTTTGCTGCAATCCACGCGTAATCAAAACCCCCCGTCTGCCATCGCACCACCGAAAGGCACTCCGCCCTCCAAGCCCGCCTTTTCCGCTGCTTTCTCGGACCTTTTCTCCTCGATCGGGAGGGCGGCAACTGAACAAAGCCGAAACCGCAAACCCGCCAAATAATGGCAGCTTCAATTAATACAAAAACCATCCGACACCTCAATGATAACGACTTTTTTCTTCCTCACGCAAAATCAGTGGCCCGACGGTGCGCCTCAACTGGTGTGTTTTTGTTTGTGTGTGTATGTATGGCTGAAGAAGTTGAAGAAACGATCGGGCCCGATTTACCACACCGGGACCAGGGACCACTTAACAAACGTGGTTGAAGTCCTTTGAGGCAAGTCTTTCCATTTGAACGGGTTGTATGTATGTTTTCGCTTCTTCACGTCATTCTTCAAGCGTACACACGTTAACCATATTGAATTCCAGAATGATGGAATCTGGCCCTTTCTGCGCCCTAAGCTAGATGTGGATTTATTTGCTTATATTTTTCCTTCGATCGTCCATCGCCAACTATTCCAGTCGGTCGGGAAGAAGATCACACGCGTGCGTGTGTGTCTGTGGGGGGAAATGTGAAAGTATTTTTATTATTGTATTGCGTGCGAATGACGCATTCTTCAAAATCAACACTTTAATCTTTCCAAAATAAATGGTTCACCAAGCGCTATCCGTTGGAATTTCACGATGTATTGCGAAAGAACGAAACAACGTGACTACAATTTTGGGAAAAACCCATAAAAAGATCCAGATAGGAATACAATACACAAATAATTAATGGTAGCCAAATGACGCTTAAGGCCCTTCTTTTTATTTACTTTTAACTTTGAAAAACGAGCGTTTCTCTGATTCACATTCAATTTCAACATTTTATTATAACGCAATTTATTTTACTATCATTTGTAAAAATAATGGAACAAAATATAAACCTTGATAAACAAATTGATCTTTCTATCCCAATCAAGAGAGACTCTTTATCTGTGCGTACGCACCACTTCTTATAGTTCTTCAACTTCCCTAGCGTTGAATTTCGATGCGTTACGCACGCACGGAACTCCTTCACGGTACTTTATTAATCAAAGTGCAAAGTGGTACAATAATAAAGCTGACGTGCGAAATGGCACACATCATAATTACCGGCCGGCCTCGGAGAGCCTTCGCCGAGGGAAATCGACGAAGGGAAACGTGGAGGAAAGCGCCGGGCGCGTTGAAACGTTGTTGTCCTCTCAACGAAAAGAAAAGTAACCCGGGCGCCTGCTTCACGGGACTCGAGTGTCCAACCAACCGCCGGATGAGGCGTACGGATTACGAGTGAACGAGCGATTACGGGGAGAACTTGATGCGTGCAATTGTTTTGATTCGGTAATTAATGCTCATCCTAAGGTCCCTTGAAGTGTGGCGTGCGCAGTTTCGGGCGTCGGCTGTTTCGTTTTCACACGGGTTTTTATTTACCTTTAAATGATGTTGTATTTTTCGATAGGAGAATTGGTTTATTCGATTATTTAGGGGTGGCTGAGGTAATACGCACCCCTGATGCATAACGCACCTTTTCCAATTTCTTATGAAAAACGCGTTCTAGTCGCGAAAAAAGTTAATTACCTGCAAGAATGAACAAAACTATGGTCACCTTGTGAGTTTGATACCTTTACATCAACAGAAACACAAAATGAAAGCAAAACAACCAAAATCACCGGTTCGAACCTGTAATTCGTAATTTTCCCGACGATGGTTCTAACGAAATTTTCAAACTTTTTATTTGATCCAAAATTGGTTATTTGAGGAGTGTATTGTACCTCTATTTAATTGTGTATCGTGCCTGGTGTATGGTGCAATTTTTCTTTTCGTTTTGGTGCGTATTACCTCTTTTGGAGCATTTTACCTCAAAACAGGTGCGTATTGCCCCATCCAGTTATTGGTCAATCAATCAATTAAATTGAAAAACTCATATTTTTTTTTTTTGGCAAAAAACGCAAAATCCCCTAACAGTTAGAACCTTGATGAACCAAATAAATTGATAAAATCAACAATCCCGAGCCAATTTCATTGAAAATTCAAGAGTATTCCTTAAGGAGTGCGTATTACCCCGTCCACCCCTACTAATAGGAGAATGATTTTGTTAACATTCAGAAATTATTTTCTGCCATTACAATTTCAAAAAGATCAAATTAATATAAGGAAACTTTGTGACTAACAATCTCCCTTCGTATTTGCTAAATTCTTTAAAACTTTAGCCATAATTTTTATTCACCCTTACTCGATCCGATCCCTAGATGTTTCTAGCCTTCCCAACACCAGTTGCTACCAGTTGGTTGGTGCATCGTCAGGCGATCGTAATTTGGAAATATTTATCACACAGAAAGCAGTACGCTGACAGCTCAACATCTTACTCGGGCACTAGACCTCCTCTCCTCTCGGGTGGAAAGACGAGCAGGCGGGGTCCGTTGAAGGACCTCCGTCCATTCGACGAGGGCGTGGGACCACTCGATCGTATTGATCCAGTCAAAGTGTGTAACCACATGGCAACCTGGACGTCTTCGACAGCTGAGATGAGTAGTCAGAGAGAGGGAGAGAGGGAGCGGTACGGAGTGACTGCGGAGCCGTGGTAATGTGGTGTATTAGAACCGGTACAAATTGCCGTGCCCATATCCATAAAACCATTTTTATTATGATCAATTAAAAACGAGTATGCATCAATGCCGACGACGTGGGATTCCGCGTTCGAGTAGCTTTTAGAAGGCGGCCGATCGACCGGCCAAAGGTGTTGGCGGGAGTCTGCTTTTAATGCAATTGTACGGCCATAAAGTACGGCAATTTACATTGACCGGGGTCTTCAATTTTCGCTTACGCCCGACACCCCGCAACAGCTACAGTTGTACGCAAGGAACACCTCAAGAATTGTTGCAACGTTTAACCCCAAATTATAGGCAAAACATGAAACAATCAAAAACCTTACTAGCAACTCATTTCTCTTAAGGAAGGAAAATTTTAAACAAGCATATAATACGACACTTCTCCCACAATTATGCACGCCAGTGTATCGCATGCGTCCTTCCCGCGGCGATGGAAGTACTTTACACCCGCGCCAAAAGCGCCAGAGGATGATCATAATCCAGTCCGTTGGCGTTCGGAGTCGGAGTCACCTCCGCGTGGCTCCATCCAACTGCCCACTGGCCGACTGTCCTCCTGGGCTGGTGGGAAGTGTCCGTCTGCCGAGGCGGAAAATCCATCCGACACGGTGTTGACCTCGAGAATGACTCACCCCAAGCGCGGGGTTTGAAATTGTTACTTTCGGCCCCAAGCCCGTGGGTAATAAGTGGCGTGCGGTACCACTCGTTCACGCCACAGTTGGTCATATTTTACACGCTTAAGACACTTCGCTTCTCCTTTCGCTAGGGCGAAGCTGTGGCTCGCAAGGGCGTCATTTTCTCCACCGTGTGGAGGAGGATAGATGGATGGATCCTCTTGCGGCCAAAGGGGTTTTTGCAGCATCTTCTTGGAAGCCGACGGTGCACTATGGGCCACTGCTTTAATCCAGGTCGCCCCCAACCGTCGCTTAGTGCCGGGGTTGCTTCGCGACGCCATGATAAATGCGTATGGAGTGGGAAGATGCACCTAAGGGGTCCAACGATTACACTGTTTTTATTCTACTGGGAGGATTTTTAATACGTTTCTTCTTTGGAAATTATGTAAAATTTAGATTTAAAAAAACATATTCAAATAAAAACGAAATTGATTAAACATTTTAAAATAGTTCAAACTGGCTCCGCAGACAGCATAAATTGGTGTTGCTCCATTTGGTCTCTGTTTATAGACCCATCAAAAATCGACTCCATCAAAAAATAAAACCAACAACTTTTGGAATATCAAATAAACATGCAAATCTGTTCCAATCCGCGATCGGTGGATCCTCCTTCCATCCTGGCGTCTCCGAGGCGATGCGAAGGTGTTGCTGCAGTGAAACGCGAACGTCACCAAACGGCGCATCTTCGTTTACGTGCCGCCAAAAGCCAAGTCGCGTGGCGTGGGTGACGCCCACGCAGAAGAAAGTATATCTTCCAGCCGTATTCAACCGAAGCAAACGAGGCCTCCCAGCGTGTCAAAACGCACGTCCTGAACCCTGTTGCTCCGAGAGGGGCGAGGATGCGAAAAGAAGCTCACAAATCCACCAACAAGCCCGCGAACGTTGCCTGCGACACAACATCTTCCCATTTGGAAGTGATGTTTGTCAGTTTTTCCTCCTCCCTCTCGTACGACCAAAGACAATCTTTATGTCCCGAAAAAGCGGTACATGATCGAACATGCGGCATAGAGACGGAGCAGGCCATGGAAAGACAGTTTCTCGTGTGTTTCAAATGCAAAGAGGGGCGGCTTGGTAAATGGTGGTTTGGGGCCTCGGATGGCGGCACTGTTAAAACATCGGTACGATAGCATGTCGCACACACGAGAGCTCGTCCTTTCAAGGCGTCCGTTATCGTGGACCACGCGTGGCTTATTATGCTCCGAGCGCCGGCCGCACAGATAACCGGACAACGCAAGCTCGTCGTCTGCTCGGCGCGAATGTTTTGTTCGCGAAGTGGCTCGGTGCGCCTGTCAGGCTGCGGGAAATTATGACACACTCCGTCCCCGGTGCAGAGTGCAGCCGTGAACGCGACTCCTTCCGAAACGAGCGAAGGCGTTGGCCAACCATCTCGCACCTTCGCACGACAGCGTGACAGCGGAAATCACTTAGGATGATCCGGCTTTTGGGTTGGGAAGTTGGTGTTTAACGTTCTCCTTTTTTTCATTTTCAACCATTGCCGACTCTACGCCACGGAGTGCACTATATGGTACGGTTATGATTCGATTTATTTATGGCAACATTTTCGACCGTTGGTGGAACAACAAGCAAGGCAATGGTGCATTTCAAATGATTTGTGGGGATAATTAAATTGGGCGTAGGGAGTTGCGGAACACTCCAACTGAACCAAAGGATGAGGGAACGTTACTGAATTGAGGACTGACTGGAAGAGATGAGCATCACGACTTTTTCGGCAAAGCACGTCGATGCACGCATACAAGTTTTGATATTTATGTTAAACACTTTACACAAGCATTTCGCATCATTTCGAAGAGTTATGCACAATGTAATCTATAAGATGTCTCAAAATACACCATAAACTATTAGTGACCAGTGGAAAATAATTGTTTACCAAAAGGATCATGACAGGAGGCACCAATCTCCGATAAAAATCTTGTTTGTTTGAAAACGATCACGAAACTAAAATACCTGCTATCGCAAAAGATGTCCAATGGGGGGTTTGTCGTCAGACAGTGGCCTATTCCGGACTCGCGGGGGTTGAGAATGGCACACACGCTCGGTCGGACGCCTTCACCTGACACGTTGCTGATTTCTTCCCACCGAAGCCCACGTCAGCCCTGTTAGCATACGCCGAAGGAGGTCGACCCGCCGACGGCGACTGGCTTGATTGACAGTAATAAGCGTTAGGATCAGGGCGGTTGGAAAGGAGCCTGGAGGAAAGCGTGGAGAAGGTGAGAACCCCCCACAGACCCGGAGCATTATGATTATGAGCCGCGGCAAGACAAACGGACAAGCGGTCAGCAAATCTTTGGTCAGACCTTGGTACAATACCCGGTCCACGAGCGCTATCGTGCGATTCCGATCGGACGTTCCAATTGGAGTTGGGGTGTTTTATGTTTTCCGACTCAGCCGACGCTTACTTTTCAAGCTCACACACGGTCAGTCTTAATCCCTCCGCCGCGCATGTCCCCACTCGGGCAGTGCCGGACAGTCTAATCGAATGCGAACGATAGCCTTTAGCGAGAGCTGCATGTGCGAAAAATGTGCATCCAAAGTTCAACAGCTCACGTGGCGCACTGACGTAACGCTAGCGCCATTCCGATGGCTTTGGTGGAAGAGAGCCACCCCGGGGAGCCTGCCGCAAAATTCCACCGGTTCAGGAGCAACACCGAAAAGGGCACCATGCATTCTAGGTTCCCAATCAAACCGCACCCACTTGGTGGAGGAAGTGTGGCCAGCTTTACGGTCGGAAGGAATTTGAAGGATATGCAACGGCCGAGGAAATAAGTCATCGGTTTCCCGATTGATTTCGGACCCGCGCCTTGGGCAACCCCATTAAAATTGTTTCACGACATCTCGGCCTTCACGCTGCTGCACCAATGCATTCTTTCACAAAGTAACCGATTGGTTTTCCGAAACCTCTTGGCCTCACATTCGACATGACGAATTAAAATTTCGTTTGCCTACGAAACAATTCATTTGGCATTTCAACTTTCTAAAATCGTGTTCAAACAAAAGCAAACGGAAAAATTTATTGCAACCACCAAACATGACAAGCCAACCTTAGCAATGCTATTTTAGTGCAACCAACTTGACTCGATCGGGTCGTCGATAAAGTTTGCTCTAATCAATTTTCGCATATCGAAAAAACCAAAATTAATAAATAAATCAAACCCAAACCCGATACCGATATGGAATGACTTAAAACAGCCAATGCCTCTTGCCCGGCTGTGAATAATTTGCATTCGATCGCGGTCTACAATCGAATCGCGGATCGACAACGGACCATGTATTATGCGTGCATGGGCGGCAAAGGATATCAAGATCGTATAAATAACGCTATCAACAGGGGCGAAGGGGTGTTGGCTGCGCTTTTTCTTACGGCGGGATTGCAATTGGTTGTGATTTAAAATTTTAATTCACACCTTCGGACGGAGTCGCGAGCGGCTGGTCCGGTTTATTTTTTTGTTTTCCAAAGCGACAGTTTTGGAAAGGTTGCTTAGAAGAACGGGCAGCAAGGTGGCCTTTGGTAGGAAAGAATGGAAGTTGACTTGGATTGTTAAACAAAAACAGTTAGCAAATGCGTTTTTTCAGAATAAATTGCCTGTTTTCAAGAGACATAAAATACCTCTTTAATGTAACAAATAAAATCAATAGCATTTAGTTTTGATAAACGAGAATGTATTAAGCTGAAACTGCATCAGCAGCTAGCTATAAATAAAATACTATGAATAATTTTTGACAATATTTTTACATCATCAAATAAGAGGTCCGATTTGATTTATGAATTCTTTCACAACTACTTTGCTCATTTTATTTTGATGTTTCTTTAGGACAAGGAGTTTAGGCTCATCGATACACCTAAACATCCTGCTCCTAACAAAGCGCTGCTGCTTCCCATGGAATCGATCAAGCGAACAGTAAGCAGTCCACCATTCAGCGAGAACCAGTTATCTTTCCGGACGGGTCCTTCTCGGAAATCCGCCAACGCCCGCCCAGCATCTCTTGTGACATAATCATCGACGATTCCTTCAAAGCCGCAAAGCGCTTCGTAAATAACCGCAAACCCCGCGTTCGTTCGGCAAAGGTCGCTCCAGCCTCCGCAAAACACACCAAACCACCGCATGCGCATGCTGTCGGTTCGCCCCCTCAATTTGTCGGCCGCCGTGTTCCGATTCATCGCCGCCATCGATCGAATCGATGCGGTTAGAGAGAGACTCAGCAGAGTGGTACCGGGCAGGTGAAACAAGGCGGCAAGATTCATTCATTAAGAAACCCGCATTCGGGGTCGCATTTGAACCCCGCGACTATCATCGTGTTAGACGATTAAACACGGTTTTGCGATGGTGGCATGCGTCG
>KE525217.1:0-11484 GCA_000441895.2 Anopheles sinensis | reverse complement strand
GGGCCCGAAAGAACAAAACCTGTGAGTCAAACAAGTATTCGTCGTATGATACTGTTGTTTTCACGGAACATGATTCAGTATTCAAATGAATTTCGATAGTCCACCCCCGGGCCGACGGCCGGCAGGTGGGCGCCGTTTCCGGGCGCGAGACTCCGTCAGACGCTAAAAGCATGCCCATGACGTAATGTTACAGTTTCGTCGAGCCACAGGATTACACAGCATCACTCCGGAACGCTTGAGGGGGTTGTTATTTAGAAGGGATGATGAATCGATCGAGGGGGCTTCGGGTTATAAATGAGCTGCTCCTATCAAATGAACTTGTTCCGTTTGTAATGGAATTCAAAATAATGGTGGTGTGTTTCCTACAGCATCCCTAGAATATTAAAGTTAATTACTCAGATGATAAAACGGCAAACATTGAGCTCCAAGCCTCACTGTATGGAAATAGTTCAAGAATTGTAGTTTATTATCAAATTTGCCCAATTCATACTCACTTAATGAATATTACAGCGGGCATTACATTTAAAAAACAAACCATTCGATATGAAATAATCTTTACGATTCATCAAAACCAATGTTTTGAATGAATACAATCGAATTCCCTTATTGCTAAATGAGTATCTGAAAAAATATTTCCGGTTTGTGCAGCTTATGACAAATTGATATTTTCTTACCGTTACTAAATTAATAAAAAACAAAATGGATTTCCATTAATGCCACTCTTACATTAAATTGGATTGAATAAATAATTATTTTTCATCATTTATTATTTTTAACAGACATTTGGATGAACTTTCATATTACAGTTCTATTTGGTTAAAATTCTCAAGCAAATAGGTTAACATAAAACTCAAATTTATAACCTTTGGTGAACATCGCAGAATTGATACATATCGAATATTTTTAGTATTTTTTCGATTCGATTTTTGATATAACTCGTTACAGCTTTAACGTTAAATTCATTTTACTATTGAGGCAACACTTTTTAACAGATAAAAATATATTTTCAAAGACTGCCTAAGCTGCCACCCCAGCTCACAACATCAACACCACATCCGCATCGCAGTTATGCTGAAGATCAACTGAGGACAAACTGATCATCGACAGCCGAACAATGTTAAATCCCCTTTTCAAACTTTCGCTCGCGATCGGTTCTCTCTCTTATGATGGGAAACTCGCGAGCTGCTTCGTGCTTTAACGGATTTATCTGTCGCGTTAACGGCCCGAACACGGTAAGATCAACGGGAAGCTGTATCGTGCCGATCAGTAAGAAGCAACCATGCTTGTGTTGCACAACATACGTATCGATCAGGATCGTTTGATATTCGAAGGTAATTTATTTGATTTGGAAAAATAATGTTAAAAATAAATGGAGAATGTTTTGATTATTCTAGTCCTAAACTATGCCATCGTTTTTATTCGATAAAAGGGTGTTTTTGATCAAAACGTTAATCGATCGCGTAGGAAGACGTGATAATAATTTCCAAGGGGAGCATGTCACACCAGTCTCAGAGCGGCGTTGCGATCGGCTTGTTTCTTATGCTGCGCGATGTTGCACGCGCACGATCGTGCCGACTCGCGGTTGGAGCTTGACTTTAGTCGTTTTCATCCACCGCGCCGGAAACACGTGCGTTGCTTCAGCTCCCGGAGCTCAAATTTTCAAACGCCGACGCGAGTGCGCCTTTCGGATACGCTCGGATTCATCCTACGCACGCCCGGACGGCTAAAGAGGCGACCGTGTGAAGGGCGCTGGGCCGCAAAACAATCGAAACCGACGGAAACGCCTTCGCGAAGCCCTTCGAAGCCGACGCACCGTAGGCAGTGTTGGCGACGCGTGGGCGGCGCTGGAACCGCGTGCACACGCGTGTTTTATTTTTCCACGCGAGTTTTTGAAAAGTGTGCGGGCTACAGCTAGAGCATCGCGATCCGACCGTGCAGCCTTTCCCAGGAAGAAGCTGGCCCGACTTGTTTGTCCCACTCGGTGGCGTCTGATGCGCGCGCGTGTATCTGTATGTGATTTTGTGCATTCGGGGTATTTTTTTTCGCCCGCTCGGAATGCGTGGGGTGGCAAACTTCCGTGCGCTAGTGTGAACGAGAGCCACCGAACGAGTAGGTTGTGTCCGTTCGTTCGTTCCGTGACGGGAGGAAGAAAGCCCCCGAGAAATAAACGAGCCCCAAAAAGTGCGACCAACTCGTCCTACGCGTGCAGACGAAACCGACCCGACACCGGCCGCTTCAGGTGGCTGTTTGACAAAACTTTTGTCCCCGCCGGTGCCAGTGACGGGCGCCTCAAGTTTGTCCACCGCCAGCACACCGGGATGGATGAGTGGGCAACGTCGTTATCGAGGATTTGTGGTCGTCGTAGGGAAAGGTTTCGTTGCCTAAACGGTCATTGAAGTCACCCGGGGAATGTACGTTTGTGGCGGGCAAACATTCGCCTAGCTGATTACCCCATGGTCGTCGCAGCAAGTGGAACGTGTGTGTTTGTGCTTGTGTGTGTCTAAAGAAGAAGATATCAATTAAAACCATCACTTGTAAAACCATGCCTTTGCCTGTGACACAAATCGTTGTAACTTAGTGCGTGGAAAAATAAATATAAAAAAGTTCTTGACCATTCTACCACCCCCTTTCTGTGAAAACTCGACATAAAGTGTGCCAAAAAAAATTAAACTGCTTGTGAGGAGCACCTCAGGTCGAAATAAACGCCCGGAGCAGCGATCAACGCTCGTTCGCCGCAGGATTACACGCCTATTTTGCCATCCGACATCTCGACACTAGGTTCGTTAGCTATCAATTTGTCATTTATATATTTTTTGCTGCTAGACAAGACAAAAATAGTTATCTTCCACCGAAAAATTTGTCCAAATGCCAAAGCGTTGCGCAAAGCCGACAGCTTTACGGCCTGACCTTCTTCCAGGCGATGGGCAAATAAAGTTAAAATCTTACGATAAACCCAGATAAGGGAGTGTGTGTCTACGAGGCAAAACCCCGTGCGTGGGAGGATGTCTTCTTCGGCGTAACATGAGCCGGCATCCGAACCGTGACTCAACCGGAGGCTTTCCGATCATGGGGCGATCTTATTGCCGATCCATCGCGTAGGAGGAAAACTTCTAACCATCGTCAAAGCGAGTCGTGCACTAGTTCGGAAGTTGGCGTTACAATGGCGTTCCTCATTTCCTTTGGGAGCTTAGGAAATAAAAAACGAGGTGTGCCTTCGATGGATGTTACTGCCACCTTCATTACATCCACACACCTCAACATGCATACGTACACATCCGGTGCGCTGGAACAGGGTGCGGACGCACGTTGTGTTGAATGAGCAATTAATTGAAACGTGATCGGCGTGGTACGAGCGATCCTCGCCGGTATCGCGCCGTTGTATCTTGTCGCCGCCGTTCGCAAGCAGCAACAGTAGCGGTGCGGTGCAATTGTTGTTGACAGATTGCTTGAACAACTAAAGGGGTTGAACACGTTAGCTCGTGCCATCGAGGATTTGCTTCGCTGTCGTTCGGATGGATCAACGGGAGATCGGCAATAAATCTCCACCAAACCGGGTCATCCACGAGCTCGATCGCTTTGTCGATCGATTAGGCCGCTGGGTACTGCGCCGAAGGCAACATAAAACCAATACCTCCCATTAACGGTCGCGTCCGTACACACCGTCTTAATGTGCCATAAATGTAAATGCTTTATTTATGGTCCCGCGGGGGAAACATTCCTTCGATCACAATTTCCATTTTATACTCCGTTGTTGCTTACCTTTTGCCCGTTTGCATAAAACATTCCAATTCGATTAGCCGCGACCGATGCAATTGGTGGATGAATTTTCATTTCCTCCTGAACGGTTTTGAAAATGTGGTTGAAAGCGGAAAATAAAAGCCAAACTCTTTCCGTTCAATCACGCCGTCCGGTCGCCGATCGTATAATTGAATTAAATTTTTCATATCCGCATCGGTCCGGAATGGGAAATCGAAACATCGAAAGCGACTCTGCCAGTGTTCAAACTACCCAAAAATGTGCGTTTTGGCAACGTCACCGAAGGAAAGCCCTTCAACTCCGCTCGGATGCACCGGCGGGCACATTCTCCTGGCAGGGCTCGGGGGGAGGATCGAGGCCACCGTGAAATGTTAATTAAACTTTGATAAAACCGCCACAGCATCCGCAAACTGCACTTCGATGTGTGTGTGTGTGTGTGTGTGTATTCCGTTGCGTTGCATTCCGTTGGCGTATATTCGCGTGTCATCGTCCCCCCGATCGCTCGGAGCAGGAGGAGGTAGCGTAACGAAATAAAATATATGAGTTTATTGATTTCACTTAATTTTCGGCTTTCCCTCCCCCTCCGGTTACCAGTCCAACCACCCCAGCTCGGGTGCTAGTTTTCACCGGTACGATAATGCTGGAATGCTTTGTGCTCGATACCGGACTGCAGAACGCGGATCTTCGTGGCAAACACTTTATTGTCCTCGACTTCTACAATGTCGTACCTTGAGCGGGCGATACGAAAGTGCTTTAAGGATACGATCGTCCTTCCTGTCCTTTTCCTCCCCCTCAAGGTAGGAGGAATTTCGGTAATAAAAATTGCTTAACTTAAAGATGATGAAGTTATTCGCGGTCCGTCCCGTAAAGCCGTGTGCTTAAGGCTGGGAGTCGCACAATCAAACGGGGCACGTCTTATCAGCGCCATTTTCTTCCCAGCAACGGTTTTTTTATTTCCAACGTCACTCATCGCGAGTCGCTTCGTGTTGCTCGATCGTTGTTTCACGCTGCGTGATGATCGGAGCGAACGACAGGCGATGATGAAGATTTCCTCTCGACCGATCAACTCACGCCGCGCTGTTAATTAGCTACATTGTTGCTGTATTAATTGAATAGTTTTCGTTTTTACGTTGTGTTTTTCATGCACAAAATAGCATGTTCATTCGATCAAGAAGCCTTTCGCCACGTTGCATGGTAATAAAAGGGGAGTGTACAATTGAAGCTGCTTATCATTTCCATTAAATGGTAAAATGCAGTTACAAAATATCTTTAAACAGTTGCAAATGTGTAAAATGTTGCAAAATTTATGTTGCTCGATGTTTTCGTTAAGCATGCTAAGAGAATCGGAAACTAATCTGCAATATTTATGAAGAATTTTCAAAGGGCATGGTGGATATATTTCAATATATGTAATTCTTCATTTTATTTCACTTTATATTTCGTGTAATTTATAACGCTACAAAAAATGTTATCCCTATTATTTGAAGCGACCATGGTCATGCATAAGAATGATTTCCTAAATGAACACAAACTTTACGGCTCGAACGACCTAAGGAATGGTCATACTGAAAATAATGTTTGTGATGATATGAACAACATACAAACATTCTGAAAAGTATTTTTCTTGTCTTAATCACAAATGGTTACGACAAATCTACGCAAAAACACAAATAAAATATGACACAATGAAATAACCGTACAGATTTCAATTTCATCTCGCGAAACCATCAACTGCCGCCGCCATCATCATTAGCGTCGTTCGTCCCACGTCGTCATACCCGACTGAGATCAGTCACGTCCAAGCGGCAACAACCTAATGACAATGTTGACAGGTGATTTTGCGCACTTTTTCTCCGAAGGAAAAGCGTGTGTCCAACTCTCTTCGCGCGTTTGATACCCCGTTTGTTGTTGAACGAAATTAGAAGTGTGGATAATTGGCTTCTAGCGCGTGATGTGATTCGGAATGGTGAGTTGAGCCTCCTCCTCCTTCTCTTTCTCCTCCGTTGCCCCAATCGAAAGGCGGAAAGACGGAATCAACGCGCCGTTTCCACGAGACATTCGCGGAAAATGGGATGTCTTCGCTCGGCGTGGAAAACCGGGGGTAAGATAACGGCGCGCGTTAACGTGTACGGGTGTGATAAACTCGAGTGGTTCCAAATCCGGATCAGGGTCTGCTCCTTTCGCACCCAACCCCTCACCCTCTTCGCGCTTCCCTCCTCGCTTGCTCTGATCGAATGATATCACGCATCGAACACTTCCCACCCGATCGTGCGTTAATCGGGCTGGCGTCGCTGGCAAGTGTGGATTTTCACACCTGCAACCGAGCCTTTGCCAAGCGACACGCAACACACCACCACCTCCCCCATCCACCCCACCCCTCCCCGGAGCGTTGAGTCAGGGAGACACTCGCCCGGTGGCGGTGGCCTCCAAGAGAGGTCGGTGGTGCTTTTTGTCGTAATTAAGCCTCGAGTTGGCTCGAAATGGCAGAAAATTATCGGCCCAAGCGCACCACCCTTTCGCTGGCCGCACTATCCTCCCTTCCTCCCCCTGTTTCTCCCCAAACGAGCCTCATTTAGTCAATCCGGTGGGGCGCGTGGTGATCCTTAAGTAGGGCTAATTTACACCTTCGGTGCGACAGTAATGAGGTTGTCAGTTTGAACTACATCATTCGTGCGCGAGCATTTGGAGCAGTTGCCCGGAGGCGACCGCGGCGCAAAGGGTTGCCCGACGAGTTCGGCATTTTTCGGCCGCCCGGTTCGATCGATCGAAACCAAACCAGAAAACACCACTCCCAGCGCGCTCGCGCGGTACTTTTATTTCGGGGATTACTTTTCATCTCTCCGCAGTAAACTGCCATCGGGAATATCAAATTGGTTCGAGGGAAATGATGTTGTGCCGGGTAAAAACAATGCTTTAGACTACTGGTGACCCTTGTCGCCGATTCGCTCAGATTGATTTTTATTACGCCCGAAACCCCCAACCTCTTGGGGACGGTCCGGAGAACAGCTCGTGGCAAAACTGGCGCGACTGCTTCAGGTTTCTGACTTACGTAGGCCACGCGAACATCAAGCATTTGTTTCTTCGTTTCGTTTCGAAAAGGCTGAATTACAACTTTGTATAGCTTTTGATAAGTGTGACATAAAAATATGCTTTTGCGTCCATTTGTGTTGTGTGTGTATGTGTTGTTTTTTTCTCCATCTTAAATCACCTTAAATGGGTGAACGGGGGAAGCTATTGAAATGAAATTTATGTGTTCCGTCTGCAAAACATGAAGCATTGGTCCGATAAGCGGAATTGAATTTTTTCGGACGCTGGTGCGCCACGATGGCGACAACCGAACCGAACCGGGAGTGGGTTGAAGTGTCTCGTGTTTTTGCCTTGCCAAATGGTGGCGCCCCGAAATGGTGGGAAGCTTGAGTGGTTTGGTGACGCTCGTTCGATTGGTTTAAAATGTTAAAAAAGCCGAAATGTACTTTACGAAATTTTTATTATTTAAATTTTGAGAAAATATTTTGAAACCCAATTGGAAAAACAAACTTTTTGTCAACAAATGTATGAAAGACATCTTGGAAGAAAAAAATCAGGTTAAAAAATTGTCCCACTCACGGTGGATCGACTCACCCAATTTATCATCATCGTCAGCAAACAAATGCACCCAAGTTTTGTCGCAGGCACGCGAATGCGTGTGGGTTTGCCGGTCGCCTTCCTATACCTTGATGCGACACGCTCATGCCATCCTGCCCTTTCGCGTCCGCAAAAAGTGGCAAGTGTTTTATTTTTAAATCCACCAAGAAACGCAAGTCTTGGACAAAGCAACAAAAACGAAACCCCTCGCCAACTGAACAAAACAAAACCCTTCGGGAGCAACCCACCAGTCCACTTAACGAAACCGAGATCGAAAGTCCGGAGATCAACAACATTTCCTCGGCCCAAACTGCCTCCTCAGAATGTAAATGAAAAACGAATGTTTGGGTTGACAAGGTGACAACCGTTTCTTGGTCAATATTTCAAGGTAATCATACACCGGTCGGGGCAAGTGCTGGGGTGAGTGAGTGCGAAATTGAGAACATGCAGGCCGGGCAGGACACCGGAGGATTCCACTTCTCGCCAGGAACGCGGTTGGTCAACCAAGCAACTCCCACGTGCCGTTGAATTCCTGAGACGCCGCCAGGGGCCAACGACCAACCCACCGTGGGCTACAAATGCGAAACAGGTGAAATGCTGACGTCTTTCGCACAAACGAAACTGTTCCATACGGCTGACGAGGGCTCCCTCTTGTCCCGGCTGGTAACGAACCTCGGCCATTGTTTGCTTGGGCGATCGTCGGGAAGCCGTGGCGATTGGGCCGCTTTTGCCATGCGACGTGATCATTAATCTTCATATGAATATTAATCATTAACCCGTATCGGAAACGCGGACACCGTGAGGCCCGCGAGGTCCGTGGGCGTTCGGAGGGCTCACGGTGGTATCACTTCTTTTCTGTCCCGCTTTATTTCTTCATTTTCTTCCACAATCTTCGAGCTAAGTAGAAGGTGGCATGGGTAACGAGGAGAAAAATACGTAAACTCCCCTGCCGACCGTGGTTGAACCGGCGGCGATCACGACATTCCGTTACTGCGAAACGCATGCTCATGGGAGCCCTTTGTGGAATATGCGTAACGTGAGGCTTTGGTGCGACCTGCGTACGCAAATTTCTGTTTTTTTTCCTCCACTCCGTCGCTGAACACAAAACACACACGCACACGTGGTTAGGGCAGGATCTGGTATTTGAAACCTGATTGGAATGTTGTGCCGTTTGCAAACGAAAGTAAGCGGGAGGAAATAGGTGATTAGAGCAGGTGGCGTGGTACAGTGTTGACAACAGCACATCGAAGGATTCGTTACGATAATTTTAACGGAGATTGTTCATTTGTTGGTTGTTACATATCTTTGCAATTACAACTGAAAATATAAAACAGTGGTTGGTAAATTCCATACAGTGAATGTTTTTCTTTAATAATCTTCCTACTTACTCTTTATGTATTCAATATCCCCTTTTTCGAGGGATTTTATTGTGCATTCTCAAAATAAAACTCAATCGTGAATGAACAACCTTAATCTGTCCGTCACGGGAATTCAGCTGAAGCTGCAATAAAATACTAACTTTTCCAAGAAATTCCACCATGCTTAAGAATGTTAAGGTAAAAGTTATTGCCAGCCTTAGCCAGGAAAGCTCTTATCCTAGCGAAAGGAATTCAAGGTATTCTTTTTCAGCGATATTCGAAACGTTCGCAGTAAGGGATTTTTCATTTTATGGCATTTCGACGTTGTTTATATTTTTACGATCCAAAGATACAATTCTTTCCGCTCCATGCTTTCATTTATGTTGATTAAGATGAAGAGACAACTCAAATGAAGTACACTTTCAGAAAATTTCAGCGAACATTCCAACGATGAAGGGACCCTGTGGCAAAACACAGAACTTGCACGCACGAACGAGGTTCCTACAAATATTTGACAGAAGCCATGCGGCAGCAGTAAATGGCCAGCCCCGAAATGAGTGTTCCAATTAGAGGCAATAAAATCCCAATCAAAACCACGACACTGCGGCCTACCATGGGGCGTCTCTTCACCGACAAGAAACCCGCGAAATATCACATGAGGGCCCTAAAGTCGGTTGGGGGAGTGAATTTACAGCTCGCTCGGTTTAATTCGCCTAATTAAATAATTCCCCGGCGCGAGAAAGTCCCGCGCGCGAGCGCAATGAGTCCGCGTGCGAGGAAGCAGCCCGTTTTTAAAGGACCAATTATCGAATAGAATTGCGGCTCCTAACGAAATTGGATTTCGGCTCCGATCGATCGTAGACAATTAAATTATTATCACCATCCCGTCCCAGCCACCCCGATGCCGGGGGAAAAAGAGGGACCGAAAAGTGTGACAAATGGGCCGTTCGAGACGATCCCCCAGCGTTTGGGTTCTACCCCTTTTTTATTTAACCGCAGGGTACGCCACCACGTACGTGCTGGTTTTTTTTCCGCCACCATTAAATTAGTTCACAGCTTCGCGGCCGAAGATTTTCCGCCACCTCGACCGACGCCTCGCGATCGCGCCCTTTTGATTAATGAAAGAGCACGCGGGCACGCGTATTAGTTGCCCGACGGCGGATCGGCCTGCCGCCTTTCGGCTACTGGAAATGGAAACTTTCGCGATCGCGCCCCGAACAGTGCGACTCCCTTTTATAGCTTCATAAAACGTTCAATTTTGCGCTTCGGAGCAACACTTTTACGAAAACTAATGATGATGGCGATTGCCAACGATGGGGATGCTAACGACAACTCCGAACTTTTGGGAACTGCGATGGGGAGAAAATGATAGCGCGCAGAACGCGCACCACGATGAGATGCAATAAAGTTCGCCCAGATGCCAGGGAGCAAAGGTTGCGTCGCATGTCGGAGACGTCTGCGAATTCGGTGAAAGCTGCCGATAAATTGGCAGACAGTTTTTGGGGAGCGAAACCGCTGGGTCATTTGAAATTTCAGCTACAAGGCATTCAAATGGTTTCACAAAATGTCAAAAATTATACACATCAACGATGTCATCAAATCCTGCAAAACGGCAATAAAAAGGAGCTAACATGAAGATATCGTTTTCTATAGACCAATAAAACAAATATCATCGAATGGAAATTAAAAGCTTAAGCTAAGGCCTGCTTCTTTAAAAACATTATTGATCGGACAGATCTTCTTGAAACTTTAAGTAAACAACTATTATAAATTATCAGATAGCTATGTAGATCTGTTTATGTTGGAACAACTGTTTCACTTTACTAGATACAAATGTAAAAACTATAAGCACCGAATTGTTATTGTTTCGTTTGTCAGGAGTTAAAATTCGCGCTAAGTGAAAACAATGACTATATGAGGCTTAAGTCGCTGAATATGACATTTGCAGAGTTGTGTAATTCCTATTCAGATTGATGAATCTGAGTTTCTCTTTGCCTCGTTTTAGGGATTCATGAATCTTAAAATGAGAGATTCATGAATCCCAAAGATTCTTGAAGGATATTCCATCGACAAATAAAGCCTAAAAAGTGGAAGAAATATTCAGTGAGACCCCCTTTATTGGGTCACAAGATCCACGCCAACAAAAGAGTGTGAACACTCGTTTAAGATTCGTTTAAGATTCATTGAGGTTTCGAAACATTCCTCTAAGAAAGATGTTTTCAGATTCGAAACACAGAAGATTGATGAATCAATCTGAATGAATCTCGTCTAAGGATTCATTAGGTACAACACTAGACATTTCTGGACGTCGCATCGAATGTCACTCCATATCAATCTTTTACGGGTGTTAAAAGTTTTCCTAAACACATCACCTACGGACGAGAGAAAAACTATGTTAATCGAACTTCTTAAACCTCAATCACATTAAAATTCATTTAAACGTACCCGGCCACACATTGAACAGAGTCAGTCTCGCTTCGCCCCGGAGTATATTTATGTTGATCCTTCCCAAAATGTCGCAGTCCTTATTTACCATAGCGCACCTTCGTCACCTTCGAGCAATCGAAACCCGTCCATCCCTCAAGTCGTCGATCGATTGACCGACGAAAAAGATCGTTTTCCTACCTCTACACCGTCCATCCACGTTGTTCGTAAGCTCTTCTCGTTGGTTTGTTAAGATGTTTCTCACATAAATTACTTCCTCCAGTGATCCGCAATGCTCCGTAGGAAGGTGCGAGGTTTCCAC
>KE525215.1:3011-16350 GCA_000441895.2 Anopheles sinensis | reverse complement strand
GTCGATGCTCTTCGACGCGAACGGACAAGGATCGGACGAACGCGATTTTGGGGACAGCGTACTCCGACGAACCGATCCGGATGAGGCGTCGATACGAACTGGCGGATGCGCGACCACCGTTGCGTCGTCGGTGCGCGGCCAGGTCTCGGATCGAGCGCTCGAACGCTCAGATGCAGCATCTCAACCACATGTATGTACGTACGTTTATATACACGCTATCACGATCATGTTCTGCGCAGCCAACCATCCATCCTCCACGAGCTCCTGCCCCTCAGTGCACACACACACACATCGTGTTAGTGGTATGTAAAAAGCTCTAAATTGTAGCGTGCAACGACGCCACTTTCGCGCCACCCCTACTCAGCCCCCTCTTCCCTTCCCTTCCCTTCCATCCGTCAAACGCTGATCGAAGGGGCGGATTTTTGAACCGTCAAACCACCCGTTAGTCGCACGTTGCTGAACAGCGCGTTGTCGCGAGCTCGATAAATAGCAATTGTCAACGGGCAGTGTGCGGGGTTTGATAAGGGTGTCCGCCGATAGCCACCGATAACCAACACGTTGCCGGTCCGTTAACAAGTGTGCACGTTTGAGTTGATGTGTTTGCACACCTCATACACGCGGTTCATTGCAGCATATGCTGAGGCTTCAACGACGGTGTCGAGGATCTCGCGCGTATCCCTTTTTTAAGCTGGTGTTGGTTGCCCTTATGATTATGCAGAAGCGAAGATTGCCCTTCCATCGCACCTTCCAAGTTCAATGCACGCACACACTTTCCAGCAGAGGATCGTTCGATCGATAATGGAAACAGTCACGTTACGCCCTCCGGCAAAGGCACCGCGTCGAGACTAAACAAAAATGTGGAAAACAGAACCAAAAAATGCTGGACGCGACGTGCGTTCCGTAACGAGTTAAACGGTGAACCCAAAACCAACGCGCAGGTTTGCCGAAAATGGTCTTCGCTTGTTGATTTATGTGTAAAAAAAAAACTGATAACCGAACACAAGGAAGCACGGCGTTGCAGCATCGAGCAATCTTTATTTATGCCAGCGGCGAATGTCGAAAATCCAAAGGGTGTCAGAATGTTTTGTGCGCATTTTTTAACGTTTCTGTTCCTTCCTGCATGCTTGTTACATCGGTGCGCCATTGTTTGGAGGTGATTTGAGGGATTCCTTTTATTGTTCTTTCCATTTCATTGTCTCAAAATTCGATTAGATGCTGAGATTTTGTACAGTTCGATTTTTGTTATTTCAATTTAAAAATCCTCTAAATATCACATTAAACCGTCATATGACTAAAGCAATAAAAATGTGATCACTACAAGTGGTACGCAAAAGATGACTTTAACACTAGAACCCAAACAGCGGACATTTTAATCACTACGAAATTTTCGTGATTAATATCTCCTAAAAAGCCTAATATTTTTTAACCAAACCTACAGTAAAGAAAAATTCCAGCCGCGAATAGTTTTAGCGGTAAATTTGACCGCTCTTTTTCAACAAGCTACGACTTCGTCATTTTTGAAACTTTATCTAATCTGAAAACTACTCTTTTAAGGTACATTCGTTGACTATCTTTAGGCATTTTTGATTTTTCATTCATTCTATTCAAGTGTTGATAAATAAAAAAAATTGAAGCCCTCCCCAAAAATCTTATGCTCCCAACCGAGTGTCAATGTTCAACATAACCTGAGCAGATGAGATAATGCCTGAAGCAGAAATCTCTTACCTTATATAACTAATTTTGTAGTGAAATAAGTACACAGTAGAGATGTACCAAAATCATGAAACTGCTTTTTTGATTATATACAAAAAGGTTTAGAACCTTCGACAATATGTATACCAAATTACATTGAAATGTATGTTTTTATTCTCACAAGTTTTTGTTAGCAATAGCTTCACTGCAGCTTTCTTGATTGTTTATTTTTAACTTAAATAGATGCTATACAGTAATCTACCACTTCACGAAGGAAAATAATGTTTACGGTTAGGAACAAACCATAAACGATTATAACTTCATCCTTACCTTGATCCATCAGATTTTGAAAATTGCCCTCATTATCGGTAAAGCTGGAAATCTTAGAGCATCTTCAAATGGAGGAGAATAGTCTATCGCCCAGATCGATATTGACCGAAGCGTAAAGTCATCCTTCCGGAAGGAGATACCTAGTGCAATCACTCCACTTCAGTGTGTTCCCGTTCAACAAGACGGCTTTGACAACATGACTTGAGTATACTGTGGTCGCGGGAAATAGGTGCCTATAAACACGTCCGGTTGACACTTCAGTTTTCAAATGCTCCCCTGCGGTTCGTTTGGGCCAAATGTTGTGTGGCGCTAAGCTGTGGAGCAGCTCCCGTTACCCGTAAGTCGGTACAGCAATCACCATCGGGAACAACAGGCGAGCAACAATTGTTTCCCACTTCCATGCAAGAGCCTTCGGTTGCTCTTATACACGAACCCTTTCCCAATGTTCAAGTTGTGAGCACAAAGGTGTGGATGGTTCTTCTCCGATCGGCTGTTCGATTTCTGCTCGAGAACTATTTTTGCCACTGTGCCACGTGTGAAAGCAAGTGACAGGAAAGGTGTTAGAGTGCTCAAAGGATGGCTGTGTAAAGAGGGCATAGAGGTAACAGGGGAAACCTTTCGGATGTGCCACTTGGGAAAGGCTTTAGATTACGACCAATTCGAACAAACCATAAGGACACTTCAGACGGCGTGACAATCGTCCGGAGACACACCTCGAATTGAACATTGCTCAAGTTGACAAGTGCGCTGGGGTCACAGTATTGTGAAATCCGTCGCATAGGTAGAAATAAGAATAAAATTAACGAGCGTTCATGGATATGTTTTAGGTTCGATTTTCTACGCCGATTTCTATAAATGTAACGATTTTGATAAATTTGGAGCGTAACCTAGACGAAACTTTAAATTGTAACAATAGGCTAACATTAAAACGAGTCTGTGTCTGGCAAAGTACTGTTCATCTCCAACTTCAGTATCAGAAGCTCTAATCGTATTGGACAAAGCATACTTGGCTTGTAATCATTGTCATTCTAAGTTTACCTCCATACAAAAGGCTTCGCACCTGATTTTAAGTACTGTAGCTCGTTCCGTACTTGAGATTTTGTCGCTATAAAAGGCTCACTTATTCTTCTCCTTTCCGGTTTTACATGATCGTAGAGTAAAAGTTAAAACTAAATTAACAGTTAAAGAAGCATACACATTATCGCTATGGCTCGCCATGGACATCGTGAATTCATATACTTTTTACAACTCCTGACGAGCGAGGCTTTATGCTGCATGCTCTTACAAACCGCGATGATGCCGGCACACTTCGTTCGGTAGCTAAGTTTGTCTCCGTGTAGTATCAGCCAATGCGTCATGGTTGCGCCTGAAAGTATGCAATCAGCATGGCGTGTTACTTTTTTCAAAAAGACGTTTCTTTGCAGCTCAAAGTTATCCTTCGTTTGCGAAACAGATGGTTGCCATTTGGAAACTGGATGTTTTTTTGCAGAACTCTCATGGCAGCAGGTATTCAACACAACGCAACCCCCAAAATTATGATTATTCATAAGACTTTATTAAGCATCTCGTGCGCTTTCCCAAACGTCTCCTTTTCAGGCCAAGGATGAAGGCATAAAGAAACATAATAATTGCATGCTAACGGCTATAAATATGTTCTTTTACTTTGCAGAAGAGTCTAAGACCGGTTGCTTCACCACCAAGTTTTCGAATAAATTTGGTGTCCACCGGTTTTTGAAGATTCCCTCCTCGATACGGAGGATTGTTTTTTACCGGAAAGAACGATCGATTGGGGGCTTGGTTTTTGAAACAGTTCGTATTTATTAATATTTTATTCTTTTTTCACTCCATACACGCTGCTGTGGCATGGTTTTTGACATTAATATTGCAACCTTCACGTTGTCAAAGGCTAAATGCTACCATTGTTGCCTACGAGGCGGCGCTGGGATTTTAGCTTATCTCGCACTTTAAATCTGGTTGCTATGAGAATTAGAAAAAAAATACATGTCCTATAAGTTTTTCTACACACAAGATGCTTTTTGCGTGGCGTTTTGGTTGTAAAGTAAAATAAAAATGTGAAAGAGAGAACTATCGCACATTGACACATCTGCATCTACATCCCTGTTCACGGTAACGGACACATAGTGCCGCTTTTGGTTAGTTAGATAAACTAGTTTCGACGAACACCGACGCGACGACGACGCTGCGCAAGGAACAGTATGAACACTAAATGCTAACCGGGTTCCGGCTCTCAGTTGGCCATTTGGTGTCTAGTGTTTGCCGTTTTCTACACTTGCCGCCGCATCAGAGACTCCGTTTGTGGGGGCGCGCCGTTTGCCAAAGTTTTCGCCATCCTCGAGCGTCTCCGGCAGCGGATGGCCCTGGGTTTCCGGGAGGAAAAACACGAAGAACGCACCGACGAGCGGGACGAGACCGAAGATGCACGGCGGCAGCCAGTACGCGATCGAGCCGAAGCCGGCCACGAAGGGCGCAATCATGGAACCGAACCGGGCAATCATCGAAGCCGTACCGATACCGACGTTCCGCACCACGGTCGGGAACAGCTCGCCGGCGTACAGGTACACCGTGGGGAAGCTGATGCTCATGCCGACCAGCCCGATGGAAGCCAGTCCCACGTTGAGCGCGCTGGCGGACTGCGGCACGAACGCAATCACCAGCATGGAGATGCCGGTCAGCGTGTTGGAGAAGATGAGCGTCTTCTTGCGACCGTACGCCTTCATCATGTAGATGCAGAGGAGCGTACCGGGCAGCTCGAGGGCCGCACTGATCGCCACGTTCGTGTAGATATCGCCACCGGCGTGTCCAATGTACTGCGCTACGCCGAAGAACGCCAGCCCGCACACGAACCAATTGAAGCACATGAACAGCGTCTTGGCGCGCATGTTGGGCGTACGGAACAGGTCCAGCACGTTGCCCTTCGAGTCGGAGGCGGACGCGGTGCGCGACTTCTCCTTCGCGTACAGCTCGATGTCGTTGCGGATCGTGGCGGACTCGATGTTGTTGCGCTTGGCCGCGGTCTCCAGCACCGTCACGGCGCCGTCCACGTTGCCCGAGGTGAAGAGATAGCGGGGCGACTCCGGTACCAGCCAGTAGTACGACAGCATCAGCACGGAGAAGATCGAGAGCGCGAACTGCAGCTCACGCCAGTCGCGCAGGAAGTACGCGAATCCGGCCAGCGTCAGGTGGCCAAGGTTGAACGGAATCTGGTAGAGTACGGAGAACAGCTCGCGCCACTTGGGACCAATGATTTCCATGATCAGGACGAAGCTGTGCGATGAAAGGAGGAGCGTTAGAAAATCCCAGAATAGGCCATGGAAGCTTCTAACCTTACCTGGTAACCATGGTTCCGCCGGTTGCTACGGCTGTGAGGAACCGGAGTACTACGAACAACCAGAACGAACCGATGAGGGCGGTCGCAACTCCGGAAACTAGTTGAATGATTACTGCTACGACCAGCGGGGGTCTACGTCCATATCTGCATGGGAAAGAAGTTGACAAAATTAGAGAGGCTTTCTTTGAATTCTTAGATCCCTGCCGCATAACCACACTTACTTATCAGCCAACGATCCGAAGAGTACACCACCGACCAGGATACCGAACATGAAGATGGTCTGCGACAGCTTGACGAGGTTCGCATCAAGACAGACCAGATCCCACTCGCTGGTGATGGTCGTGGCGAACGTGCTGTTGTCGTAGCTCCAGCTCGTACAAGCCGCATCGCACCGCTCGAGGGACGCATTAGACGCGCACGTGTAGTTGATCGAGGGTCCGAGGAAGATGATGCTCATCTGATGCCAGGCCACCGGGAACTTTAGCGGAAAGACCACCACACAGACCACGATGTGCCACCAGCCGAGCTGGCCCATCGCGCGCTGGATCGGATCGAGGTTCCATTTTGTGTCGGACTCCTTCTTGGCCGTCACTGTAGACAGGAAGATAAGGTAAAAAAAGAGAACGTTAATATAAGGAATATGTGGTGCAAAAATCAGTGGATGCCGCAGGTGTGAATCTTCCGCAAGCACCCTACGTCATTCTAAAATGAATAGATTCATTAATAGAATGTTCCCAACTCAGACCCTAATCGAGTGGGAGCATAAATCTCCATAAATTTTGAACAAAACTGTCTGGCACAATCCGGTTTGGCGATATGATTTCCATTGATCTGTGAATCTGATTGAGGCGCTAGCGATAAACCGGTTGATACCCGAACCTGATGAACCTGATGTGATAAGATTTGGCATAGGAAACTCCATTGAACTGTCCGGCTTCGATCAGTCGCTACCTGTAGACCGTGGCAAGGTCAAGAACGGATAGCCGGTACCAAATTGGATAAAAGGATAATAAAAAACTATATGAAACCTAAGAAGATAAGAAACTTAGGAACCTTCCGTTCAGCTGGGAGATTTCAACTGCGATATATTTTTTTTTTTTTTTGAGTTAAAAGTGTTTAAGGCAAAGCTATAATTTATACGCCAATTAACACACCTCCAACATCTCCTACCTATTGAAAAGCTATATAGAGCTCGAGGGTAGCATTGTGTTACCTTTCCAAAATTAGCGTTTGATATCGATCTCTACTTCTGCAACCACGGATTTCCCACTGCTTACGAACGGGAAGTTTGTCTCTCATTCTTTCTGCCCACCAATGTAAGATTAATATCATAAAACGCCCCCTATGGAGCCAATACGCTACACAAATACTGCGACAGAACACGCGAAAAGTCTTAAAACATAACTCAATCCATTTGAGGGCACAATTCTTTTCCCCGGGGAAGGGACCATCGACCGATCGAACTACGTTAGTTCTTACCTCCTCCAAATTCTACTGTTCTTCTTTTCATCAGCCCCATCTTCGCTTTTCTGAAGCATTCATCTTAAACACCGTTGACTGCAAGGTGCTAATTGGAAAGGAAACAGCAAAGACCCTTGCCAAAAATTGTCTTCACTTCGAGTTAGGGGGATGCTTTTAGCACCTCTCAGTTGCGACTTAAAAAAGGTGTACCACAACGAATTCATTACGCGTCAAGGTTCAGTGTGACTCTTTCTGCAATCGACACTTAACTTGGACAATTCTTTTGGGGTTTCTTTCTTTCAGTTAATTTTCAACCGAAATGAAGGCCCATTTTAGGTAAATTTTATGTAAGAGAGGTTGCGTAAAACGAAATGAAATTCATCAAAATCATGCGATTAGATTTGGAAGCGACATTCTCAATGCTCGTTAGTGCGCTGTGCCTAAACACGAATGTTAAATCGATTCGCCAACAGCTTCCTGTTCGTGTACCTAATTCTAACATTTGGTGAATATGTCTCTCGGGCAAACGGCTAAACATTGCTCATGCACAACATGTGGAACCGTATGTCCTTGACGGGCCACGATTGACCAGAGCAATCAATCATCTCGCAGAGAAAACCATTATTATCACTTAACACTCTCCAGGAACTTGTCGATCAGGAAAAAGGGAGAGGTAGAAAAAAAACCCGTTGATCACTAGGGCGGAATAGGAAAAAAAAGTATGAATATACGGTTGAATCATCCTGTTCCGGGCACGGGACACACCAGCACTCGGAAATGATCGCCGGATGAAATAGCAAATTTAACGCCACGCCGTGGGCTCGCGATGGGACGGGCCAATTGCAACCGCAAACACGCGCCCTTACTTTCACCCAGGATGAAAGCGAGGGGAGAGGAAGGGGGACAAACGATATACAAACACATCAGGCATCACAAACAGCCAGTGCCAGCCCGCGGAGGCCGGGTTTTGTGGACATGCGAATCGAACACCGTTCACGAGGGCTCGGAGAGTCTCTGTCGGATTGATTTGGCATTTGGTAATATTTGCTGGTCAATTTTATTTGATTACTCTCAAAGTGAATGGCAAACGGTGTGTTATGAGATAGCCTCTGAAGGAAGAGTGTCGTATTTTAAAAAACAGACATCTTTGCGAAGCATAGCTCATGTGTGCTCTATTTTTTAAATTTCCTAACACAGTTTGCAAGAAAACAAAAGCTTAATAAATAATTAACGAATGGCTGAAAGGCAGCGAAAGGGAAACTTATTTCTTTCTCTCCTTCCCCTGCGCGGAACTCTTCCGCTTCGGCCAGTTTTTACCACAAGCACCAATTTGAAAAAAGAAAGACTAATCGAAAGTTAAACGAAATGAACCCAACAAAAGGTAAAATCCAATTTGACTTACATCAGCCGTATTTCAGCATTGCATCCTCCGCTGCATTCGTAATGCTACGAACGTTGGTTCAGGCGCGACATGGCCAACAAAAACCCCGCAAGATCCCGCAATATTAATCGCCGATTCGGGCAGCAAAAGCAACCAGCTCGTTTGGTACGATTTCTTCATTTTAATCGACGAAAAAGGTAGAAGAAGGCATAAGAAAAAGGGGCAAGGAAAAATGTTTTAAAAAACACGTGTCGAATAAACGATCAACCACCGAATGGGGAAATAAATTCCACACTCGATGCTCAACGGGAGGTGGCAGCAATGCGTTACGCTTGTGCACAATTATTTATTGTAACCTTTTGGGTGAAATGAAACCCGCGAAAGAAGGAAAAACACAAAAAGAAAACCCTCGTGGGGAATCGAGAACGTGGTAGGTTTAAACGTTTCGTAGGTCAGGTCAGGCCAGGGTCGCTGCAGGTCGAGGTTGCCCGGCGGGATCGGCCCGTCGGTGACACGTGACGACAGTGAGATAATTTATTTTGCCCCGAAATGGGAAAGAAAAAAAAAAGCGACCACAAACCAAACGGAACCGTTTAACTTACGGTACGATCTCGCGAAGAAACGAACGAAAAGCGTTGAAAATGGAAATACGAGGAACGCCGCGAATCCGTTGCGAGCGGAGGGTTAACGATTCGTTTAAATTTTATTCAAATCTTTTAGTTTCTGGATGTCGTTGTAATTGAAAAAAAGGAGCAAGAAAGCAAATAATCGATGAAGTAGTACCACTTGCGTCATTGAATAAAAGACGAAAATTTTCGCATATGTTCTTCAGCACGATCGTCCAAAGGCCAATCATTTGTGCAGATGTTTGCTTGATCGCAGACACATGTTGATGATGCAAGTTATGCTTAAGCCCTGCGTGACAAACAGATGACAATGTTTCGTTCGTGGTATCTCGCTGGTGAAATCATTCTTTTAAAATATTTTCTCCAACCTGCGGGAGCATAACAGACTCCCGGCAACCGACGAGCGAGACATTTTGCGGAGCCATAATGAAGACGCCAATCATGGCGCAGAAGAAAGCTGCTCTCGGCAGTCTGTTTTGCCCTAAATGGGAATTGGCTTTCCCTCCATTGCCCCATTGCCAGCCGTGCCTAGGGGTGCTTTTTCAACCGCAACCAAATCAAATCGTTCAACAGTTCGTGCCTACGGGAAAGTTGTTGATTAGCGACTTCCAGCAACAATACCTGGGCTGAACGTGTACGCGGCTTGTCGTTATCAGCCTTAATTTGGCTCGCTGTTTGATGTGATCATCTTTTCTTTGAAATGAAAACGATTCATACTCACAGCGTTGTTTGTAAGCGGGCGATTTGTTTCCTCATCCCAATGGTTAATCGTACGGAGTGTGGAAAATGAGCAAACTCCGGCCCGCGAAGGGCGCCGCGGTTGCGTGGAAAACCGATGAAAAGCAGTGCCAATAGCCAGCGACTAATGATCTTCGCGTCGAACGAAACAACGACAGTTGACGACTACCGAGGCGCCCATTCCGCACGCCATCTCTCTTTGGAAGATGATGATTGATGAGGAAGTAAAGCTAATAGTAGACCCAAGACAAACATGACAACATAGGGCGGATGGGTTTCGCATGTCGTGTCGCCTGATGTTTTATTTGCCTACATTTGAAAAACAGAAAAAATATTTAAACAGGAACCAACGTACCCAAAAGGAACACTCAGGCGGGTTCCGAACCGGATGACAACGATTGTCGTCACCCTCAGGAAGCCGTTCGAGAAGATAACAGCTCCTTAATCACTGGTGGTTTGAGTGCAGGAAAAACATTTCCCACCCTACGTTTCCCAGCCAGTTGACCAGAACCGAAAGCTGCTCGGATCGGTTACTAATTACTGAGGAGGAATCTCTACCGACCACTTGAAAAAAGAAAACCCACTTCCAATTTCACCGCTTGGCGAAACTGCCAAAGGAAAGAGGGGAAAGAAACACATTAGCACGCATTTATCTCTCGCGCAAAACAGAATCCAACTTCCGCAACACCCAAGTTACGTTTTCCACCGGGTTTTGCGTGCGTAAGAACACGAGCACGAGGTTCGGAATCGAAATAGCTCACGCTC
This sequence comes from Anopheles sinensis, assembly GCA_000441895.2. Classification (NCBI taxonomy): domain Eukaryota; kingdom Metazoa; phylum Arthropoda; class Insecta; order Diptera; family Culicidae; genus Anopheles; species Anopheles sinensis. Next base: position 6,008 of record KE525215.1, on the reverse strand, counting down.
GATTGTTTGTTTATTCTCGGCCATCTTCACATTTTCCAACACATTTCCACCTCCCACCTCAGAATTCTCCCTGTTTCATCTCCACCGCTTTTCCGCCTTCTATCATTCCAATAAATTTTCATTTCCCCCGCCGGGCGTGACTTACGCAAATCGTCGCGTGTTTGGTTTTCGAAAATCGACTATTTTTGGACCACGCGGACGGGCCTCCCGGTTTGATCGGACGATCGCCGGACGGTTTGCGGTGTCTCGTGTTGGCTCAGTCTCTGACGAATGAAGCTAACGTTACCATGTGTTATCGCTAAGCACCACCACCCAAGCCCCTCCCGGGCTCCCTTCCCAAGACCTTGACAATGGCCGGCGATGCGATGCCGTTCCATGTGCGGCCTCTAGCAAGTTTATGACATTGTTGCACTGTTGTATTTTATTTTCCATTTTCGTTTCTTTTGCGTGACCTTTCCCTCTAAACTTTGATGTTATTTTTCTATGATTTAAACAAAAACATTTACTATCCAAAATTCAATCCGACACGGACTGTTGATGTAAAGTAAATTTACTTATCTATCAGTGTGTTTAACCGTACCGAATTGAGTTCCGCTGCGGATTCAAAGATGCAACGAGACCTTCTGGTGACACACGACCACAGAATCTAACGGGGTCAAAGTCGTACAGCAACCAGAGAGTCTGCAGGCGGATCAACACATCTTACTGACTGGACGCGACCAGAGAAGGTAACGGTCGAAATGAATTTCAATTTAAATGTGGGTCAAGATTGACGGCCTGCGAATCTAATTATTGCTTCATAAATGCGTATCGAGAAATGGATTTGATGCCAAGTGTACAGTTTCTGCATATCGTCGAGTTAAGGACTCGCAACATTTTAATATTACCTTATAGTACAAAAATATTTAAAACAACGAACGATAACTCACTTTTTATCACGTGTCGTTTCCTTTGTGTTTTAAAAATCGCTTATTTAAGCTGTATCTTTGCCACAAACGAGGCGATTGGCATGAAAAGTTCACACACAGCTCCGCCCGAGCGAGCAGCTTAACAATTGTTCAGTTCACTTTCTGGTAGCCGCCTGAAAATCTCCTGCTGCTGCTGCTGCTGCTGCTGCTTGTTCTCCTGTTACTTTCGTTTATTTTACTTTCAAATCGAACTTTTGATTGGTCTACTGTCGGTAATTTTAGTGGGCATCGGGCGCAAAAGACCTTCACCTGTGCACGTGGTTCGCAACACTTCCACTCCACGAAGAAATCCGTCCACCAACCGTAAGCGTTACGGTGCGTTACGATGATTTACCACAGGTTGTGCTCTTAAGCCAATCTGTTCACTACTGTTTTCACACACTCTACACCTCTGTTATTATGCGCCCCTACACGGAACGCGATTTTACTATTGAGCGAAGGCCAAAACGTTCGCCACCGAAGCGATCGTGCGCCGTACTGTCATCGATCGGTTTGTTTACGAACGGTTTTATAGCCGCGCCGCCAGCGAACGGGGTTGTGCACCTCCACCGGACACGCGCTTGAACGGGACTGCCGGTGTGCGCGGGATTTCCCCGGCGTAGGCCCGCCAAAGCCAGCGTCTACTCCGCTGCGGGACGTTTTTTCGCGTTCGTGCGATCTTTTTCCGACTCTCGCGAGAACATGGGGTTTCTCATGAAAGCGCCACCCGAAGCTGGATGCGTCGGATCGGCGAGCAGTTGGTGATTTTGGTGGGGGAAAACGAGGGAGACAGGCAAGAGTCTGGGCATGAAAATCTATCACCCGGTAAATACACGATATTTCACATATTTTTTCATGGACTCAACAATGGAAAATTTATTGACTTACATTATATACTAAAGACATAATCCGTTTCTTCCATCGAAAATGTTAACCGTAACACTTGTAAACCAAAAATTTTGAAAATCAAATAATAAGTTTCGTAATATTCAAGCTGAAGACTAACTTAATGTTTTGCTTAAAATGAGTCATAGACCAACTTTTTTTAAATTTATCTCCGAGATTGGACAATTTTCTTACACTTTGGACCTTCATTATCCATAACTCTTATATTTATTGGGTGGAAAGTAATTTAATTTTAGGTTTGAACTAATTTTTATTATTTATCTGATAAAGCTAAAACAAATCTACATATTTAGCGGTCGCTTTAACGCAAAATGTGCAGTTAATGATAACAATAGTTTGCTTTCACTTCCACGATTTTCCACTTTTTCAATCTTATTGAAGGTTTTGGTTAGAAGACGAACCCACTGCAATTAAAATGCTCAGATTATTGGCATTAAATAAATGAGGGACTAAATGAAACAAATCAAGCGATTGGGTTTGAATTTTAATATTTTATTGTTAATTGAAAATATGTGGTTTTGAAATATTCCCTTTCAAATAGAGGAATCACTCTGAAAAATGCTGTAAATGCATGGTGGGGGCAAAAAGGGCCACTTGAGTCGCGAGAGCTGCTTTCGACTGCGTACTTCGTCAGGTTAAGCGAAAAAACGGCGGAGAGAGCGTTCGGTGACTTTTGCCGGGTCGACTTTGTCGTCCCGGTCGAAACTGGAACCGTGCGGCCGTGTACGAGTTATGCCAAGCCGGCGCAAAGCATAATCGAGACCACAGCTGCAAGACGGTGGTGGACGGGTGGCAATTGGTGCGCGACTTAGTCGGGGAATTCCCTGCGCATCGCCGCAGAGTCGTAAGATAAACCAGCATGAATGTTTAATTGCAGCCACTATCGTGCGATGCAAGTCAAGCAATGTGCCCCATTTGATGGCTGATGCAATACAGCCCCGGCCCAGCGGCCATTGGTCGATTGGTTTATCCATTATAAGCAATAGGGAAAAAATACACGGATAGCTGGAGGTGTGTTTCCGAAACAAATTTCCTACCCCACAAACCGGTTCCGGTTGGGTTTGGGGAAGAGATTTTCCATCCGGTAATCAGGCCGGGGTGCCGTAGGTTTATGCAATGGAAGACACGCTTGAAATGCATGATC
>KE525214.1:40593-53217 GCA_000441895.2 Anopheles sinensis | reverse complement strand
ACCATCCCTGTTGCGCACCATACCATCAGTGTAGTCCCGGCCTTACGCAAGGTCATGCTTTTGCGTTTTTTCCAGGCTAGAGATAAGGACTGACTCTGGCGACAGCATACCTTCCGTTTTCTGTACTAAAAATCAAACGAGTTTGATTCTTGCCGCAGACTATTCCGTTTTTATATGTCAATCGTGAACATTGTTCCTAGTAGATTTTATTGACATCGTATGCTCATAAAATATAAAATTCATTTCAACCGAACTGGGGTTCAAAAACCCGATGATGAAACTTTAACAAATAACAGAAACTCTCGGTACACTGAAACAACTCTTATCTGCCTCGCATAATCGACTTTCTACTGTATTTTTTGACTGCAACGTTGCTATGGAGAAAGGACCAAACCCTCCATGGCGACCGTAATGGCTATGCAGAATTTATATTTCTTACCACAATCTCTAAATCTTGCCACAAACAAGGCATTTAAAAAAATATAATTTCAAACTTATAGCCATGGGCCTGACGCCAGCAATTTTTAAAACAATCCCCCCGGTTCGTGTGCAAGATCCTTTCTCGGGTCGGGTTAAAACCCTTTACCGTATCCTGCGCTGAATTGCAATACATAATTTTGCCACGAAACCTGGATCTGCTAACTTACGCTTGATTTAGAATTTTAAATATTACAATATTACAATTATTACAACAAGTTCATACGCTAATCATGATCTTCCAATCAAGAAAAATTATCATTACCTGTAAAGTGTATATGTTCTCTTGAAATGTTTAAATAATCGAATAAACCGTAAGTACCGTCGGGATCCAAAAATAACTAAACGCGATTTCAGTTAATTCTGGTTTCATTTCACTGGGACAGGGCGCATAGGCTCATCTAATATTCAATTTCCCCAATTTTCATGTTCACAGCTCAGCTTTAAACGATCAAGCATCCCATTCAGATTGTACCTACCTTGATAAAATAAAGCAACAACGGTTTAAGGTTTTACACTTTATTGTATTCATTCTCCAACGATGGACCTTACGTAAGTATGACATCATTTTTGCACACCTATTCCAGCACAGATGTTTTGTAGGTTTATTTCGGCTTTTTGTCGTGTAGTACTAGTACGGCAATAATATTGTTTTCATGCAATGGTGGATCAACTAGTTTTCTGGTACAATGTAACAAATGATTCCTAACACCCGGACGAGCCAGTGAAGCCGCAGAGTTTTTTGCATTTCGGTTCCGTTTATTCACTACTAACCATATTCCAGCTACCCATCATCTACCAGTTTCCTCTACATCAAAGCGAATATAACTACAGTACTAACTCTTTTTCTCTCCCTCAGCGCAGACGATTCTAAAAGGTTGCCATTCAGACGAACCCCCACAAATCCTGATGTTAGGGCCTGTTGTGTGGGGGGTATGGCGGATAATAATATAATGTCGCAAAACGTACCGGATCTTGCTCTCTCAGGATGAGCCTTAACTTATTGGACAGTAGTAACGATAAGTAACATTGCATACGCTCGCTCGAAAGGGGCCGTGCGGATTGACGAATGTGCTTGGACCGAACCGGATCATGTACGATCGGAAGTGAATCCTTCATTTCCGCGTCCCTCGGCGAACGGAAACCACCAGCCAAACAACCGCCACCAATTTGCCCACCATCCAACGTGGTCTCTCGTTTTCTCTGTGTGTGTGTGTTTGATTAAGGGGTTGTTGTTTAACCTTTTTTCATTGATCTTCTTTTCAGGATGGCAACATCCGGGCGGCATGTGGTGACGGCGTGGTTAACGGTGAGCTTCATCGGCCCAGGGAGGTTGTTGTTGCTGCGGATCTGAAATCTCCACATGATCTACGCCCTATAACGGTCCAGCAGCATTGAGAAAGCCAAACTACCCGTTTCGAGCTCGCAATATGCAAGACACAAAAAAAACAAACATTATAGTGTACGAAACATTCCTCGTGGAAAATAAGAATAAAACATAAATGTCATATAAGACAAATATAGTATCTATGTATGTATGTATGTATGTATACGATAAGAAATATGTAAAAAGGAAACGCCTTAGTTATACTCTTAATCAACGCTAACGAAGAAGTTGGGTAAATATTAAAACATGGATTGTCCGGCGAACGATTGTTTCTCTTCCGGCCGAAAAACTCGATAACGAAACAAGGATTATATAATAATAATAATTTGCGTAAAATAGAGCACGATACTTGAAGTAGTGTTATTTTTTGTGTGTTTTCCTTCGCGCCATGCAAAAATGTCCTGTCCCGTGAACGGGACATTGTTGCACCTGCTCCCGAACCAATCTTCCAGCGTTGTTGTTGTGTTGCTGTCTATTATGCAATTCTTGCTGCTTTTCCTGCCCCATTCTTAGGATGGCCTAAAATATCTGCTACGTCCTTGTGGTGTTAATTTTTCATCTTCACATCCGAACGATGGCGGTTGAGGAAACTTTAAAACCGAATGTGCACGATCAACAAGCTATCCGGTCTCCCACACGAGTTCCCGAGTGACCCCACGGAACTGATGTTGGCGGTTTCATAAGATGTTGGCCCGAAAGCGATGTCGTTCCGTTGCGGCACACTCAAACATTTTGGGGGTCGGTGTTCGAGGTCATCACCCGACGATAGCCCGCAGATCGGATGCTGTTTGCGATCTGCGTGCATCTGCCGGTTCGTACCGTTCGAGACGCGTACAACCCAAACGATTCGACCACCTGGTCCGAAGGGCGGCCGGCGGGGTTCCGTTGCGATTTTGAAGACTTTTCTCTTCCTTCGTCGTATAGCAAATCGTTGTTATCGTCGTGTCGTGTCGTGTTTTAGATGTTGTTTTGTTTTCCCTTCCGTTGGCTTGGTTTGGATTTGGATGGTTTTTTTCCCTCCCTTGCGCGCAAGAGGGAACCCCGATAGTCCCCACCCCTCGGGGGTGGCCGAATCTTCTGCGAGGGCGATCACTCGCGGTTCGCGTGGGAAACTTTTTCCAAGGTTGTTCGACTAAGAAAGACGGTTTTTGTTTGATGGTGCACAAGGCCGATATACAAAAATTTCCTCAAGCCCATCGAAATGGAAGTGTTTTGTAAAGTATTATCTCGTGTCGCAATCGATAGCAGTATTTTCCATTACCGGATAGCCCATTCCTAGGAGCATAGACACACACACACACTGAAGCCTTCTTGTTTAAGATTTAATCCGCACCAAAAGGTCACACGCTGAGCTGTTCAATATTAAGGTGGCATATTTCTTTAGGTACGTTAAGACCACCGGTTAGACAAGAAACGATCCATTAGATGATCGTAGAGTCACAAAAGGAATGCTTTAAATGGATATTATATTATTTTTTTAATTTGCGTTTCTTCTCGCCTCCCAATCCACTATTTACACAACAGACAAGATAAAAAGGGACGCAAACAAACCGAAAGGATGTTTGTAATTATATATATCTACCTTACAGAAGAAGTGCTTGCAAACGACGAACGAACATCATCCATCTCCTACCACCGGCCAAGGGGAGCGGTCGCGGTTTAGTGACGCGAGTCGCGCGGGTAGAACTCGGCCAGAATCGACGCCGGGATACGCTTGAGCATCTCCTTGGGGAAGATACGCAGCAACTGCCAGCCGATGTCGAGCGACTCGAAGACGGTACGGTTCTCGTAGTTGCCCTGCGAGATGAAGTTCTTCTCGAACTTGGTCAGGAACTCCAGGTAGAGCAGATCGTCCGGCGTGAGGGCCTCCTCGCCGACGACGGCCTTCATGGCCTGCACGTCCTTGCCGATGGCGTAGCACGCGTACAGCTGGTTGGACACGTCCGAGTGGTCCTTGCGCGTCATGCCCTCACCGATGGCGGACTTCATCAGACGCGACAGCGACGGCAGCACGTTGACCGGCGGGTAGATCTGTCGGTTGTGCAGCTGACGGTCGACGTAGATCTGACCCTCGGTAATGTAACCGGTCAAATCGGGAATGGGATGGGTGATGTCGTCGTTCGGCATGGTAAGAATGGGGATCTGCGTGATCGAACCGTTGCGGCCCTCGACACGTCCGGCACGCTCGTAGATGGTGGCCAAATCGGTGTACATGTAACCGGGGAAACCACGACGTCCGGGCACCTCCTCACGGGCAGCCGACACCTCACGCAGGGCCTCGGCGTACGAGGACATGTCGGTGAGGATGACGAGCACGTGCTTCTCGCACTGGTAGGCGAGGAACTCGGCGGCGGTAAGGGCCAGACGGGGCGTAATGATACGCTCGATGGTCGGATCGTTGGCCAGATTGAGGAAGAGACACACGTTCTCCATGGAACCGTTCTCCTCGAAGTCCTGCTTGAAGAAACGGGCCGTCTCCATGTTCACACCCATGGCGGCGAACACGATGGCGAAGTTGTCCTCGTGCTCGTCCAGCACCGACTTGCCGCTCTGCTTGACCAGACCGGCCTGACGACAGATTTGGGCGGCGATTTCATTGTGCGGCAGACCAGCAGCCGAGAAGATCGGAATCTTCTGCCCACGGGCAATCGAGTTCATCACGTCGATGGCGGAGATACCGGTTTGGATCATTTCCTCTGGGTAGATACGGGACCACGGGTTGATGGGTTGACCCTGCAGGAAGGAAGAAAAAAACGTTAGTTCACATCGTATCGTCACAAGCGCGCTCCCGATTCACACGTACCTGAATGTCGAGGAAATCTTCGGCCAGAATTGGCGGACCCTTGTCGATGGGCTTGCCGGATCCGTTGAACACACGACCCAACATGTCTTCCGACACTGGCGTGCGCAGAATGTCGCCGGTGAACTCGCACACGGTGTTCTTCGCATCGATACCGGATGTACCCTCGAACACCTGGACGACGGCCTTGGAGCCGCTCACTTCCAGCACCTGACCGGAGCGGATGGTGCCATCGGCCAACCGCAGCTGGACGATTTCGGCAAACTTCGGGAACTTCACCTCATCCAGGATGACCAGCGGTCCGTTGACACCCGACACGGTTTTGTAGACTGCACGAAAGCAAGCAAACGAAAATAGTAAGCCATGGAGATGACAGATACATGCTACGTTTCAATGAACATCCTGAACAATGTTTTGAAACATTTAACGATCTAAAACGATTCAAATTTACATGCACCATTCAATCAATGAAATTGCTTCACCCGATCATATCTTTCCATTTCGTTTACGTAACATCAACATGTGATAAATGGAGTTCATGGCAGGCAGCATTTAAAGTACACTCCCATGCGAGCCGACAAGCAACATCGTGTACCACCGATGGACCGCATTAAAATCACAAGGATTTAAATTTTTACGAAGCATAACAGAACGTCCGAAGGGAGCTTTAATTTTTGCATCAAATATCCTGTCGGCCATTGCGCTATCGCGCACTTTGTGTAAACACTGCGAAGGAAAGAAAGAGAGATCCGTCCAGCGACCAGCTGACTAGTAGTAGTATGCTGCGCTATTATCAACGCCATTGCGCGAGCGTATGTGTGTGGTCAGTCGTGGTAGTCAGGTGTTTTGACAGTCATGTGACATCAAAACAGAATTTCCAAAATGGCAAAGAAATTAATTTACGTTTTTGCCTAAATACCACCATTTCCCACAGCACAAATGGTTCGACAAATTAATGAGTTTAAAGGGACGATATTTCCGATAGGCTACCAACACTGAAAAGTCAGAACAGCAAGCTTTTCACATCACTTGTGACCAAGAATATTTTTTTTCGTTTTAGATAAAATCGATTTCTACGAGAATTCTCAACATCGCGTAGTTAGTAGTACCAAATGCAATCGAATTTGCACCATTTCAATATGCTTAACATTTGCAAACTTCCAACAAACACTTTTCTTTTCCCACAACACCGACCCGCCGTCACATGACCGACATTCGAGCCCAATGGCGACCAAAGTAGCCCGCAATTTGCATTCTGCGGGTATTTCAACGAATTAAGATCTACTCACTCAATCGTGGCTGGGAGATGAAATCACGGGACACGGCCAGGACGTGCTCCTTGTGGGCCTGGTGGGCCGATAGGGTTTTATTGTACATCGTCGACATCGTTATTGCTTCCTCCTTGCTGGGGCGGCTGCTGTGTGTACGGTACTGCTACTAAAAAAAAAAAGGGAGGCACAGTGTTCCAAGCGTTAGCCCGACAAAAAGGATAATGACCGGAAAAATTGTCGGCCGAAAGATGGTAGACTTTGCTCACCAATGAACTCTGGTTAATACTGCCAACACCGTAGCACGGTCGCTTACCAAGTACGGCCACACGGAGATGTACGCTAAACGAAGAACGACGGCACACAAGTGACTGCGAGCTGGTTCGGAATATTTTTTCTTTCGCTACTTTTTTTCGCCTATCTGTCATGTGACTTTTCATCCATCGGAAGGTTGCTAAATCGAAGGTGTAATGCGGTACCATGTAGACCTTGTTTTTTAAATGGAGTTATATTTTAGTTTATTGGTCCAAAATTAGTTACAATGATGCTTTTAATGTAGATGGTTTTCATCAAACCTTAGATAAAATCGGAAAAAAGAATGTGGCAATTTATCAAACATTTTGCATTAACGGTTCTAACGGTTCGGTTAGTTTCAGTGCAGTGCAGTGTATGAAATATTTCAACCCTAATCAAATGAAACTTTTCCTCCGCAAAATCGTCCTGCGCGAAAAATTGAACGACTGGAGGATTAAAAATTTTACAAATACGATCATCAACGTTCATTCAACCATTTTATTCAAGATATCATTTTATTGGAGAAAATATATAACTTGCATACTATCGTCATGATCTCATACGTCGGAAGCAGTTGCCTAATCTTGAATTACTCGCACGCTGTTGGATAGGTCAACTTGACCACGCAGGACTTTCCGTTGTAGGTTCTGAAGCAGAAGTAAAAAGTTTTCATTAGTTGCTGGTTCGAAATCGTTCTGGGTGTTCGTTGTTCATACCTTGTTATAAACATCCTTCATAATCAGATTTTTACGTTTTAAATTGTTAAACCGCTCGATCTCCTTCTTTCTTTGAACCTCGGGCAGATTGCGTACCTTTTGCCGCGTGCTCTCCCGCATGGCACGGGTCGACGCAAAGACACGTCGCTGGCTCAACGGAGGTGGTGGTAGTTTTCCTCGTCCCATCGAACTCGTTTTCCGAAGCGAATCGTCGGAAGTCAACAGCAAGAGGCGCTGTCGTTGTTGGTTCCTCTTACTACGCAGCTTGTTCAGCTCATTGATGCACTGGCGTCTCTGCTCGATCTTGCTCAGGGTGGCCGGGCACGAACGACGAAACTGTTCACGCAATGTTAACAGCTTTTCCGAATCCTTATCTTTCCCATTCTCTGGATCACTATCATCGTTGCTGCTCACACTGGAAGATCGTGGCGATGGCGTCGGTGTTGGTACGGCGGCTGCCGGTTTGCGCTGCATTCCACCTTCAAATGTTATAACGTACGCAATGGCCGACGGTTGCGTTTGGGCCTGTTTGTCCTGCCAGCCTGCACCAGTTCCGTCGATTATTTCCGTCCGACGGCGCACGCCACTGTTGTCATCGAACCCCGTTCGAACTCCAATGCTGGCTTGTTGCTGAAGTTGCCCGCAAGGACAATGGCATTGCGTCACCGGGTACGCATAGTCCGGTTTCCTCACATCGATAGTTGAAGGAACCTGAACGGCGGCCGTTGCTGAGCTCGCTTTTGGTTTTGGTTCCCCAAATATTGGCTTCGTACGCAGAATGGAATCGGTAGTTTGAGTACCCGCCGTACGCCCCGTGGCAATCGGAGGTGATGGCCGCCTGGATTTGATATCGTAATGGTGCGTGGTCGTTGTGTTGGTCAATGTCGTCACGACCGGGATGGAGATGGAATCCGATGAAATGAATTGCGGTGACATGATGGAATTGTTCGAAGACGATGGAGCCCTTCTGTCGTTAGCCGTTCCTTTCGAAAGCTTGCTCAACACATATTTATCCTTCCCGAAGTTGTGGTTTTCCTTCTCCTGCGGCCGACGCTTAGCACCATTCCGTTGGCCGCTACTGCTGTACGGGCGGGTATAAATGTGGTTCTGCTCCTCGAACGCTCTGCGTTGACGCACCTGGTCGTAATTTTCGACAAACTTTTCTTTCTTCTGCTTGATGAACGTCGGAATACTCACGTCGGATGGCGGACTAGGGGTGTCCGCCGTCGGTGTTTCCAGCTTGGAACGGTTTTTCAAGGCTTTTGCCATATGATAGTGAGAATTCCACCCGGAACTACTCTCCTTTGCGCTACTGTTTACCGAAACGGCCTCATGCACAGATGTGTAAACCGATGTCCCGCTACGTTCACTTGGCAATTGCGTGGGCAAGGGCTCTGCTTGAACGGGATCTTTTACCGGTACAGTTTCCCCTGTATGAAGCAGTAACATCTTCTTCACCAGCAGCTGCTCAATGGCCCGATCGATTTGCGCCAGCTGTGGTTCATTCGCTCGCTGTTGGTTAAGTCGCTTTAAGTCGCGTAAATTTTCATATTCAACCTCCGAGTGTGTCATCGGTTTTAGGTACTCCTGCATCGCTTTTCTAACCCGCCGATCTCGCGCCTCGGGTGCCGAGAGCTTCCTAGGAACGTTCTCTTTCGTCGTACCGATCGATTCCACCAATGACGATCCCGTTCGGTGGGAGGAAATCTCCATTGAGCCATGCTCGCGGGCAGTAGAATCATGGCGTACATTTTTGGCCTCATTTGAACCGGTAGACGATCCTTTCACCAAACCGACCGATACATCAACGCTTCCCGCTATTGCTTGTGGGCTTATGGTTTCCTCAATGACCTCTACCTCCGCACCGCAGCTCCGATCCTGCTGAACACTTTCCTCGCTCTTATCGGCTTTATCCCCGGAAGTTCCGACATCGTCATACACATTGTCCTCCACCTGTCCGCGTTTGCTGACCTCCTTTTCGTGGCGCTTCCGGACCGATTCCGCATAGTCGCACAGTAGCTGTTCGCGTGTTCTCTTTTTCGGATCGTGGCGCGAAAGTTTTCGAAATATTTTATCGATCAAACTTTCCTTCACACCTGTTGGCATGCTTTGAAGTTCGCAGATGGAATTATACAGTGTCAGTCCGAGCTTTACCTCGTCGTCAAAGGTTGGCCGCTGTTGGGAGCGGTTACCAACATCCAGCGGGGCACTATTATTCCCCGTCGAGGACGAAGCCGTCGATGATGAATGTACCGGAGTGGAAACGGAAGCGGCCCCGGATGGGGTGTTATTTTCCGTCGCCGGAACCGAAGGTGAAAAGAACTCGAAACTTTCCGCCGCATCAACTGACGCAAGGGTATAGCTTTCCGCCGTCCCCACGGCTTTGTCCTCGCGAGATGGATGGTGGTGGCTTCTTTCGCTTTCTGTGTTACAATCAGACGCTTGAATTCCTCGCGATTCCACAACGCGCGCACGGAGGGAAGTTTGAGTAGATTTTTGTGCCTCCTCACGGGCCATGGCCAACTGTGACTGTAGTGGCTTCGGTGTACTCTGTGCGCCAGGTTTTTGAAGCATAATTGACCCATCATCTGGACGAGATTTCTTATCCTTTTCCTCACGCTGACGAACGACAACCACGCTTCGGTCGAAGTTGAGACCCTTGCGGGCAAAGTATCGTTGCAAGCAACGTTTCTCCGTTTCGTTGAGATCGGCCGCACCGCAGAGCTGCAAACGCTCGCTCGAATCGTACCCGATGTCACCGAGGGAATCCCATTCCAGTTTCTGTTTGTTTGAAGCGATGCTGCTAACGGGAGAAATGTCCTTCAGACTATCCAATGTCTCCTCACCAGTCCCCGGAGCCTGTGCTTTGACAACCGGCCGTATGGGGTCATCTTCCGTAGCCGCCGTCTGGGTACTGTTTTCGTGCACGACAATCCTAGCCGGTTCTTCTCGTCCAGCGGATGGCATTTGAGGCGGCAATGCTGCTGGTTGCATATACGTAATAGGCGCGATCGCGGAGGCCATCGCCGGTGTCGTCATCGTGATGCTTGGTGGAGGAGGAAGATTTATTTCAATAACTGACTCCAAGTTGAAATTAAAGTTTCTTCCACTCTTCTGCTCGGTCTTCTTCTCCTTAACTGTTACTCCCTTAGCGTCCGATGCAGTGCCTACTTTGTCGTCGGTTTGCTCCGTTGATTTGTTGGCAACCTTCGCGCTTTCGGCGGAAGCGTTCCGTAACGACTTTTCCCCCTCGCTTAGCTCCTGCTGCTCTGCTTTCTTCCGCAGCGTTGACAGGTTTTCCATCGATTTTCCCAATCCGGAACGGTTCGGACAACCCGCTGCCTTCCGCTGCAATTCGTCCAGCCCCGGAAGGCTTCCGTCGCTGGAAGAACGCGTCGCGTTCGACATACGCCGCAAGCGTAGGTACTTTTCCAAATCACGATTGCGACCATGTTCCAGGTAGTAATGCATGATTAAATCCGTCACACGATCACTCTGCGACATTGTGCACAGCTAGAAGACTACAGGGTACTAACAAAACAGAACGGATTCTATCACTCGACGACGAGCATCATGGCCAAAGCGCGCTCTTAAAATTCCGTTGGAAAACTGTTGGCTGTACAAAGATTAAACATTGCTTTGACAACCAAAACATAGCAACGCGTGCCAAGGATACATAAAGCAGGTAGTGTTGTTTTCGGGAAAACAATTCTATCGAATGTAGAAATTGTAACTTTGACCAATAAAACCTTTGAACATATTAGGCCGCAAATAGACGGGGCGCGTAGCAGGCGCGTAGCACGCGGGCGCGTACCTAAAATTTGTCAGAATGACATCTTGTAGATCATTTTCGGTACGCGCTAGCGCGTGGTACGCAGAGTTGCATCAAGTAGGCAACTCTGCGTACCACCAGGCGCGTAGTCTAAAGCGTACCGAAAGTGATCTACAATATGTTACTTTGACAGATTTTAGTTCATATTCGGTACGCGCCCGTGTGCTACGCGCCTGCTACGCGCCCCGTCTATTTGCAGCCTTACACCAAAACGAATACCAAATAACATACTTCAATTATGTCACGATGTGAACTGTATTACAGTATTTAATTAACATTAGGAAGTCACAGTCTCGCGCTCAGAGGCAGAAATGAGCTAAAACACACTGTAACGATAAGAAAGAGAAAGAACATCGATGCTTCGCCATGGGGTTGTGTGAAAGAGACCGATAGCTTCCGCATGATCAAAGGAATCTGTCAAAGTACTGTTTATTTAGTTTGTTTTTGATTTGCTTCGCAGGCAACTGTTAAAAAACGTGTAATTTAACTGAATTCGCAATAAAAGAGGTTTTTCTTTTTGTTGTTAACCTTTTGGAGTGATTCCGTTTCATGTTTCCCTCAAGAACGATGTCGTTAAAGATGTTATTTTAAAAAATCCAGGAAAAATACAAATCAGGGAAGAAAAACTAATGCCAAACAGATGGATGTTCCATGCGTGGCGGATGATCGTTTGGTTGTGTGTGTGGAAAGCGCATGTTAAAATACCGTTTCCATGCGAAATCGTCGTACCATCAAGGGCATGGAGCATCGCGATCGATGGTTAGGGATCGCAGTTCTTCAACAGCCGTCGGGTCGTTTGATCGTATTCAAAACTGACGCGTCAGTGCAACTCTGCCAACACATACAGCGAAGGATGTGGGTTCTGTGAATGAACTTCCCAACAGCGATTGGAATCAACCGATGCAGTAACAACGCTGCAGTCAATGTGCAACGTGTCGTGCGTGAAACTAAACTGTGTATAACACTCGGTGCATCGGGACGGATGTAGTAAGAACGTGTACTACCATGTGGCAGAAGATTTAAAGCAAACGGGACGGTCCAGTCATTTCCGTTGGGGACGTAACCCTTCACGGCTCGCACAGTTTTTATCGAAGCATACTTATCAGCAGTGCGGCGTCGGCCAAAAAGAAGTATCAGCCCTACCATCACACATAACGCGCAGCGTGTGGACTTGGCGACGGACCGGTGCGGGAAACATTCATCTCTATTCGCGGCCCGATTCCACCGAACCGATTAGCAGGGCGCGTAGGGTGTTTGGGGTGGTGCTCGCATGTGCATTCGTCATATGACGCTCCGGCCACGACCGCAAAGGCGTAAAATTGTCATCTACGCGAAGGCGTGCGGTCAGTAACTAGCCCGAGGCCAGCGCGAACAGTCACGCCACGGCCGGATTTGTAGTCACCGCCTGACGCAGTCGCGAGTGAAGTGAATCCGCGTGTTTCCGTTATTTTTTGTCCGCGAGTCGCCTCCTACGTCTGCGCACCATCGTGATCGAGCTCTCTCCGCATTCGCGTACTCCAATCGCTTGCGGAACGAGGAAATTACAGCGAGTGAAGTGGTGCTCTACAAGACGGTTTTAGGCAGGAGGGGCCTCCTGTTTTGCTAGCCTTCTTTTTTATTTCACGAAAACGCGTGCACCAAGTGTTATTTCCGCAAGTTTCATTAGGCTGAAAGTAAATCCCAGTCAGTTCTCCGGTAGTCTGTGGAAACGGTTCGTGTAAAAACATACATAAACTGGCCCTTTGGTTTTCGGTGCCCAGCATACTGTTGAAAAAGTGAAATTGCACCGCACAGTGTCTCGCGGACCTAAAGCATATTATGTATTGGTGGTGAAAACAAAACAAAAAAAA
>KE525214.1:7339-24666 GCA_000441895.2 Anopheles sinensis | reverse complement strand
GTTCCTTTCCACCGTCACCGGGCGTCCCGTTTGCGATCGGTTGCGCGGAACTGGATCGCTGCAACACCAGATGCCTCACCGTCGAACGTCGGTTAGGGTGGTTTGCATCGGCCGTGTTCGACTCGATGGAGGCGCTAGCCACGATCACCACCACCGTGGCACCGGTCGCCGGGGTGGCTGTCGCGAGTGTTGTTGAGGCTGCCCGAAGCAGCGAGAATCGATTATTGTCATTGCTATGAGGATGTGCTTGGAGCGAACTCCTTATGATACTGGAGGTGTTTGACGAGCCTTCCACCGGACAGCTGCTGTCTGGATCGGAAGTCGGTAGACCGTCTGTGGACTCTTCCTCGGTTGTGATGATGTCGCTAGTGGCACGCCCCGGGTCAACCCAGTTACTACAACGGTGACGGTGGAAGTGCGTTTTCTTTCGGTGAGACTGATGATGACCGTTAAACCTAACTCTATCCTTAACCCTATGGAAACCGTTACTGTTTGGCAGTGGTTGTTGTTGCTGTTGCTGTTGCTGTTGCTGTTGCTGTTGATGGTTGCTGATACTGTTGCTACTGTTAATACTTTCACTCTCTTCCAACTTGTGTTGCTCTTCGATGATTTTTCCCTGAATCTCTCCGATTTCCGAAACCGGATCTGGCAGTGATTGTGATTTTTCGGTTATCGAACCTGCCCGAATGGATATGATGCTTCCCCCTCGGCGCGACGGCCCATACGGAACGCTAACCGGTGGCTGCTGAAACTGAACCGTCGGTCTCCGCGTGCTGCTGCCCCCGATGCTGTCGTCCCGGCTCTTCCGCTGACTCGACCCGGTCCCATGCGAACTGCTCAGGTTCGTCGAAGCCGTATGAAACGTGCCACCACCTTTGCGCGCACCGCTCGAGATGCTGTCCGAGCGTACGATCTTCCCGCAGCCGAGCAGCTGCAGGAACCCGTTGCGGAACTTCGACGACATCAGGTTGTACAGGATCGGATTGATGGCCGAGTTCATGTACAGCATGATGCGGCAGAAGTACAGCAGTATGTAGAACCGCTCGATACCGATCGACACGATCGCCTCGCTCGGCACGACGATTATCCAGAGCGTGAGCGCGCGGAAGGGCAGCAGGCAGACGAAGAAGCTCACCACGACCGCACCGAGCATGAAGATGACCTGCTTCCGGTACTTGTACACGTTACCCCGGTGGACGCCGCTCGACGCGTTCGACATGATGATGCTCGGGTTGTCCATCAGGTTCTTTGCGATCACCGAGTACAGCACGACCAGGATCAGCAGCGGCACGATGAAGAACAGCACGATGCTGCCGACGAAGAACGACGCCGGCCAGAAACTGTCCACTGGTGAGAGGCATGCGGCCACCATCGTGCCATCGACGTACTCCACGTACTCGTACGACGAGATCATCAGGATGGGGCTGAGGGGGACCGGTGGCGATGGGAATTAAAAAAAAAAGATTAGCCTTCAATCATCATTGAAATGGTGTAAAAATCCCTATCAAACCGGAAAAATATTATATTTACACTTGGCGAAAATCTTTTATGGTCAGCAGATGAGTGATTATGTGTATCTACAAAGTTTTCTTATGTGTCACATGTGATCTGTGTGCTTGAATTCTACTTCCTACACACTTACCTCCCATGCTGGATGTCCTTTCATCGAGCTTATTTCTTACCTCTTAGCTTTCCTCTTCTAATGCTCTCATCTGGTATTGCATAAGGAATCGGAGCTCCAATCCAGATTATTTGAAAATGTGCACAAGATATTTTTTATTACTGTGCCGAACGGCGAGAATCTACACATCTGAAGAAACGTTGATTACTTACCTATTCTTTTTCTTATAGTTTATTTTTTACACGTTTATTTTTATTGATTGTTATGATCCAAATATTTTCCAGTTACAATCTACGTTATGTGGGCATTTATGAGATTTCAACCGTGCAATTTTTGTAGCAATTATCTTTTCAAATTTGTGTATTGTGTAGTGTTGTGTGAATCTGAATCTGAATGAATCTTTGAAAAGGTTAAATGATTCTGAATCTTCATGTCAGAGATTCATGAATCTTCAATGATTGATTAATCTCCAAGTTTCATCAATCTTCAAAGATTTGTGAATCTTCAAGATTCATGGATCGAATCACTCTGTGCAAAAGATTGCCCATGGTGCAATGAATAAGGCGTAAAAAATGTCTAATTTAATTTCCAAAAATTTGAATCCCTCTCTTCACTCCACGCATACTCCAACACGCTTCTTAAATCACTTCAATTCCTAAATGCAATTGTTGCTCTTCCGAGTGACGTCATGGACAGCTAAACATCCCACCCCGCATTAGTCTCGGTAAAACTTTCGACACACTCCTCTCCTTCGCATTACCCGACCTTAAATTAATTTCGAGTGGAAAGAAAAGATTCAATTAATCCAGCACCGTGCGTTGGCCATTACTTTCGCCGTGGAGGATGTGCAGAACATAACGTAACGCTGGGAAGAACCCGGACGAGAAGCGAAGAACCGGCGCGAGTACAACACTGTCCGTTTTGTCTCCGTGTGCAATTAACCTTCACGTAAAAAGGACACCGTTTCGCTCGGGGGGATGAACTAAATGAAGGTAATTGGACGTGACTGGAGTAGCGAACATGGTGGACATCCAGTGCAGGGTCGGTGTGAAAGTTCTAATGCTTTTTTTATCAGTTTTGTTTTTGGCTAAGAACGGGAAAGTATTTATGCTATTTTTATGGTGTCTACCTTTCTACACGTAACGATAGTTGATTCGATTTCAAACAATTATTTATTTCAGTTTTCGAAACGTAAAAGTAAAAATACGTACACATGTGTTTACCATGAGACGTTTGATAAGAGTTTTCTCCATCGAACTTTGATGGAGGATTATTGGCTATGAATTAAATGTCGCGCCACCGAAACCCTCTCCCGGGATGGCACAAAACACTTCGGCAGCAGCACTCCGATTATTTGGTCATTCTTTTCGTTCACTTGACTGCGTTGCGTGAACCAGCGAATCGTTGGATCCTGTTGCCACCCAGACGCATAATGTATTCATTGCTCTTTTACGGGTTTTTGCGCAGACAGAGTTTCCTATTCCCACCCGAAGCCCCGACTAAGTCTGGCCGCGTGGACCCGAAACCAAAGCCGAGACCGAGACCCCGAAAATCGCTCCATTACGTCTTCATTGTAATGTAGTTTCTCATTAGATTGGAATCCCGATCGTTCAAGTTTGGGGAAACTTTGCGTTCTTCTGCTCGTTGCGCGTTTGGTAGCTTTTAACACGCACTCCACGGGCATCCAAGTGCGAGCGAGTGTGAGTTCCAATACTGGCACATACTGGGGGCGGAGAGGAACAAAAATCCCCCCCCCGGGAAAGTAACACCACGTGTTCCTTTTCCTTCACAATGGTGATGACGGGATTGATAAAAGTAAAACCGCTTATGCAAGGAATACTACACTGGGCTTCCCGGAATCCCGCTTAAGTCCTCACGAGACGTCTCGTGTAGCCAACAACTTGTTTTTTTTTTTCTAGGAACAAATTTCCGAATGCCAACAAAACCTTTCTCCGGCGGAATATCGGTGTACATTTACGCGTAGGAAATGTTGTGGAGGCACATGTTTTGGAATTCGAAATTATAAACCGAACCCGAGCTACATGACCTCGGATGGGAGTCTTGGCAAAAAGGAAGAAAACTTTCTAATCTTAACTTGGAAGTTGTTGGTAAAATTGAGTCTCGAGTGTCGTTATTGCTAGGCGAGCGAGCGCGTATGAGTGAAAACGGTAACGTGTATGAATTGTGTGAATAAAGGGATGGAAAACACCATTGGCTGTGAAACGATAATTGCATTTGGTTCGAATTTGAAACTTCTGTCTGCTGTGAGCTTTTCAGTAACTGTTAGAAACTTTTTGTTGGATGTGTGTTGGAATATAATGTGTATTATATTGAGCTATCGATCTCTACATAAAAGAAAAGAAGGATATTAAATAATTAAACTTTTGTTTAGACATTTTTCACCGCACCATATCATACAAAAGTGAAGACTTTTTCAGTTTTGTTTGACATTTGAGAAAGTTTCCAAAACATTAAACATGGGCATAAAAAGTACTAATCAAGATTGGCACTTGTGGCCGATGAAATTAATAGATTTTCTCTGTCACCATTAAACTCGAATGACTAGTTTGAAGAATGCTATAAATTCCTCTTTTAATGAGGTAAATATCCAACAGTCCAAGTCTATCAAATTGTTGTCAAGTTTTACAGGCTCTAATAGTGACCCAAGTCGGAAAAGCAAATAAATAATCTACCCTCATGCAGCGGCATGACGAAACATTCTCCGAAACTGTGTGCCCTGCAGCAAACACTAATACTCACTTCCGTCTCGGAAAACGGCCGAGTGGATTGCGAGTGAAAAGTTTTATCGAAAAGTCGAGCGAAAACTTTCCTCCCACAACCCGATGGAGGCGCATGGTACGCCGTAACCGCCGTACATTCTATAACCGATTATTTAGCATTCTTTCAGCACATAACCCGCATCCAAATCTAGTACGTACGGCGTACGGTGGTACGGGCAGTTTATGAGAGTGGGCTGAAGTGTCGACAAAACTGTAATATTTCATTCTCAGATATAGCGGATGCCATCAGTGGCGGGTCGTCCGAATGCCTGGAAGTAATCGTACCGTAGCGCTTAGGACGAGAGCGATGATGGCACTCTTACACACCCGTAGCCGTCATGTTTCGGTCAAATCTTACCAAACGTCGTGCCAGGAATGCCTTTCCGCACACTTGCAACCGATAAATCCTGGGTAAAGTGACACAAGGGATTAATTGAGAGTATTTTGGGCCTGGAAACCTAAATAACTGTAAATTAGTTCGAACTGCTTTTGTTTCGCAGGCTAGAGGTAGCGTATAAAATAAGTCTAATAAAGTTACATAACGGTTGATAAGATGTTACAAAGTATGTAAAATTTATACTAATATTCCAATTTTAAATTTCAATTTCTTTTCCCACTTCATTATTTTCAAACTGAAAATATTCTTCGGCAGTGAAATATTAATAGTTTACTATATTCTTAAAGTGTTTTAGTATCAGCTGAATTATCAGATAAAGCAAGTAAATAAAATAAAAGAAAATAAAATCTTGAAAATTATGTAAAGTTATTCTTGAATTTTGCTTCTTTAAAAATGATTAAATTTATACTTTTTTATATATGGTATATATTCGATTAAAAAAAATGCATACATCTTACCTGTTTCCGAGGACTTATCAATCCAAGCTTCTGTCGGCACCTGATTATAATTAGTATCGAATCGTGGAGGGACCGATTGACATTAATTTCTATTGAACGCAAACTACTTTCATGCCTATGGTTGCGTACGATTACCAAACAGTTTCGTACATTCACCTAACTATACGAACCGGTGCCGGAAAGGACAACAAGCATGAACAAACTACCAAATATCATCTTGTTGCTAACCACCTACGGTGCTGAATTTGCTTTGTGCTGAAGGTATGAAGTGGTGTTTTTTATAGGGTGGTGATAACGGTTCTGTGCATGTGAAATGGAGCCACAGCGGGGTGTGCGAAACGGAGATGAAGGTTTTGGGAGTTTAGGCTATGGCGGAAACATGCGAGCGATCAAATTGCGAAATCTCGGTACCACGGAAGAGCAGATATCGGTACGTCGGTGTGCGCGCGTGATTTATGACGGGTGACATTACACCGTGTTGCGGGCCGTTACGAACTTGTGTGTCATCATTTCTTCGCTGTCATCGAGTTTGCTTTTGGTTTTTACGACCCTTCCATCCCACACTTGCACGTTCCTAAGCGTCATGGTGGCCAGTTGCGAGCGACGCGATAAATCCCGTTGCAAAGCTTCCGTTGACCGGATTGAAGTGCGGAAGAGACTTAAATTTGACACCATTTAAACGATAACGACGATGCCGGCCGTGCAGCGAAGGATGAAATTGAAATGTGTGTCCTAGAACAAGGCCAATATGGGGTGGTTTCCCGGCAGTGCCATTCGTTGCAAAATATTATGTTAGAAACGGCCAGCAACAGTGTGACCTCGGTAGCAGATAAAAAGGCCTGTCAAAGATAAACTTTCCATTTTTTATGCTATGCGACTGACTTGACCTTCTTTTTCTGATTTTTATTTATGACCCAACATCTGCGGCCAAGTGACCCCTGCATGAGAAATGGGACAAAGGTGAAAACGGATTGTCCTGCCATTTCTTGTGGGTTCCCTTAAACAGCACAAATTTTGTTCCCATTTGCTTTAAACACAAACCCCATGCTTCATCATCTGGTAAAGTAGTGAAACCAAAAAGTTCAAGATGATTGATTGTTTTTGCATGGATCGGACGTTGTCTGCACGGAATGGTTATTTTGAAAAGTTTGAACACAACCGTCAAACCAACCGTGAATCCTTTCCTAGGGTTTAAAATGTACTTTTTCAAGATTGCTTCCAGCGAAGGATAATTAACGATTACGGGAACATTCGAATAATCAAAACAATCAATACCCTTTTTGCTCTGGATAACTATTTCGAACCCGTCATTGCACCGCCTAAGGCCACGAGGATTGGTATCGTACTGAACGAAAATAGTTTTTATGTTCGTTAGAAAAACTTTCCCTTTGGCTAAAATCAATGGTGCGACCGTTAGCCTCTCGTTTCACTTTAATCATCCTTTCGTCACGAAAGATTTTATTTGAAATCAAAGTCTCAAAAATTTTGCACAAGAAAGAAATTATTTTAAAAACTATTATACACCTGCAAATTAGTAAGGTGTATTGAATTTTAGAAACCAACCAGAATTTGATAATCCAACATGTTTGATCTCTTTTGCAACCAGCTGCAGCTCATTCCTTGGTGGCCAGGTTCTCAGTAATTATCGCGAATCGTTTCGTTTGTGCATCATTTTGCGCTGTTTTTTAACTAACTCACAGGCGATAAAAAAGTTCAATGATACAACACAAGGAACACATTGCTTCTAATTTTAATTGTTCTAATAGAAATGGTGACGGGGGTGCAAGGTTCATAAATACAGACTGGCCCCGTTTACGTCACCTTATGGGACTGTGACAGCGACGTAAAAGCGAGGGCCCAAAATTTCCATGTTTCCTACTTTTATAATACCTACTCAACGCTTACGTTTAAAAGTCCATGTTCGAATCTTCTGTCATACAAATTGCATTGAATCGTATGAGTAAAGAACAAAGCACGCTACAATAAACTAGTTTCAAACGATTTGTCAAACGACGTAAAACGAAGCCAACGTCAGGCGGGGCAAGCCTGTATTGATTTCATTCTTGAATATTTTGGTAACAAAAATGGATTATAAAACCAGTCCGCGAGCACTTAACGAAACGAAGGCGTCTTACCGATGAGAGATGCTACAAAAGTAGGCGGATGCCTAAAAACCAGCATGATTTCGAACGCTGATTAAAGTATAATAACTTCTTTACGTCATCGCTTTAGATTTAATATTTTAACGTATCGCCCTGCTGCTTGATGATTGCGAAAACATTTTCCTATATCTTATTGATATAAAAATACGTTGGTACTACTATTAATCACTTTTACATATTCTCGATTTAACGTTTATGTCACAGTTATACATGAATACTCGTTGAATGAAACAACTCCCTTCTACCTCATAGCGGTTTATATTTACGTTACGGGGTTTCCTGTAGGAAGAATTAACAGAATTCTACCATCGCGCAAACATTTATTATCATACACTAGCCGCAAAATCAATAATCAATGACGTTTGAACAATAAATAGTGTGAGTCTACCATACGCTACGAAACATTCATGCTATTAATGTTAAAGATAAACAACGAAAAAAAGAAAACAGTACATTTAAACATAACAAAATGTCGCTTGCCTAATCCTACTCGAATGCTTTCGACGCACGGAGGTAAAACAAAAAAAACGCCGAAATACAACCGCACCCGGCGTTACGCTGCAAATATGATTATTATAACTTATACAT
This sequence comes from Anopheles sinensis, assembly GCA_000441895.2. NCBI lineage: Eukaryota > Metazoa > Arthropoda > Insecta > Diptera > Culicidae > Anopheles > Anopheles sinensis. Next base: position 16,660 of record KE525214.1, on the reverse strand, counting down.
ATGCCTCTCTGCGTCTCCCGCGTGTGCCCAACGCCCAGCGGCGCCCTCCCGTGGTGGGGGACTAGGTACGAAATGGTTTTCAGTAAATGCGATCGACCATTTTCCGAAATGGCCGTTTGGCGATTGGTTTCGTTCGTTCGCTACGCTGCCTTGGACATCGTCATCGCCTGTGTCTTTTGTTTTTCTGCTTTCTTTCGAGGTTTTCGTTTTTGGGCTTTAGCTTGGGGTTTTGGTTTTCTGGTTGGTGGACTTTGCTTTTTGGCCGGCCGGCACTTTCCTCAGCCGGTGCAAAATGAACCCTCCGACTGCCGGGGTTGTCCGCCTGGTTGATTGTTGTCGCTCGGTGACGATTATCCGAACCGATGCGAGCTTTCCCACCAAACCCGGTGGTCATTTCTTCCGGTAGCCGAGTGTTTTGTGTCTTACTTTCGCTTTGGTGCGATGGCTAGGGTTGGTTTTATACTCCCCACCCTTTACTGCGTGCCATTTCCGCTGTCGTTCGGTTTCGGTCATATTTTTATGGCTCGTTCACTCGTCCAAATCGGTCGGGTTGTTGTTGTTGATTATTTTTCCTACAACCTCCTTAGGAAGGAACACACATGTGGTGCTTGTGCACCGTGGTACAACCCGTTTGTCACCGGGAGCGTCTCCAAATCCTGATCCTGATCGGCCCCGCAGGACCGTCCACCGTCTGGAAAGGTCATTGGCCGTAGGGCTTTGGGAGGAAAAAACTAAACAAACGGTGGGCCAACAGTTCTTCGTCTAACCTTCAAACCGAAACCCGACCATCTCGGTCTCGGCGAGACGGTCGTATCCCGGGACCACCCCGGGATGTCGGTATCCGGTCGAACAACGAAACTCAATTAGAAACCCGTGCCGACCCGCGCCGGCCCAGCTGGAGGCCGTGTACGGACACTCTTACTCCCTCTCACTCGCACACTTCCCTCCGGCCACTCCGACGGGTCGCGCCAAAAGTGCCGATTGTCAAACTTTTCGTCCCGGCAATGGCCGCCGTTAGTAAACTTTCGTCCAGCGACAGCTGCTTCATGGTGCTGGCTCTCGGGTTCGGGCTGGCCATGGCCGACGTTCGCCGAGCGCCGAAGCGTGGGAACTTGAGGCGCAGCGGATGGCGCACGGTACCGTTGCCGGTCGGTGGGTGCGGATCGGACACCGGTTCCGCTCCGTCGAGGGCCAGCAGGAGCTGGTCGGTTTCGGCCGCCGCTAGCAAGGGCAACGGTTCGTCGAAGGTCACGTTGGCCGGTCGGTGCTTGGGTGCTTGGGGCCGCGCGTGGCCACAGGGTGCCTTCGGGGAGCTGGCCGTAGTGGAGAAGACCAGCAGGGGGCTCGAGTACTGCCGCACCAGGTTGATCCGGTAGAGCAAGGGAGAACGTCGCGGGGAGCGCAGATCGTCCAGCGAGAGTGTGTGCTTCTTCCGACCCGCGGTTCGCTCGTCGTCGAACGGGGGAACTGGGAATGGAGGACAGAGGGATGATGCCACGAGGCCTCCCTCTTCGTCGGCCTCCAGCGGGGCATGCCCACTTCCTCCGAAGGTCGAGCTGGTGGTGGTCGTCGTGGTGGTCGTCGTGGTAGTGAGTGTGGTCGACCGGGTGCGTCCCTTCCGACCTCGGTGACCTCCGCCAGCCCAATCCGCACAGCTGCACAGCCGCAGGAAACCCTTGCGGAACTTGGACGACATCAGGTTGTAGAGGATCGGGTTGACGGCCGAGTTGAGGTAGAGCATGATGCGGCTAAAGTACAGCAGATTGTAGTACCGCTCCGGGGCAAGCTGCTGGAACGTTTCCTCCGGCACTAGGATGATCCAGAGCGTGAGCACCCGGAAGGGCAGCAGACAGGTGAAGAACGCCAGCACGACCGCACCGAGCATCAGCACCACCTGTTTGCGCGCCTTGTGGCTCAGCTCGGGTTTGCTGAGCCGAATCTTGAGCCGCGAGCGATCACTTGCGATCAGGTTGCGGGCGATGATCGCGTACAGCACCACGAGGATCACCAGCGGCAGCACGAAGAACAGCGAGATCGTCATCAGGAAGAAGGTGAACGTCCAGCCGTTTGAGGCCTTCGTCAGACACATGGCCGCCCGGCTCCCGTCCAGGTACGGCTGGACGCTGTATTCGGCGAAGAACAGGATCGGACTGCGGGTTCGGATCAACAGGATGGAAGGAAAATGGTCCAGGATGTTCATGCGAGGAGGAGGAGTAGAGAAAACAACAAAAGTGCTACAAAAATAGGACTACAGTACTAACTAACGTACCACGACTCAAAAGAACGTGCATAGGAGCAGAGATGTACTCAGAACTGATCACTATGTGCTTGTCAATTAATGTTGGTTTTATAACAATATCCAGTTTTGCTTATAGTTTTGCTTATACTTTGCTTATACTTAGTACGCGCTTTAAACAACATTTGAACAAGCAAAATTTGCCTTTCGAAGTTGTATTATACAGTTAAATCTGATAAATGTGAGTTGTTTAACAGACATTATTTTCAAATTTATTATCAATATCCGATATTCGGTTGTATGCAAATTTGAAAATGATTAAAACCAACTAATCACCTTATTAAGAAATGCTAGATATTCCAATATTTACTCCGGCTTTCAAAACAAAAAAATTTAATAATTTTTAATTTAAACTATGTTATTTTAAACAATTGACTTTTAACATACAAGTAATTTCTGTTGAGAAATGTACCAATAAACGTAATAACTTTAAACAAATTATTAAAATTCCCTCATCTTCTTTTTTTCATTTGATAACCATTTTGACCATTGTGAACATTTGACTATTTGTGAACAATAACCACAAAAGGATGAAATAATAAACATAATTTCTTAATGCTTTTCACAGTCTAACCTTAAACAATCTTTTTTCAGATTCCCTGATTTTTGTTCGTTATTTTCTTCGGTATTATATTCAAAAAGATGTGTAACGAATCAGAAATAATAGTATTGAATGTAACAAATGCCCCGTATCTGAATGACGTCAAAATGAGACACAACTCAAATGAGACACAGTCGAGATTGATTCACCTTGACAAATTGTGTGTGATAAAACAGTCAATGGATAGGAATTTTTAATAAAAAACTGGTGCTGCGTTTTTCGCCATTTGCTGCTGTTCATTTTTTAGCATTTCATCATACACCGCGCCACCGGTAGCAAAGATCGGTTAGATTTTTTGTGCGATCTGCAAATTGAATTAACCTGCATTTTTTACTATTTATCTTTCGGTTTCACAACCATCAGCCGACAACTTTCGGCAACAAAGAATAATTGCGCCCAACTCGGTAGAGTCTGCGTCACGCCTGAGGTAACGGGGACAGTCACCATGGTCGGTTGTATCATCGGCCCGCACCGCAAATGGCAGTTCCGGTCGTACCGGTTCCGGCACAAAGGGTCGCGTTCATTTGATTAACTTTCAAATTATGGCACGGATGCCATTCTTCTTCCATCGTCTGTCATTGCGTGCGTTCGAAGGTGGAGGATAAACAAGAAGAATCTTTTTAACGAATTTTAATGATCACATTCCTTCGCGGAACGGCATCTTAAACTCATTCCTTCGCTCGGTCATCGGTCCGATAGTGCGCAAATAAAACAATAATCTAGGTAATAAAATAATTTTCCGCGGAAAGCGCACGCCCTAAAATGTTACCGTGGAATTGTGATCGTAAAAAATGCCTGCCAATTTAATTGAGTACAAAACGAAATATCTCTAAATATCCTCCTTCTAATGGTGAAGTAATTGAGAAGCCTCTTTAGCTCGAGAAGATAACATTTAGAACGTTGTTGTGATTTTTCTAAACGCTCTCGCTCCTATGCACGTTAAGATTGTTTTCAAAATACGGTAAATGCTGTTATTAAGCAATTTATTTTATTTTTTTCATATTCTAGAGATAGTGCTTGTACGAACATTTTTATTTTTGTTAATCGGATTAAAATTTCCGTCACACAAAGGCAATTAAACACTAGAAAACCATGGATAGGTCGACTCCACGAGCAAAACTAATCCCTTAGCTTAAATTAGTTGTTGATACATGCAAAAGAAATCATTAACAGTGTTAGACCACACCACACAACTCTGTATTGTTGTACTTCACATGTCTTGAGCGTGAAGTTGTTAGTTTTTTAAGCGATTGACATGTAAAGCAGAATTTATTTTAATAAAAATTCATTAAGACATTATTTCTGTAACAAAATAAGACAGATTTTGGATACTTTTTGATTATCCGGTCCGCGTCGTTTATTCAACACATCCTTGTGTTCGCTTGATGGAGGCGCATGGTATCTCGTGCCGGTATAATCGATAACTTAGTTTTAGGTAACCTTTTCCATTTTTGCCATATTTTAAGAATGAGAGGGTGATAAGCGGTTTCCACCAGAACAATAAAGCTGGAAGTATTTCATATTATATAACGTATAACATTTTTCATTTCAAACCAAACCCGTTTTTTGTCTTCAACCACATTAGCAAGAAATATATTCAAATGCACGCACAATCAAACGGCCACATTTTTCTACCACAAACGATCAACAATTCAATACCGCAAATCGTGTATCAATATCCCCTCAGAGGTTTCCGAAATTCCTTCGTGCCGGATTTGTTTGATTTTCGTCAGCAAGCGAAATAAAAATCAAACTCTCGTCCCCAGATTGCACGATTGCTATCAATTTCCACTCACAACAATGAATCGCAAAAGGGATCGAAATTCCAATCCCCCTTTGAACCAATCCCTCTTGTTGTTGCTTTTTTTCATCGTTTGATCGTTCCGATAAAAACCGGTTTTACATTCTGTGTGGGTTTTATTTTTATCTTTTTTTTCGTAGTTGGTTTGTACTGTCCTATTTCGCTTCTCCGCGTCCATAATGTTTTGCGTTAAATCCAGTGTTCCCAAGTGTAGGATGCTTCACTTTAATCCGCAAAATCAGCTGTTGGTCCTTTGCTGGCGTCGGGTGAACGAACCTCTTCAGTAAATCTATGCAATCATTCCAGTCATGATCCACCTTCCTTTCCCCACGCCCAGGGTAAGGCATCAATCCGCGACATTCCGATTCTGGCGCGACAACCACTTGAGCAAATGCTCCGCCGTTGGACCGATTGGGGAAATAAAAGGCCACAATGGTGAAGTTGGCAGGAACTGCAAAGAGCAGGTGTCGGATGACAACGGCGGTCCAGTCCCTCAGCCAGCCGGTTTCCAGTGTCATGAAAATGGGCAGCAACAAAAAAATAGACACACACACACATACACACACAGGACAAGTAAAAGACGAAATCAGAAGGAAAACAAACGACCCAAAGAAGATACCATGAATTCAATCAACAAAACGCCAAACACGGTCTGTGACGCCGTCGTCGAGCCGTAAATTTGTTGGGCGCACATACGCCCACCACACTAACACACACACACAGACACACACCCGCACATATTTGGGGGGAGGCAGCTTCTTTTGCTCGACCGTAAGTGCCACAAAACATGAGCCCGATTTCCTTTCGACGATCTGCCGACTTCTTTTTGTGGGTCCGGGTTGGCCTTGGGTAGTGAAATCCTGTAAATGATGGGGTTTATGGGATGCGTAAGGGCTGAGATTTGGTTCAAAAAGTGCACGTGCACGGGAAAGGAGTGGGGCTGGTGAAGAAAAAGGTGGAAAAAAGGGAAGGCGAAATAGGCCTCCTTGAAGGGATCATCATCCTCCGAGAGGTTTCGGATCGTTTGGAGAGCAGATATTGGAGGCCTTTGGCCTAAGACGATGGTAACGTTCATCGTGATTCTGAATTGCCAGATCAAATTCTATCAACGATATTGAAAACGTTTGCAGGAGCTCTTGAAATTCTGTATAAATTAGATAAACTCGAATAATTTATAGAGAAGAAAATTTTGGGAAAAACCTTTTCAAGTTGTTCGTTTCCTTTTGGACAGTAAATGTTTGCTAACGTTTTCATGTCGTTCCGAAGAAATGGCTCAAGTTTTTTTTATTAAAAAGCAAACAATTAGATCCTCTCAACTTTCAAACATTCTTCAACGGATCCCTTTAGGATAACCAGATCCGAAACCGAATCGATCGGATAATTTCACCCGCGTGAATCTTGTATCCGCCGTTGCCGAACGCGACTCCGATCCGTGCCATCCGATCTTTACGGACGCAATCGGATCGTGTGCTTAATCGAATTTTCACCGTGCCGGTAGTAGAACGGAGAAAAAATAAAACAAATAGAAAAACAAACCTACACCAATCCTGCACCTTTGAAGCGCCGGCCCAAACCAAGTCGAACCGCTGAGCTGGAAAACTGCTTGGCCATGGGTGTGGAAAAATGGCACTACAAACCGAACGCCGGCAAAAATCTAAACAATCCCGCGTTCCGGTCTCCGCAGCGGGAAAAAAACGAAGCCGAGCCAAACACGCGGTCCGACAAGATGACAGCCGAGGCTCAAACAATCACGGCATCGGTGGCGCGGAGACGAAACGACGGGGCGGATGGCGGGGGACTCGGCGTCAATCAACGCCTCTTGAAATTTGATGCCCGAACTAAATTATGCTGCTTGCTGGCTGGCGGAAGGCTGGCGAAGGAGGTCTGCCTTTCGCTGTAGCGAGGAATTTCCTTTCCGATTTCGGAACAATTTTTCTACTTGACGCCGGGTGTCCTTTTGCGCAATTTTCCAATCCATTTGTACCGCCCCGTCTGGGGAAAGGGCGAAGGGGGCCCGAGTGCCTGCGCGGGGACAGATCGCCATATGCTCGCTGACACTGACACACACCGGAAGTCGCCGATGTGTAGTCGATGTCGATGTGGTGGTGTGGGTAATGCTGGACCATTTATTTTTTATTTCCCGTTCAATGTTGATCTTCCTTCCGTTATTCGGTGTTGGGTGTTGCTTCGTCAAACATGGAGGGATAGGCATGACCCAGACTGGACCGCAACACCAAAAAAAATTTAAGCAAAAAATTCAAGGAAAAAAAGCATTAACGAGCCTATCGCTATCCTTGCCAAACAAGGACAGAAAAGGAGACGAAACCGAAGATGAAAAAAGCGGTATCCTGCGATGTCACGCGTAACGATCGAAGCAGGCACGGGGGGTCAGCTAAATTTAGGCGAGTATCCTTTATGCTAAACTCTTGAAAGGAGTCGTCCATCACGACGGCACGCCTGGGAGGGGCGTAGGCATGGTGACGCGTTCGCGCACGCTTCGACTGGAACATCATCTGATGATTGTTTAACCTCATTTCGTGTCTATTTTTTCTTACTTCTTTCGCCGGCTTCAAGTTGCCAAACGACAGACGAAAATAAACGATAGAAAATCGCCTGAAACCAGGCACCGGCGGGCTAACACAACAACAAAAAAAGAGGAAAAGCTACAACGATGGCCGAAAAGGACAAATGTTGTAAGGCCGGTTCAGTTTCCGCTTTGTAATCGTTTGGCATCCGCGGTTGGTTTTCTACGTTTGCTTTGCCCGAACCCAGTCGACCCGTAAATGGGTATATGCAGTGCAAAAGTAACGGGAAAGCCGTGCAAAAGATCACAGTGGAAGCTCTGGGAAAACCGGAAGGGATCGAAAGGTGGATGTTGGTTCGGGTTGGCTAAGTTTGACAGTCGTTTCTAATTAACGCACGCCTATCTTGAGGCCTATTGCCGTGGGGTAGTCTGGCCGCCTCCACGATCGATAACACGATGTTGACCGTAATTTATGGACATCGTAACACATACGGAGCAATGCTTCTTTTCGGCCCCAACCGGCTATTGACGTGCGATCGTAATCATTCGGGCTCGTTCCGGAAAAGGACGCACACTGGGATGGTAAAGCAGACATTAGGCGTTGAAAATGCTCTCCACTTAATTTCGATGCATATACCAAGATTTATCAATTAGAAGAGCAACATTGAAGCAACTGCAACGATGTTCATCGTATTGTTTGTTTTAACGGTTATTACACGAGATATAAGAACGATTTGAACTGGTTAGGGATTTATACAGAATTAAAGTTAATTTTACCTGAACACCTACCATTAACTAACTACATTACATGTCGTTATTATCTTTAATTTGCTGGGGTTACCCTTGCTAATCTTTCTCATAGAATGCAAAATTAAATCATCCAACTAAGTGATTAGTTTTTGGAGTTCTTAAAAAAATATAAAATTGGCGTACTGTCCTTATATATTGCAAAAAGATGCAGTACTTTCAGTTGCATTATATACCATTCTATGCACATCTTATTATCGAATGGATGGTTGAAAATGCCTCAAATCGCTGCATTGTAAATGTTTTAACAGTCATGCTGACAAAAAGATTCAAACCGTTAATAAGGCAATTCTAAAAGTTCAATCGATAATTTTGATCAGTGAATCGATGCTTACTACGTTGAATTTAACAAACCAGTATATTTACCATCCGAAAAGCAGTATTTACTCGCAAGATGGCTGGATTGTGCTTGTTTCAATTGGTAAAAATTAAACTTTTGCAAACTAAAGAAAGAAAACATTTTGTTTCCCATTGACATATTTTGAAATTCACTATCATTAAAGGGGTAATGGAAAAAAAAGTTAAGCGTAAATTTAAAAAATATGTTTTAAGCGTTCAGGAAACTATAAAAATGAATTATTCTTTATTTTTGTATTAATTCTTTCTGTTGGGATGGGGCCCGGGAATGACACTGTTGTAAACATTAAATGTCCATCGACATACACCACTAACATTGTGTGCGCTATCTCTTGTATGCTCAGTAGCATGTATGTGGCTACAACCGTCCAAAACCAAACGGCCCCCATTCATCACAATCAATCCTCTATAAGGGGCTTGAAAATGAGCTTTTCGCAACCGGCATCCACAACCGACGACGGCTCGGCGAGAAACCGAAGCCAATTCGAGCTTGTTGACGTGCTGTGCGATAGCAGATCACCGCAGAGAGCAAGTGGACAAACGTAAAGCAGCTAAGTAGTGGCCAGCGAAAGCATGACACACTTCAGCTCACAGTGAAACGAGATAACAGATGAATTATTGCCACTAGGACATTGTCCGGCATGACCTGCGGACACACTATCCGTTGCTTCGATCGGAAAGGGTAGAAAGCAGAAGGATGGTTGGAAGGTTGAGCAATGCCGTAATGCCCGGGAAAGCTTCAACCGATGGCAACGCTTTCCGTCAGTCTGCCTAGTTCATTCTACCACATGAACATGAGCGCTGGCGTTTATCTTAAGAAGGCTCGATTCGGTTTCGAATTGCCACAATTTATGCTCCTTTCAGTCCGGTAATGTTTATCAAGCACCAGCGCATACAAATACACCAACGCACACACTTCCAGCAGCATCCACTTG
>KE525213.1:77683-93748 GCA_000441895.2 Anopheles sinensis | reverse complement strand
CCGGGGCAAGGATTTTGGCGTGGTGTTGTAATAAGGTTGGCTCATTTGGTTGGTGGCCTTGCGGGAGGAGGAGAAAAAAAGGATGCTGTGTGGAAGGAATGGGTGCGCGAGATAGAGAAGAGCGAAAGTAAATTTAAATTGGATATGAAATGCTTGAAAGTTTTCACGAGGGACGATAACCGGACTTCCATTGGAGAAAGAAAGAGAAAGAAAGAGAAAAAAGAAGTCGATAGGGAAAATAGGATCGTTTTCCCTTCTGCTGAAGGTGCGCGTCACATGCACTTGACGGACCAGTTCCGTTCGGTGTTCGGTTCCGCTTGGTTTTTGTCCTACCCTCAAGTGAATAAAGTGAAAAAGGATATTCATGTACTTGCCGTATACACGTATACACATATTGCTTCACCGATAGGATGATACGACTAAGAGATTTAGAAATTCAGCCTTGAAGCGCTATGTAATGCGAAAAGCTCAAGCATTTCCTCCGGTACTGGACATTTTCTTTACGACATACATATATTAACATAAAACCATGTCCTAAACAGTGGAATGCAAGAATTTATTTTATTTTACATTGAAAATTTAATATGCTGCAGAGCTTTGCAAGTTTTAAAATTTAAACTCCGAGAAGATTTACTCATGTTACAATATTTTGGGAAACAATGAGTTTTTAGTATCTCCTATAAATCCACGGAAGAACAAATTTATTTTCAATTCCGTAGCCATGTTTAAAACCACCACAAGCATCACGAGTTTCCGTCTAAAGCCAGACGGCACAAGCTGTCGTTAAGAAGAAAATAAGCGCTTCTTTCGCGCAAAAAAGCCACGAAGCAGACTTTCATCCTTTCAGCGGACCGCCAGGATGGCATGAAAAGCTTCTCAGACGCTCGTTCCTGGCAACCGGGAACGATAAGAAAAACCACTTGGTGATTCTGCGCAATCGCATCGCGGACACCGGGTGTTTTCGCCGGGCCAAATGCACGCTGCACCTTTTTGCTTAATTATTATAGTTGTGCGTTGTAAATCTTTCATTAATAGAATAATTGGTAAGAACCTTTCATTCGAGATTCATTCGAATTGATTCACGAATCTACTAATATTGGACAAGGATCTTCAAATATGAAGGTTACTGCAATCGCCTAAAAATATTTTCATGAGATTCATTTGAATTAATTCACGAATCGACAAATATTGGGCAAGAATGTTCAAATATGAAGGGTACTGCAATCGAGTTAAAATATTTTCATGATTCTTTAGAGATTCATAAATAACTAATTCAGATTTATGATGCCGATTCTTAATTACCCATCGTTACTTCTGACAAACGAAGAGTTAAGTGTTTCCATCGTAGTTGGCGTGCGCAACTTTTTGTCTATAAAAAGTTCTTAACTCATGAATGCTTCGTTTCAAAATACCTGCTTTTTTGTGCTGTCAAGCCGGTTTAGAAGCTAAATTTTAATTTTAAATTGTGTCCAGCTCCAGGCGAGATGACGGCGAAAGATCATTAGAGTTTTGCGTGTCAAATAGGTAACCCCGAAAACGTCTCCTCGCCTTGTGTGCAGGTAATGAAATTCCACTTTTCGTCGACCGCCCAAACTAAACGTTTCTTGTTTCTTTGCTTGTTGTCATTTGTTTTCCTAGTGGCTCCAAAAACTCAAAATAGCTTCAAAATATTCAAGCTACCCATTCGGCATGTTTAATGCTAATTTCTCGTCGCACCGCAAAAAGAGCAACTCCCCCTGCAAGTTGGTGGATTTACTTGAAGAATAGCAAATGAAGCCTAAAGCGGTCATTAGGCGTAAGAGGCAAAGCAAAGCGACCCAGAGCAATGAGGGTCTAAAAAGTGCTACACACTTCCCGTAACACTTCGATGTTACTTCGATGAGAAAAGTTGGCCGCGAATCGGATCTCTGGTGGTCTGGTGTTGGTCGGTCCGTCTTGCATTCTAATTACATCCAGCCTCGCTCGCTTCGGGGTGGCTATTTTGTTTCCCCTATCCTCCCCCTTCTCCTGCCCCGACCGGTGGAGGAAAGCTGACTCGTTCGGAGGCGCAGGAGGCGTGAACCGTTAATGGAGTTTGTGAGCTCATTTGAATCCCCTTATCCTCGACGATCCCCGGCCAGCGCGCAGTGGAATGTAATGAAGCTCCATCAATATCATCACCTCCCGACGGGCGACGGGCGTCACTCGGACTCGAGGCCGAAATCTTCCTTTTCCCTCTGGTTCACGTGGAGTCGTCTCGCCGTCAAGAGTTTAAGAATCATGCCCAGCCAGACGGAGGGACAGACGGCAAGAAACGAGGGCGGGAGGGCCTGTGTGTAGCCTTAATACGCCCAATCCATGGCTCCGATTTACCGCGCCCAGGCGAGAGATCTGGTTACGGGAATCATTTTTCAATTTCATCGCGCTAATGAATTAGTAAAACCAATAATCCGCGGACCTTCCTCGCTCGAGGTTCCCTCCCTTTCGAGCACGTGGAAGTGCCGAGGGAGGGCTTTGCTTTGTGCCATACAAACACACACACAAACACCTCGTTTGGATGGGGTGGAAGCCGTCGTTATGTAGGTGTGAGTACTTGTAGTTAACGGGGATGATGATGGGTGCTTTCTTTCACGAACTACTTCACCCCCAAGGGGAAGAGTGGATCCAGTTCTGGTCCTGGAAGAAAGATCCCTCGGAGCGGGTGGTTTTATATGGACTGGCCAATAACCTTATTAGAGAGCGAGACCGTCGTACGCTAGAATGGTTTCCCGATCTCGGCCGATTCCGTGCTGCGGACAGGATTGACGCGATAAAAGGCGCACTGTGCATAGTAATTCGATGGCCATTTGCTTTCCGGCCGAGGCGAGTTTATTTGTTTACCGTTCTTATCGGCTTTCTGATGGTAAACTATTTATGACCCGGGAAGGCAGCAAGAAGAAGGTCCGAAAGGAGGGCCGTCATCGATATGCGGCACTAATGTTGACTTAGAACCACGTTTAGCAAAGTGGGCTAAATGTCGCGACACATTTTCCGTTACATTTGTCCAAGCTCTGTGGTGGAAATGATGAGCTGAATATGCAACATGTTCAGGGTCACATAACTAAGGCGAGTTTCGCTATCTTAAATGGCGCCTAACATTCAGATATGTCGATTATATGATGGATCTACCTAACTCTGAAGGCTAACCAATATTTTTAGATCATTCTGCCAATTTTGTGGGTGAAAAATCGCTACTTATAGAAGATAGGATGTAAAATTTCATTAGTAGGGGTTCCCGGGGTATTACGCACCCCTTAAGGAAAATTATTGAATTTTCTATGCATTTGGCTCTTGATTGTTAATTTTATCTATGAATTGGGTTCCTTAAGGTTTTAAACTAGTAATTTGTTTCTGTATTTTTTTATAGATAAGAAAATCATTACATTTTAAGTTGCGAAATTCAATTTTTGTTCGATCTGTACCTGGTTGAGGCAAAACGCACCTGTGCTGTATCTGGTTAAGTATATTTTCAGTTGCGATAAGTTCAATTTTTCATCGATCTGTGTCTGGTTAAAGCAAAACGCACCTGTGCTGGGATAAAATGCACCACAACAAAGGGGTAATACGCACCACAACAAACAGGTAATATGCACATTGAAATAAAGGTACGATTCACTCCTCAAATATAAATTTTTGTATTTTGTATTATTAATCAATATTTTTATTTTGCATGATAAACATAAAATAAAATTCTTCAATATTTCACAGTTTACTGGTGCATTTTACCCCAATCTGCTGGGTGCATATTGCCCCCATGCATAGTTGAACGCATTTTCCACTAAAATATGAGAAAATCTGCATACTTACCGAAATTTTCGTTTGAAATCTGAAGCACTGATTCTTGAATATCAAAATTTCGTGTTCCACGTTAGAAACAAACGATTTTTACACTTGTTATTCTTTAGCGGAATGGTCAGCAAAATTACAACATAAGCTGTCTGAACTGTGTGTGTTTCTGTTTTGCGTTTATTTCGCGTTTCTGTTAATGTAGAGCTGTGAAACCTACAGGGTGACTTCTTTTTACGCGTCCAAAATAAGTTTTTCATGGGAAATGGTGCGTATTGCCTCAGGTGTGCTTATCACCCCGGGAACCCCTAAATATAGCTTGATAACAATCAAACAGTAAAAACTTACGTAAAACATTCTATCTGAACTTTTCAATAATTCACTTATCAACAAACATACTTTATAATGTATCGGAAACTCCCAACCCATGCAACCTCTAGGACGATAGAATAAATAATTTTCCCAAGTGTCCCGAGTCCTAACCGCGAGCCAAACGAGCACAACAACATAAGGCGCAGAGGAAAGTAAAGCGCATCAGCGCCTTCAATCACCACACACCACATAATCGGCACTCAAGCGGGCCTACAATTTGATGCCTCATCGTGTGCGCATCGTCTTCGAAGATCCTCATCCAGAGGGGCAACAGAAAATGTCTACGTAATCGTCAATCCTGTGGTGTTCGGTTTAATTCAATCTTTCACCCCCACAAACACCGAGCCGCGTCGTGGCTTTAACTGAATCAACCGGTGGTGCAAACACGTTTAAATCATTTGCCTGCTTTCGTCCACCAGGAGGAGGAGAAGGGGGAGGAGGGAGTGGAGTTAGGGAGGCATTGGGTGGTGGTTCTGTGCTGCACTCGTGGATGTGGTCCGGTGGGATTTGGATTGGATTCACATTATTCCAATACGTCCGACATTCCAAGGTTCGGTTTGTGGCGAAGACCCCGGGACACGATTCTGTGATTCTGTCGTTTGGATCATTTCGAATTAAAACTCCTATTCTTTATCACTCCTCATCCTCCTATCACCGCCTCAGTCCTGAGGTGAACTTTCTCGTGGACACTCCAAATGGACAGTCATCGTTGCGTCTTATAGACACGAGGCTGTTGTAATGCGTACCTCATTATCGGGGTAATTCTACAGAGTCCAGTGGAAATAGGGAGGGACCCCTTTCGATCGACCCACCGGAGAACGCCTTCCTTTTGCGTCCTCTGTGCAGTTTGTCCCGGCAACCGGAGCGAGAACTACCTCCGCGTTTATTTGTCTATGCGATTAATATTTCAATATGATTTATAAGACCCAGTCGCGCGTCCCGTTGGCGGACCGTTGGACACCGTGAGTTTGCGTCTTTCGTTTGCATATCGCTACGTTCTTCGATTTTTAACCTCATCTTTCTACTTTTCTTCGCGTCTCGTGGCTCCTGATGGGTACAGTGCTTGTCGTAGCTATAGAATCATTCGATTTAAAGGTGAATTAATCCTGTGTATAAGATTTTATCGCAAAATAGTTTTCGGCAGGCGAGCGTGGAAATGAAACAGACCTGCTTAAGGTCATAGAATTATGGAGCCCAATGTCATAGTCAAGCCTTTTTTGAGCCTAATTTTGAGTTGAGTTCCTATGCATTTGTCATACATCTAAAAGGGTTTTTTTTGCACTCGTCTTATAGCAAAAACATACTGGAAAGATTTTATGGTATAATTTTAGTCCTCGACACCAGCACTGTATTAGTTTTCGAGCGGGAATTAGTTGGTGATCTTTGAAACCAGAAATCGGCTGTGTCGAACAAGTTGATGCTCGATTCGAATATCAAAATAGACCTCTACATTTTCCATTATAATTTTTCTCAACTTTTAAGGAAAATACGTTTAAGAAGCGAGGTGGATAAAGTAATCTTGAGCTGGGTTGAAAATTCATTTAATCATTCAACCGCGGTGTTGGTTGACGAACCCTGACGGGAAAAAGGGTATTAAAGTATCACAGAACAATAAGAGAGAAGTTCTCAGAACAATTCTCTAGGGAAGTTTCAAATAGTCTTGGAAGTAAGTATGTTTATCGTCATGTACTGTAATTACAATATTTTCTTCGTCATTTGAACTTTATACGGGGTTTTCTATAACTTTTGTAACATTTTCGAACCTAAGACAAACACAGTTTTTGTAGTATTTTCTAAGCTGGATTTCAAAATATCAATCGTTAGACAAAAAATCTTTACAAACAGGTAATATTTTTTGGTTTGTAAATACTTTCTATCGAGTGGTTCTATAGTCATGGAAAGCACTGTTCTATCGGTTAACCAATTAGTTCCTTTTGCTTGCTCTCTCTTCGGCATACTCCAGGGTGTCCGCGTGAAACCTTCATCGAACCTAAACCATCCGAAACAGACCAACCCATTTATCGGGTTCCTTGTCCGCATCCTCGCGACCTCCACCAGTTCCAAAGAGCGGTTGCACATCTTGTTGCGCACATTTTGTCCCTTTTCGTCTCTCTCTCCTCGTCACAAGACATCGCTGATGGCCGCAGCCGATCGGTGGTTGTTTGATTTAGCACTATTTATTAACATACGTACCGAGCACCATCCCCAACTCTTCTTTGCTCTGCTTCCCTGGCGTGCATTACCGATTCATTTATGCTACGCTCACTAACGCTCACTTTTTCTTCGTCTCCTTTTTTTTAAGATAACGATATCCAGCGCTGCAAACAAACCGCACCAGTGTACCGGAGTCGATCTGGACGAGAAGATTAAACACCAATAGCGCGCTGTGTTGTTGGAAGCCGATCGTACTAATAGGATTTCAAGCGTCCGCCTCGCCAACAAACAAACCGACGGAAAGGAGGGACGCTAAAAAGTGCTCAAAAGCGGGTCACTAATTTGTGTTCGCCGTTGTGTGCAGGAAATACCAACCAGTAACACTGTGAAGACTCACAACAGAAATCCGTGGAGTTGCAGTATTACCAGCTAAAGCCAAAACACAACAAGTGAATATTTGTAAAAATATCTGAGTTGAACGTGTTACTACCTACTGGTCCATAATGTTGCTGCCTGATGTTGGTACTGACGCTCGAAGAAACCGAAGGATTCCTTCGGGACGGCAAAACTAGAGCGCGCCCGGTGCGAACTCTCAATGGCAGCGCTGAACCGTCGACCCATTCCAATCACCACCCAGCAGCATGGCAGCGTTTCTGATCGACCCGCGCTCGGTAATACTCCGGCAATGAAGAGGAACACCCCGTTCGAACTCGGTAGCAGCAGCAGCAGCAGCAGTAGTGGCAAACGTAATCGAAAACGGAACACCACCGACGATGGCCTACGACAGTTTCGCTTCGCAGCAGTCACAGCGCGTCGTTGCATCGGCCACCGTCACAAGGTACAGCAGCTGACCGGAAGCACGCGCGTCGTGACATCGATTCCCGGTGCGCCCTCGCGTCGTCCATGAAAATCGAGCCCGTGATCAATGAGAGAACGAGAGAGAGAGTAAAACGGACAAAATTAAGTAGCGCTAAAATACGACCTTTGGGAAGGAGAGTGCACGTCCCAAGAAGATATAATATAAGAAATAACTTATCCGTGTTAGGAGAAAAGACGGGAGAAGAAAACAGTAAGAAAGCAAGAGAGAGAGGAGAAAGCAGAGTCAAAAAGAATGACACAACCGAGCAACTATGTCAGCAAATATGCCGGTGAATACTGCAAGCTGGTCGTGGAGGGCGACATCGGGAAGGTTAAGTCGAAGTTCAAGGAGTTCGTGCTCGACTACCAGACGCCGGAGGATCTCAACACGCCGCTGCACCTGTCGATCATCGCGCAGCAGAACCGCAATGAGATCATCCAGTTTCTGGTGGAGTCGGGCGCCGACTGCGATCTGCGCAACTCGATGAACCTGACCGCGTCCGAGCTGGCGATCAATCTGAACTTCATCGACGTGACGAAGTTCATGCTGGCGGTCGAGTTCCGCAACCTGACCGACTACCGGTGCTTCTATCGGCTGATCCGGCGCGGGTCGGTGCCGCTGCTGCAGCTCTTTCTCGAGCTGAAAACGTTCGACATCCACCAGCAGATCGGGTACGTGTCGAGCGTGTGGCACGAGCTGTACGTGAAGAATGTGCCGCTGACGAAGAGCATGGAGAACTTTCTCGAGTACCAGCTGCTGAACTACAGCTACGCCTACCACCATCCGCCCGCCCATCGGCCCGACCGGCAGAAGTTCGACCGGGAGTACGAGCGGCGGATCGAGCTGATCGTCGAGTACACGCGCTACCTGACCGAGCACTACGACGCGACGGACAATCTGAACGACTTCGACGACAAGTTCCTGCTGGCGATCAAGATCGTGTACGACAATCTGTTCTTCCTGCGCGAGAAGCGGGACCAGCTGGCGCAGGTACCGCTAGACGAGATCTGCCGCGTGCTGGCGGTGTTTTTGGCCATCTTCAAGAAGTCCCCGCACTACGAGGTGTACAAGCTGATCCTCAACAAACGCACCGTGCTGCGGTATCTGGCGGCGGTCAGTGAGGAGTTGGAAAAATTCCGCCTCGCCCTGGTCGAACGGGGTGCGCAGCCCAAGTGGACCGTGGACCAGCTGCTGTCACTGATCGCGTGCATCCGAGACGCTGCGCCTGCCAAATCGACGAAGGCGATCAACGCCCTCTGGCAGAAGCGATGCGTGCTGAAGAAGAAGCTCATCTACTACGTAAAGGGGCGCCTAAAAGCGAACCCCGAGCTGAACGCGATTCAGGCCCGGCACAGCAACAACCTGTCGAAGGCGGAACTGGAGGTGATCCGGCAGGAGATGAAGGCGAAGCAGTTCCTCAACCTCACGCGCACCGTAAGCCGCAAGAATCAGGTCGTCTTCCAGCGGTTGCGCAAAACGTACGATCACGTCGTGCAGCTGTACGCGATCAAGAAGATCCTTCGCTATCTGGATGGTATCTCCCGGATCCAGCTGCCTCAGTACCAAGTGTCCGGGGTGTTGGCGATCAAGCGCACACTGCAGGTGATCGCCGAGACGGTCGAAAGCGCACGCTACTGTCCGTCGATCGCGCGCAAACTGCACAGTGTGGTGCACAAAATCCTTCCGCTCAACCTGGACGTGGACGTGCGGGACTTTTACCAGCCGAACGTGTCGCTGTACAAGCTGTGCTCGGACAAGCTCGAATCGGGTCGACTGATCCCGTTCGCGGAGGTGCAGTGCAGTTTGAAGTCGGTGCGGCGCTACTTCGCCTACGTGCACGATCGGAAGATGCTCGAGGCGTACAAGTGCTACCTTGGGAACGTGTACCAGCTGCGCAACCATCGGCAGGTGGCAAGCTACAATCAGTACGTGGGTGACGCCAACCGGATGTACTTCGAGAATCACACCCTGGACGATCTGTACTTCGAGCTGGAGGATTGCATTCGCGTGGTGGAGGAGCTGCAGGAAACGTTCTGCCAGCAGCAGGACGAAAAGATTAGCGATCTTTTACGGTGCCTCTATGGGCCGCTCGCCCAGCGATACGAGGTGCTGACGAAGGGTGACGCCAGCCGGAGTGCATTGGCTTCGGTCAGTGCGAACTTCAACACCACGATGATGCTGTGTGGCACGGAGATCGATGTGGTGAAGGTGCGTCGTATTGTGGGTTCATTTTTGGCCGAACGGTGCCCCAAGTACGACATCTGCACCGACGATCAGCTGCTCCTAGTCGGTCCGATCCTGCAGGAGCTGCTGCACCTCTTCACCAACTATCTCTACCAGTATCAGATGGACGAGCGGGTGACGAAAAACTTCATCACCATGGTGGAGGTCCTGCACGTCGGGCGCTATATGGCGGTCGATCACTTTCTGCCCGAGCGCGCGAAACCAACCGACAGTCTGATGCACCAGAACTACACGAGTGACATGCTGAAGAAGTTTAACCTGCAGAGCCTCAGCTCGATCGAGTTCGCGGTGCTGCACGAGCAGCTGTCGGCGAGCTATTACGATAACTGCTACAACCTGGACAAGAAGTACGCCGTGCTGACGATGTTCTTCAAGTCGACCAACCGGCAGGTGAACGATGCGATCGTGAAGCGCAACAAGCGGATGGATCGGGAAGAGTTCCAGTCGTTTCTGGACAGCAAACTGAAGTTCATCGGACAGTTTCTGCCCTGCAGTGACTTTAACGAGGTGACGCAGTTCATCAACGAGGCGGCACCGCACGTCGAGTTTGCACTCGAGCACTGTCTGATGGAGTTGTGCGAAATACTGACCGATTTGGGCGTGTTCCAGGACAACCAGTACGTGCTGAAGCTGCAGTCGGCGAACGTGAGTGGGCGAAATCTGCACGAGTACCTCCGGCGAGGTGATACACTCGAGCACGACATGCTTACCCTTACGCACAGCACCAAGGTGAAGGTGTTCCTAAATGGGTTGATCTTTAAAAGCAACGAGTTCAAGCTATATCAGCCACCGAGCACGCAGAAGGCGAACGCGGACGAGCTGCTTGCGATCGTGGACAATTTAACGAACAACTACAAGATGCGCTGGAGCTGGGTCGAGCAGCAGGAGCGCTTGTTTAAGTCGGTCGAAACGATCGACCTGAAGTTGCTGCAAGCGCTCACGCCAGACTACGCCGACATCAGGGGGATGCGGTTGGGCGTCCTGCACCCGGGAACACCGGCGACCGAGTACGAAATCATCGATCACACGGTGCGCAACAACCTGAAGCAGATGGTCGACTACCTGTCCGACGAGCTGGCCGCGATTTCGTTCGAGAAGCAACAGTTCTTCCAGTACGTGCTGGTGCGTAGCTCCAACTCGCTCTTCATCGATGCGCACTTCAGCCTGACGACGGTGCAGGAGCGGCAGGCGACGATCCTTTTCATGGCACTCTACTTCCGGGCGTACGACGTGTTTCTGGAGTGCGTCCGGCGCTTCGAGCTGACGGTGAACCTGGGCAAGATCGTCAAGTACATCAACCTGGAGTTCATCGAGAAGATTGCCAAGCAGATGAAGGACATCGGGTGGAACTGTCAGGATGGGAACGGCATTACCGTGCTTGATCAGTGCGTGCAGAAGGGTGATCTCGGGGCGGTCAAGAAGCTGATCAAATTCGGTGCGGAAATCTGCGCCCCGACTGCCGACGGAACGTCCCCGCTGCATCGGGCCTGTAGTCTTGGTCTCAGCGAAATTGCCCGGTTGCTCGTGAAACAGAACGCTCCACTTGGGACGCTGAACGGTGCGGATCGACTTCCGCTGCACTACGCGATCCAATACCACGAGAACGATCTCCTACCGTTGCTCTGCCCGGACGACATCGACGTTGACTCGGACAAGCACCGGCTGGTGAAGTGTGCGATCAAGTACGACAATCTGGACGGGTTGAAGTTTCTCCTCGACAGCCGACAGGCGAAGCTGTCCACCATCGATCGGCATCAGAACACGGTGCTACACCTTTGTGCGATCTACGGGCGGACCGGTATCCTGCGGTACCTTTACAGCGAGCACCTCTCGACGCTCAAGGAGGAAGACCTGTTGAATCGTCGGAACGCGTCGTCGAAGACGGCACTCCACATAGCGGTGCAGATGCGCCGGGTTGCGATGGTACGGTTTCTGTTGGAACAGGAAGCAGCCGGAATTAACCCTTCGCTGGTGGATGACGCGGGACTGACCGCGTACGAGTGGGCTGTCCAGGAGAGTAGCGTACGGGTGATGAAGCAGTTCGCAAAACATCACGCTCCGTTGCGTTCCATTTCGAACAGTCGCGAGCGGGAATCGCTACCCGTTTCGCTTGCCATCGAGCAGCGCAACGTACCGGTGCTTAAGTTCCTGCTACGCAACGGGTACAGCCTCTCGGAGGAGACGCTCTGTCTGATCAAGGCCGTTTATACACGATCCCTTGAGTTGGTGCGGTTCGTCGTCGATCACTGCAAACCCTCGGTACACTACCGCGATCCGTACGATAGTACATCTCTACACGTTGCCATCGCAATCGATTGCAACGAGATCGCAGCCTACTTGATCGAATCGGGTGCGGAAATCAACGCGGTAAGTAAGTTCGGTGATACACCGCTCCACGTGGCGACCAAGCACGGAAATATTGTGGCCGCCCGGATGCTCATCCTTAAGTACGCGGCCATCGACGAACGGAACACGTCCGGATTAACACCCCTGATGCAAGCGATGTACTCACGCAACCTCGAGATCATGAAACTGCTGATTGGGGCCGGAGCGAACATCGACCTGCTGAAGCTACACCTGGCGGAGATCGAGCAGATCTCGAAAATCCCCACCATGCACCTGTTCGTCGACCACTATGGGCTGCTGGAGTTCATGATCCTGCAGCTGCAGTACGACCCGAACGTCCGGGACGCTCGCTCCCAGCAGAGCCTTCTGCATAAGGCGTGCTACGCCAACAATCTACAGATCGTGCAGTTTCTAGTCGACTGGTGTCGGCTGCAGCCGGAGCAGCAGGACGCAAACGGGCGCACGCCGCTGGCGATCGCAAACGAGTGCAAGAACTACGAGGTGGCCGAGTTTCTGCGCGGCAAGAAGAGGAAAAAGTCCCAGATCGCTCCCCAGCGATACTTCGATCCGACCGGCATGCTCTAATGGGAGAACAGAGTAAAAGTATAACCAGTGAAGGATGAAGGCAAAGTTGTTCAATTCCCAGTGATTTTATTTTTAGGGCACACATTTTCAAAATATGGGAAATATCCCCAACACTTCGCTTTGGAACAACCCAACCGACCCTGGCGTGGAAGGATTATTTACTTGGAAGAAAGCAATGGAAACTCGGTGTCTGGTACCACCAAGAACGCTAATGTTCGCTAGTGACGATGAACTCGTTCTTAGCGAACGTTGTGAACCCCGTTCGGTTCTTTTGAATCTGATCAGCACTGTGTGCTGCATATTTCGAACGGAACCGGTAGAACGGATCGCACAATCAATCTGTTCCTCGTCGGGAAGCTAGAGTCGTCAAATTTACTACATCTATTTGAAGACTAGCTCTCTGAAGCAAAATGTTGGCTATGTATTTCCATTCCCATCCCGCCTTGAACGGAAAACAACTGATCGCATGTGCAGATACACACCCTACATCATACATTTAATATTGTACATTTGAAGAACGTTTGTTCGCGTAGCTTTTTAGATTGATACTCTGTCCGTCAGTAGTAGATGCATTTACGTACAATGTGATCAGTCTCTTCCATTCAATGTGGTCTAAAAACATTTTTTGAAAGCAAAACAAACAAACTTACCTCAATTTGTCTATATGAGACCATTCTATACGATGTCAAAATGGAAAATGGCAGCGTCGCCAAACCACAAGGAACGTCTTTTCTCTTTCCTGTGCGCCCTTTGATCCTTTTGTGATCAATCGAAGTTCTAGTCAGTGTGTTACTTTTTTTTGTGAATTTCAACGATTTCAAGCAACAGCGTTCGGAGCACTGAAACAAAAAACCCCCCGGAAACATGTGGGCTTCCTAGATTCCCCGATTTCTGCCAATCGTTAACGGTGGACGATTATCCAAATTGGCGCAAGACACGATTCCCTCAAAGACATTCCTTATGGCGCATATTTTTCAGTACAACAGCAAAATTGTAGAATCGAAAAATTTAACTGTCTGTCTCCCAGTTATAAGTTTAGAACATTTGAACAACAATCTCTCTCTCCTCGCTGGTAATACTCCTAAACCATTACGGCAGTCGCATGCAGAAAACAGAACTCTTGTTGCCACAGTTGCAGTAAAGATAAACCGTACAGCAATGGAAATTTCTTGCAGGTGGCAAATTTCAACAAAACGTTATGGAGAAACAGACAGAAGATCGTTACGAGCGTAGTTTCTATCCGTGATTTTAGATGTAAAAGGTGTGTGATTTTAGATTCGTTCAAACTCGATTGCTCCGCTGCCAGAAAACGAAAAGCATCGTTCCATTGCGGTAATGTAGTAATTGCCTGCTACAACAACTATAAACAAAATAAACAGTGAAAACATAATATGCAATCAAGGAGAGCAGAAGATAGAAAGCGGTGGTAGAGCTTGAAGGTGAAAGTAAACTAAACAACCATATGGTATTGTATGTGTGTGTTTATGTAATTGTATCTACTATTTTATTATGTATGTTTGTGTGCGTGTGTGTGTCCATGTCGGCAAGGATAAGGAAGCGCAAAATATGCCCTATCATGTTTTTTTATCGCAGCAGGCGTTTTAAGCGAATGAATAACGCAACGTCTCAAGTAAAACTGAAACGAGTAGTTCGAAAACGGATCCAAGCAGGCTCACGCGCGGACATGGACATTTTTTTTAGTACCGTAAGATGAAATCTTTTATCGTACCTTTTTAAGTAAACGAAACCTCGCATTCAATTTCACCCGAACACACACTCGTCGTCTCGCCCCGACCGGCGCGGATTTCTAGTTGAGCTGGGAGCTTTTACATCGTGTCAAGAGTATTGTAAAGCGGTGCAGCTAAAAGACAAGAAAACATGCATTCCTTAGTGCACAAAAGAAGAGAAGAAAAGGAAAAGCTCCGGAAATGGATTGAGCACGGAAAAGGATTGGGACGGTAGCTAGTTGATAGGGAGTAAGACGTGAAAAGAAACTAATAACCTCGCATTTATTACACGAATTACAAACTACCATTAAATATACACATATACATACTATATATATATACACGAAAACAAAAAATCCTATATAAAACTTCTACTGCATTCCATCGGTGTGTGTTGTATTCCGATCCCATCCTTTCCGTTTTCCGGATCATACTAGAAGTAAAAACGTGAAGACACTTCACTATTAGAGGGCGATAGTAGGTATGGTAGGTAACTCTGTCCAACTAGTCATCCACCGAGGGCCCGGGGCGGGGGCGTTTGTGAATCGGGTTGAAACAAATAAACTATACTAAACCTTCTAGCGACTAAGAACGTAATGGTAAGGAATGTGTGCAAGTGCACCGGAAACCGACCGACGGACACAGACGCCGGTAGCTGTCGGAAGGAAAAACAGACAAACGTAAATTATTTATTAGGTAGACACTTGTTATGCATGCACCAAATTTAATATAATATATTAAATGGCAATGCAGCAGAAGGTACATGCTACTGATGAGGAGTAACTTTGATGAAAGCTAGTAAGTGCGCATAATAAACTCAAGCTCAAGTGTCACAGAGAGATTCGAACGGACATTCCGACTCGCCCAATACTGTGGGAAACATATTCTTTAAACCACTGTCGCAAAGATAGCTGATCGGTTAAAGACGTAACGCTAAACCTCGCAAGGTTGGTGAAGGAGAGCAGTAGGATAAGATAGACAACAAGAACAACAAACAAGCAAAACGCAAAGTGTGGATTCTTGTAAATCACACAAAAGTCGCCATCCCTCGCATAGGATATAAGAAGTGAACAATTTGAAGCCAAGCGGAAGAGACGTGGAAGGAAACCTCATCCAGAGAGAGATATATATAATACAAAATATCAGTAACGTGCAAAGTACCGTCGCAGTAGGCTACGGAAAACAATATGGAATGCTATAAAATGATTGGTATTTGTTCGATGTCTAACACTAGTAAAGCAAACATTCCCACGAGAGACTAGCGAAGCGCGAAACGTATGGAAGAATCATCGTGAACAACTAACTCAACACGTGCAGAAACGGTTCGTTCGTGAACGGTTGTACAAAATAATCTGAGAGAATCGTGACAAAACAACGCAATGGATACGGAAAGCGAAGGATCAATGCTCGGCCACTTTGGCGAACCTTTTGCCCTGGCTGACCGTAACGGTTCGTTTTTGGGGGTGTTAATGTACTGCACCTGGGCATGCGGAACGGCTCGTCAAATGAAGTAGAACGACACTGCCTTATGGACGGGCGGTTTCGCTGCCGAGGCGTGTAGGATTGGCAAGTGTTTCATTTTTCTATCCTTCATCCTTCTTCTCGGAATGGTTCCTTTTTTGTTCAAACACACTTTCTTCGTCTTTTCCTAACAAATTCTACTGTTTTTTTGTTTTCTGTTTTCTCCCGTTTGTATGATTGGTAGAGTCTACATAGCAAATGCAACCTATCTTCCATACACATTATTACTGTATTCCAAACAGATAGTCAAATAAGTTTCGACATTTGTGGCAGTAAAAAGAACGATAAACATAATTCTCTGTACACTCGTTTCATTTTGGCTTTGGGTCGAAAATGGATCCACGATCAGATCGAAGCGTCGTCAATAAGAGAGCGTACGGAATGGATTTTGTTTCTGCAACAATTCAAAAATTTTAACCACCCACTGAACAGCTATACACCGATATCAGATTA
>KE525213.1:59125-71821 GCA_000441895.2 Anopheles sinensis | reverse complement strand
AGGTACACTCAGGTATCTTTTATGATCGCCTCTTCAGGCCCCGCCGCCGTAATGTGTGACTTTCTATCTCTTTCCATCCGTCCAGTTCCCAGGTCGGCCGAGTCGAGTCCGGCGACAACAATCACAATAATGGCTGAAAAGAACGGGCATTTCGGTTAAAATCATTTCGACGGCCGTGTATCGAAACGGGACGCGGCTGAATAATTGAATAACCCATCGGCATACAACTGGCCC
The DNA here is from genome assembly GCA_000441895.2 of Anopheles sinensis. Classification (NCBI taxonomy): domain Eukaryota; kingdom Metazoa; phylum Arthropoda; class Insecta; order Diptera; family Culicidae; genus Anopheles; species Anopheles sinensis. The sequence goes on along the minus strand of KE525213.1, from coordinate 71,587 downwards.
AAACGTGGTTCCCTTGGTCAGTGGCGCGACAGACCATGGCGTACACATTACGCCAAAAACCCAACAGCTAATGACTTACGAGCTTCTTACTCGAAATTTGCCTAGGTTCTCGACCATAAACGCAACCACACCCGACCCTATCCGTTTATCATGGTATGCGGTTTTGTTGCGGACAGTTAATTCTGTGAATTTTCTACGGTATTTTAATGTTTAATGTCCTTAAACATTCACCAATCCTCCCTACCGATGCCGCCTCGGTTGTGGCCGTACTTGGTGACGTTGGTTTCACGCAAATCCCCTTCCCAGTTCCCGTGGATCCATTCAAATCACCGTAAAACCCCTTATTGATCGCCAATGATTCAGCATTTGTTCGTTTGCATCTCTTGGCCTCGCAATTGGTTCGATACGACGATGCTTGCCATTTGCGATTTGCGTTTGTCCAACAGGTTTCAGTTTCTGCTCCACAGATTTGATTCATTATCGAAGCAATTGTTTATTGGATACATGTTTATCAAACAATCAAACACAGCTCGACCTACAATTTCATTCGCCCTTGTGATATTTTTAGAAAATTAGCAAATAGGAAAAGAAAAACATACCTTTAAAGTTGACTTTGATTATTTGATATTTTTTGCATCGATTTTCCAGTTCAGCTTAAATAGTTATTTCTTTGCGCACGTCCTATAAAGGATACTTACTATGAAAACTTATGCGTTTATTCGTATTCCTAATTCCTATGTGTAATTCCTAAAAATATTAATTAATTTCATTAGAGTTGTGCTCTTCTGCATCATGTTGATTTTGGTTCCCTTTTGGTATTGTTTTCCAAAAATGTTGTTTTGTTAAGTGACTTGTTTCTTTAATAAAACATTTCGAAAGCTTTCAGGTTCTCTTTTTTCGGACTTGTTTTATAAAAAATACAAGTATCTTTTTTTATAGTTTTGCAACCATTCTTGTTATCATTTTTGTATCGAGTAAAAAAGATTGTTTCCTTCTTTTTACTACACACTCTTGTTGATCGTGTTTGTTTTCGAACGCACTGCTCAGGTTAGCAGATTTTCACATTCCTCAAACGCTGACAACTGCGTGTCACGCATTTTGGCGGTGCCAATTTACATCTTTCTTTCCTTCCACGCCGCTGCCAGTGAACTTAATTTTCTCGAGATTAAGATAACCACCACCATCACCATCAGGGACCAACTTTTGAGCGCGCTCGGTGTTTGTGGCCGGACGCAAACACGGCTCTTTTGCTGCCCCTCTGGTCTGTCCGAAGGGATAAAAGTGAAGTGAAATTCCTTTCGTTTGATAACATTGCGACAAGGCGTGTGCGTTCCCAGGATTTGACCTCACGGTTTGGAGGGGAAGTCGCGAGTCTGCGCGGCGGAAAAGAGAAAAAAAGGTTCGATCATCATACGTCGGGAATCTTTGGTAGAGCTAATTCGGTTATGTTTGGACGTTATTGGGAATTCCTATACAAGTTTATTTGTTGGGAACCTTGGGAGCATCGGATGAATCGTCTCTAGTGTGTCATCTAATCGTTTAGGTTTCTATCGGATGACACTATTTGCATATGGAAATGCAAGCGACAGAGCATGAAAGAGGCGAAGATATTTTCTATTTTTTAGCCACGGCTTACCCCTTTATGGAGGCACAAAAAAGGATTTGACAACCGACACAAAGTCAATGAATCTTTTCGATTTAAAGTGTTACAATACCTCGGACAAAAAGCCATAAGACCCTATGAACAAAGTGTGACAATGATGAAAGATGCTGCTATTATTTTCAATACAGTTTGCTGTTCTCCTGATTCAGGTTTAATCTGAATGAATGGTTCAACAGATTCATTATTTTCCTAAGGAAAACAATAATTTGTTGACCTACTTAAACCATAAATATTATTCACATACTACTTACTTTTTTTCTATAGCTCTTGGTCAAATCGGTTGAAGATATTTGCGATCGCTGCTTGCATTACTAATGAGACGCATATTCGCTCTTCTTTGATCTCCTTTTTAACGGGATCGGGATCGAAAATGGCGGTTTCGAATTGAGTAATATATGGACGTTTGTTTGTGTTAACCGTGAAGAAACAATACTGATTCGGAACGTTTTCCATTTGGTTGAAGGTTTCTTTTCCCCGCCTTTGCTATGTTAAAAACTTTATAAATTCTTCTTTTGAAGAAGGTATAAAAACGACGCCATCTTCGATCAAAAAACAGTGACGATCGTCGGTCGTTCTTATCGATCGGTTGCGACGGTTAGCTGCCTTCTTTTTATGCTTCACCGACTATTTTGGGTTCGTTGGAGAAAGTTCGCGGGTGGAGTTGCCATGGATACTGTTGAAAACGGGGTAAAGAAAAAGAAAATAAACAACAAATGGAACGGCTCTGTTTGGCGTTTGTTGCGAGGGAAGGGATGATGGTGGTTGGCGGGGGTTGTTTTGGTTTCAACAGGTGACAATATATAAATTGCCCCTTCGCAAGAGCGAGAAAGCTGCGTCTGGAATGCGCGAAAAGAAAAAAAAAAGACTGCTAGTGGAAAGGTAGAAAAATGTAAATAGCAAGAGAAAGTGAGACGGAGATAGAGCCAAATCAAATTGGGGGAACAACAAACGCCTTCCTGTGCGTGTGTTGTTTGTTAGTGGGGGTTGCATGTGGCCAAATATAGTGTGTGGTGGCCCCGTGACTCAGGGGTTAAATTTTCCCACAGCCCTCGTACTGGCGGATAGCATTTCCACTTGAGCGCTTGTCGATGTTTTCCCCTTTTTGATAGCGATGCTGAAAGATCCTTCTTCCGGTATTATTTAGAGATAAACCTGAAAGGCTATGCTACAAGTTGGTAGTTTGTTATGAATTGAACCATTGAAATGTAACAAGCTGTACGAGTCCTTAGAAACTATCTAAAATCGCATGCGAAAAACGATGCATCAAAATTCTATTAATTTTTACATTTAATCTAGTTCAATTAGATTATCAATCATACCTTGCCGACTATCTCGTGCACATTCCCGTTTGTAGATAGTGTTATACATCCGGTTCCAATTATGTTCAGCCCTTTAGCGTCTCCGCCGCTTTAATGTGTTTCGGACATGCAAACCCCTTGGGACCCTTGTGAGCGAGCGAATGTGGAAACTTAATCCAATTAATTGATGGCAATAAATCAAGTCCCCTGCTAGTCGAACCAGGTCTCTCTTCGATGGTCACACACCGAAGAAAACAAGAAACCACAGTTAGTGCCCTGGTCCACATCTAGTGACAAATTGAATTGGGGAAGGGTTGCAGCAGTTTTGGACCGTACCCCCGTGTGTCTACCGGATTGTAGGCATTGATCATCCGGCACGCAACCGGCAGTAAATGGGCAGAAAACAGGTGAAAAATGCCATTAGAAAAATAAGATTAAATACTTCGCAAACAAGTACTCCTTTCTGGCACGGTTTAAAAACGGGTTTTTGGTATTCTAATGATCGTTGTGAATTTAAACTTGTTTACTGCTACCCGAACATAATTTGAACTTGCAAACTCTTTCAATAAATAGGTCTCTTGTGGTTCTAAAAATGTTGTAATCCAGCAGAACTAAACGAATCATTTTTGGTTTGCTTTAGTTTCTAAAGTGTTCCATAGATGCCATACACAAACACATGTTATCATCGCATTAGATTAGCATTCGCATTGTCCATTTAAGTTTCAACGGAGCATGCTTTGACAATGAGTTGACAGATTATTACACGTTGGATGAAGTCAAGACGAACGAAGACGGATGAAGACGAATAAGAATTATTCTTGGTTTACATAAGCATACGCAGGGAGGACATGAGAATACAATATAATCCATCTTGAGCCTCGAAGCGTTTCACAACCTTTTTGTTTGATTGTTTGTTCTGGCAGTGAAAATAAGGTAAAATAAGTTAGGGTTATTCTACACCTTAGAGGACAAAACAGATCACCATGTTCAGTGTGATAAATTTGCTGAGAAACAAACACCACTTCTTATGCATTTAAATGGTTTGAGGTTACACAACATATTTATTTATTTTCTTTTGTTTGCCTTCAAGAGCGACAAAAGTTATGATCCGTCACTTGAGTTTTTAAATGGTTCGGTAACTTTTTCAAAAATTATGATTTCTAAATCATATGTTAATTTAAGTAATATGTGCTTTAATTGACGAGCTATTTTTTTAAATCATTGGGTTTAAATTTTATCATCATCATATTTTTCATAAAAAAATCATAAATCCCTGCATATGATTCGCAATAAATTGATGTATTTTTACGGTAAAATTTATAGCAATAGGCGAATAATTTCTCCCCCTTATTACCCTATTCAGAAAAAGAAAATGGAAAATATTTCCTGTGGATTCGAAATTGCCTTTCTCCGCTTGTTTTCCCTTCGCGGCATGGAAATGTAGTTAGGTCAAGAGTAGAGTAGTGTAGAAAATACTACATTTTTTTCCCTGAAGGTCGCCCATCGTCTTCCCCGGAAAAAGGGGGGAAAATCCCAACCATGTGTTTGCAATCGGAATTATCATCTTAATAAAAAAAGGGGGAACAAGGGTATGGAACGCGCTTCCCATCGATGGCGGAATGCTGCTGACCCAAGTCTTCTTCGCGCCCTTAGCAGCACCACATAAACACACATACACGTTCCGCTGTCCGCGAGTGGAACAACCTGCCGTTTCGGCGACGAGGAGACACCTGTTGACGTCGATGCCGCTTTGGAACTCTTCGGAGGAAGGAAAGCTGCGGGAGAAAGGGAAGCGAGCGGCGGTAGCGTATCCATTTCCTGGTGCTTTTAGCTTCCCGCACGCGAATAGTTCCTTGTGTGTTTGTGTGAAACCCCCCGCGATCATCATCATCGTGGTCAATGAAGAAAAGCGATGCCCGGCGGAGATTCCTTTTCGCGTATGCTTGTCCCCCCTCTCTCCTCGCCCCTCATTCCAATCATCCCCTCGAAGGGTTCGGGTTGATTTGGGGACACACGTCACGTCACCGAGAGGTGCGTTCAACTCACTTGCGCGCCACCATTTTGACACTTTCGAGTGAGAAACGGTGCTAATTGGGTGGTAGGTTTTGAATGAATTAAAGTTTTACTAATGGCAATTCGACGGCGGAGTACTTGTGGGTGAATCGCTATGTTGGCGATTTTGTTTCTCATCATTTCTCCTACGAATTTTCAATAATTTGTTGTGATAAAGTGACCCTCGATAAGGTATAGCTTTAACTGTAACGCGTCATTTGCATGCAAATCTGTCCCGAAACACGTAATACCTGTGCTTGGACGATGGAAAGCGAGGTCCGGTTGGAGAGTGTAGGTCGCTATTCTGAATGGTATTTGGACATTCCAAAACTCATCCTCTCGCGGACGGGGAAACCCGTTTTTCGTCCGAATCGAGTTGTGGACAAACCTAGCGCGTGCGATGTGTCTCACGCTCACCGGATCGAACCGAAGCATCGTCTCACTGGGGTGGATTATGACACGTGTATTCAGCAAGGTGCGCCCAAGCTCATATTCGGGTTCCACCGATCATACATTCCTTGCCGGTGCTTGTTTTTCCTTCTTCCTCTTCTACCGGTTTCTCTCCCCCTTGTCTCGTTCATCCCCGCACGGCGAAAAGGAAGGAACGCCACGCGCGCTGGATGAGAAGTGACCGTTCACTCCCGGAACCGGTCTCACCGGAGTGTCCGGTTTTGATCGCGCGTTTGCCCAGAACCGTCCGGGATGACGTTGTGCTGTGTGGCCATATTACATTCCACCAAGCATGATCGGCCACCATCGCGGGGGGAGTGCGTGTATGGGTGTGCGCTGGGGCCAACAGCAGTGATGTGACGCGGCGATTTTATACCACCCTGGAGCCAATGTTGGGTGGAGGATGAAGTACACACACGGTGGACGCTCGCATCATCTCTCCTTCCAAGCGCGGCTGGCTTCTCCTCAACGATCAGCTTCTTCCAGATCACACCTCCTTACCCCCCGGCCCGTGCAGTGTTATTTATTCTTCGCGATGCCGTCAAGCGCAGATACATTCTTCCCGACCATTTGCCTCGGTGAAACATGGACGTGGAGGTTTTCTCTTTTCTTGAGGCGTCTTTTCCTCGCGAATCAACCATTCGCGCTCATCCAAACGTTTGTAGCTTCACTTTTAGCTGGTGGAGAAATGGCAGCGATGCTTTCGTCGCTTTGCGCGGCGTTGAAGTCTTTTGTTTGGACGTTTCGATTTTGACTGCCTGGCGCACAGTGGTAATGCGTTAGTAAAGAAGACAAACATTAAACAAAACAGAAGGTGATGAAATATTTAGAAAAGTATGCATTTACATACAATTACATATACACAGAATTCGGGTATGTTTCCCTATTTCCCCCCTGTTTCTAAGATTGATGGAGATAAGCAATGATTTGTTGTAATTGATGTAATAAATTTTATGTATTTAAATGACATGAAAGTTAAATCAAGGAACCATAAAGCATAAAATTCTCATTAGACCAGCATTTAATTATCAACCATCTCAAGTATTCCTACCGAATTCTTTCTTCAGTGAATCCACTTGTCTTTGCCCGCTGTGTGCATTGGTTGTCGACTGAACCGCCGCACCATCGTATGATCACATAATTTCTCCGTCCGCCTTTATCGGCACGCCATGTGTGTGCTGTGGTTCGGCAAAGGGAGAAAGTTTCCTGAATTTTTCTTGAACGCACATCGAAGAGACGTGTCCTCGGTAGCATCGCACGCACACTAGAGGAGGACGGCCTTCTGCCGATGGTGGTGTGTTGGTCCGAGCCAACCAAAGACATCCGAAAGGGGGGTTTATGTTTTTCCGAGCCGGGCCGGGCTTTAATGGTGGCGGGCGATCTTTTCTTCTCTCTCTCTTCACTTGAAAGGGAGCATCCGTGACTTCTCGGTCGGTTAATTTCTTTTTTTTTATTAATTTGATAGGAGCTTTTTTCCTTCGCCGATTGTGGGTATCGTCGCTTCACCTCCCCGGTTGGTGGGACAGTTTGGTTTCGGCGTCCTTTACGGCAACGTGTTCGGGCGTCACTGCTTTCACTGGGTTTCTGAATTCCTTTTAGATTCCCAGAATATGTAAAATTATTACAGCTGGGATGTATTTTATTAGTTGTTTTTTATCTGTTTGGAGTCGAATGGTCGGTATTTCATCTCGATGAATCCTTGTTTATATTTTGTTCCTCCAATACAAAGTCATGTAAAATAGTTTAGCGTATAAATTGTTGAACGTTTAATAAGCTTTTTATTGGTCAAATCTTCCTCACGAAATTCTGAAGTCTAAAGATTTTTCCTGGTCACGTACGTTTTTCTTCCATCATTTTCAATCCACTTTGAAGTGCCTTTTGTCATTTTCATTAATGTTTTTCCGTTTTGTTTTCGTTCTCCGATTCTCTTTCCTGCAGTGAGCCACGTCAAGCAACGAACGGGCGGCCAAGCACTAAACTGTCAACATTTTCCCATCTTGCGTGCGTGTGTGAATAAGTTTAATCATAGCAATCCTGTTGCTAAATTTTATAGTTTTCAGTTTCCAGTTTTTTGGGTGCATTTGTTACGCGTTAAAAACCATAGCTGTGAGTTACATGTTTTACCCGCAGATTCAAACAAAACCAAATAAAACAAAGTGTTCCCAGTGCGGGAAAGAGTGGTGAAAATATTGTGAAAAGTGATAAAGATTGGCTGGTAGTTTGAAAAAAAAAACAAACCGTGTGTTACAGTCGTCTTGAGAAGTGGTGTGAAGCAAGTTGACGAAACCACCGCACTTTTCGGCGAGTTGATTTTTCGGTTCTTGCGTCGAGCGCCGAACGACGCCTCGTAAGATCCAGCAGAAGCGTGCGCCAGTCAAAGCTCGCGTTCCAAGGAGCAGAACCTCGCGGGCGCGACGAAGATGTTGCTTCCGGGCCATGTGGTGGCGCTGCATGTGACGACGTGCGGCCAGAGCGGGGCCGGGCTCGGCTCGGACGAGAAGGAGGTCGTACTGCTGATTTACGTAATCATCGATGTGCAGTCAAATAATGTAAGTACGAATTTCGGGCCTTGAAAGGCACATACTAAACTTCTCCCTAGGATGTGTGTGTGTGTATGTTGGGATGAAAATGTTGGGGGCAAAGAAAAGGAACGGTAAAATAAATAAGCGAAGACCAGGAGGTTACAGAAGGGGATTTTATCTGCTTCTTGTTCTCCACTCCTGTCTGCCACTCGATGTTTGGACAGGTCGACACTGGAGATGGTGTACACCACACGTAACGAGAATACCTTATGTGTGCACAACCTTGATGCGTCTTACAAAGCAATGGGCAATCTTCAGGCTACTAGCGGTTCCCTCACTTCTCTCCAGTGGCTCATGCTCAAGAAGGTCCGTCCGGCTTTTGCTTTGCGATTCTATATTTAATTCTCAGCCAATTTGTCGAGAAGCTTTTCGCAGCAGCAGGCAGTTGAGAAGCTTGGACACTCCTTGAATTCAATTGAACGTTTCGTCAAACGGGATCCTACATACGGGGGTTTTACCTGTTTTTTCTGTGCTGGATTTTACGTACTTAGAACCTTTTTTGTATGTTTTCTTTCGTTAAAGACAAACTCTAGAGGTGTTCGGATTGATGAAATGATGAAGAACAAGAAGAGAATGTTTTGGTGTGCTTCTAAACACTTGATTCCTTTTTTTTGCAGTCTTTATTGTTTACAAATCTTGTTTTAGTAAACAAACAAATCAAAAGACTCAATAATTTAAATTATTTAGAAAAACAAATGAATTTGAATTAACTTTTGGACTTAAATGGGATAATTTGTGACGAAAATTTTCTTAATTGGCTCAACATCCCCAAATGCGACTAGGCCTCTCTCCATAGAGAGTTACTGTGACCAAAAGACGGTAAATTATAAATCATCGGTGGTCAGCCGTTCTTAATACCGGGGGGGATGCCAAGACTCGGGATTCGATGCCACACCTATGGCGTGGTGTTTTCTAGCTCTACCGCTGCGCCATGGCCTACCTCCTCTGTGACGGACATAGTTCTGCTTAAAAATCAATCTTCAATTCAATGAAGCATTCCAAACGAATCAGCTGAGCTAATAATTATCTCACTCGGTTCGCTGTTCGTTAAATTTCTCTGGTAACACCCCTGCCTTTCCTTTCCGATCGGGGCTCTCTACACATTTAGATCGTTCGTTGATAACGTATTAAATGTCGGTTCGAAGTTGAAGCGGAAACCACGGTTCGATGTACAGTTTTAATTTTCCGAGCCAAAGGGGATCATTTATCCGAAACCCCTTGGAACTGATAGAAAAATCCCTTCGTACTTTCGACGGGCGCGGAGGGGGGACTCGTATAGGAAACGAACCAGTTGGAAGCCAATTTTTGGCGATCCATTTTCGATCCGTATCTTTCCCCCCCAAAATTGCTTCCCATTGTCGTCGTCTCTCGTTGGCGCAAAAAAAAAGAAATCCGAATGAAATAATCCCGCGAGCCAGGCAAAATAACGAAAGCAGCTTCCCCGTTTATTTGATTTACTGCTTCGCGTTTTTCCCTTATTGTTTCCTCGTGGTCCTGGTGGAAAAAAGGAGGAGGTGTCGAAAAAAAAAACAGCGGAGGGTTGTTTGTTTGATCGGTGCCGCTCGGATCATTATGCGATCGCGCGAAAAGATCATCGCATCGATAGTTGCATCTCGAGGTATGTAAAAAGAGGAGAAATAAAATCGTTCACTTTTGACCGATTCGATTGTTGTGTTTGTACAGTAAGCTTTTTTTTTATTCATTTCCCCCCGAAGCCGTTTTCTTTCTATTGACCAACATCTTAACCCGACCGACTTTTAGCTTTGCTGGTACCGAGCAGGTTTTCCACCGGTGTGCTGTTGTACTCCTTTTTTCCCGCTCTCAAGCAAACTAACCCAGCCTCTTCCATTGCATATGCGGCGTCCTTCCGTACAACTGTTTTGCTACTGGTTAAAACCAATTGCAGCCCCTTGGGGGGAAAAACCAATGGATCGTCGTCCTCCTTTTTCCCCGCCTCGAGCCTTTTTAGTAGTGGTGGTGTGGAGGTCATTTAAAGTCATAAATTATTTTGATGAACCAGTGGGATTGAATTGTTATTTTCCACCGGGCGGTGGTTCCCTGGCACGCGTTTACCGTTTTTCTTCTGGTGTATTTCGATCTTATGTTGTAGGGCGGGCTTTAGGAGCGCAGATTAGGTTCGGTGATAAATGCTGCATATTCCCATCCGACTTTTACCGATCGACGCTCCTCGCAGGCGCTGCTGATCGTTATCTATCGGGGAAGCGATCCCTCGGGGCAACGCATCTTGTCCGCGGCGATTTAAATCAATTGTTCACCTCACTTAGGCGGACAAGATTACGGCCCCGCCGCTAATCGCCGGCCGACATAATCGATTCGTTTACCGGTGTGTTTTGTAGGAAGTGTGGAGGTATATCTGCGTAGAACGCTTTGATCTCGGCGTGGGTTTCCCGGTGGGAATGCGTGAGGCGTTAAGGAGTTAACAGTTCGCTTAAGTTAACTATTCGAGCGCACCGTTAGCCGTGAGTAATTGTTTGATAATGTGTCTGGTACTTAACGCACAATTGCGTGTTGGGAAGCAATTCTTCCGAAAATGTAATATCTTCATTCAGAAGAGTAATTATTTCTTCTAATCTTTTTCACATTTTCCATTTACTCCGTTAATTTGTTAATGTTTATTTAGTACCTTGAGCATGACTTAATGATTCCGGGATCATTTCTTGCGGCAAGTTGTTATTAATGTTCTAGCTTCTCAATGCAATCAATCCTTTCCCGCGGGAATATCATTGGTATTTTTCTTTCTTCTGCACAAAATGCGGGGAAATTCAATATAAATTGATTTAAAGCTATAAAATAAAATTATAACTGACTTTCCGTGCGATTTGAGAGATACCTTTAAATATATCTTGTGGTATCATTAAAAAACAAGTATGTTTGTTATTTACGATTATTTTATGAATTTAAATTTTATGAACACGTATGAATAAAACATCTCTTTTCTTTTAAATATGATACTCTTAACATTGGCTTGGACTCAAGATCCTTGTCGGATTACCCTTTTTCGTAAAAAAACATTTACGTTTTAATTAAACAACTAAAGAATATGTTGGAATCTAGTGAAATGTTATTGGTGTCTAATTTTATAAATATGAGCAAAGGAAATGTATGAATGAAGTTTATTCGATGTATTTGTCTTATTTTTACAAAACACTTCGACAAAACTAATGTTATAGTTGTTTATTATTATAAATTGCTTAAAACTCAAAACCTTATCAGAAAGAATTTATTTTAGCTTATCTTAAAAATGCTTTTTGAGTTCTTTTATAAAACATGGATCATAAGTAACTTATAATTGGTCTCAGTGAATTTGAATCTATAAATTCAAGTAATATACAGTATTGGACAAAACAAGTGCAACTCAAATCGAGCAAACATAAAAAGCATGACTGAACTTTCATGTTTCGGAATCGAAATCGAGCAAGTCACAGAAGTTGTCGGGACAGTAGTCTAATGTTCACTACATGATTATTGCAGCGATTATGTGTCCCCAGACGGTTCACCGGCAGTGTTATGATGCCGAGAGCCATTTTTCGCTGGTCAAAACAAGTGCAACTTCTCACTTTCATCGACTTATTTCTCTAGAAGTGTTTAAAAAAAGGTCAAATAAGGTTTCGTTTGTTGACTAAAGTGTTCTTTCTTGCGTAATTGTACCAAAACAAGATCAATATTGCATAATAAATATTGAGAAAGGTCAATACTCATGCTTTCCTTATATTCATGTTGTTAGACTCTAAAATGGCTCCTGACAGCCTTGGATAAGGACTATGAAAAAAAAATCGATAATGACAAGACCGGAATGTCACAAAACACAAGTAGTGATCGGTACCAGGCGGAAAAATTGACCGTTTCAAGCCTGTGCTCAAAATTTCGTTCAACCGAGAAGATTTCTGTGGACAATAAAAGAGGAAAACAACGGTCCACTACGTTCAAAGAGGACTTTTTGATCGTCAGATCCATTAAGAAGGATCCTTTTGAATCATCTTTTAAGCTGCAAACCGATTTACAGTTATCTGTATCGGACTGGACAATCGGACGACGTCCTGTTGATGCCGGATCATTCCCTGTGAAGAAACCTCTGATTTCACTTAGGAACCAGAAGAATAGACTCCTATTTGCTCAATCTCTGGGATGTGCCAAAATGGCGGACGGTTCTGTTCAGTGATGAGTCAAACTTAAACATCTTGGAAAGCGACGGGATTTTCCATGTACGTCGCCTTACTGGCAAATGTTTAGATGCATGGTACTGCGAGAAGACGGTGAAGCATGGCGGAGGCAATTTGATCGTCTGGAGATGTTTTTCTGCGTCTGGCCTTAGTCCAATTCATCAAATCTATGGAATCATGGACCATTTCATGCACAATAACGTCCTTAAAAATATTATGCTGCCTTATTCTGAATT
>KE525213.1:22551-50199 GCA_000441895.2 Anopheles sinensis | reverse complement strand
GTGTGTCTTCACCGTTGCATCGAAGGAATGTTCGGGGTATTTTTCCCACCTGTTCGTTTGCTGGAAATCGAAGAAGAGTTGCTTCGGATGTGCGCGCTTGAGGGTGAGAGTGAATGGGGTTTTTTTATTATCGATCCGTGGAAGATGCTCTTGCTATCTTGGGATCGTAGGAAGGTGGCGACGAGGTAGAGGTGTAAATCAATTCCCCAGCTTACCCCATCATAACGTCAACATCGTCCAGCGTTCGCTGCTGGAGCTTCGTTGGGTGTTTTCCTCGGCAATCGCGTGAGCCAAGCGAGAGGTTGTGGTTTAGTTGGGTATATGGGGTTTAAATGCTTGATTGAAGGCATTCCTTCAGCGTACTTTTCTTCCCCCCGGCTTACTTATGTATTTTCTTCCCCTCTTCCCTGCAGTTGTTGTGGGTTCGAACAATTCGATCGAAGTTGAATGACAGAAAGAGTTATTGATGACGATGGCGATCTCATCCGGCGTAATGGAGGTTTGTTTTTCTCCGTTTGTTGGGCGTTTAGGTTATTTTTTTGTGTCAGTCGGGCCTCTTGCACAGCGTATGAGCCCCCCAAACCCTCGAAGGTGCTTATTTTAGCGAGTCAAAAGCTTATTTTGCGGTGAGAACGAGTGAGGTAGGTTAACTAGCCCTTACGCGCCTTAAATACGTATCGATTGGTTTCAGTGCGTTCAGCGTTGTGGTTTTCTGTTGGTTTGCTAGTGTTAGAGGCATTGTTTTGCTGCTTCAATGTCTGTATGTTTTTGCTTTCATCGCTTCCATACTTCGATGCAAGCTCCAAGGTTTCCTTCGGTCTGCCTCTTGGAGAACGACACACCACGACCAACGTCTTAAAATTCCACCAGCGTGGGAAGGAAGGGTTCTAGAAAACCCCAACCGATGTTTGTTGGCTGTCTTCTTTTTTTCTCCTTCTCTCTTCAAATTTACGATCCGGATCATCTAACTTTGTTGATGATGCCGTACCTCGAAAACAAAAGCACAAATCGGTAGTGAAATCGGGTTGATGTGCGGCAAAGTTAGTACACCCTTCCGATGCACCAGAAAAAATGCAGCCTGATGCAACACAACTGCTTAGAACGGTTGCATTTTTCGTCTTTGTTCCGACCGACGAAGGGAGGGTGCCTTTCGTGTGGTTTGAAAAAAGAAGTAAATAGTTGGCGCTTTCGCAAATCGACTCTGTAAAAGACCTTGAAATTTTGAAGCGAGCGACCATTTACTTAATTTTACAGCAAATTCGTGTAGAACTTTTCGCTTTTCTACAGTTTATTTTCGATTTTAAAAATATGATTCTCATACATAACGTATAATTACTTATTTTACACACTATTAAATCTATATTTTCTACTATTAAGTCTATAACAAATCGTCACAAGTGCACAAGTAAGTTTAGAAATATGAAAACTTGTTCATTTCCCATCATTATACGGTCCATAATTTTATACAAAGGTTCCATCATTTAATTCAAATAGTTTAAATATAAATGAGTTTTAGACGTGCAATTACCAAGAATGAAGTAATAAAGAGACAGGAGCCTAAACTTTATTGACTGATTTTGAGCGTAGCTATAACTAAGAATAGTTTAAGATAAAACAGCAGTCAGTCTATGAACAAAGAAATAATTTGTAAATGTATTGATATTATATTGCGATGATCACCTACTGTTCAAAATAGATGATATTAACATAACATTGATCAGTTCAACGTTCGAAACAAACTTTTCAATCATTTCTGGCCCACTGAATTTAGTTTGAACACATTTTTCCTATTTTTATCGATGTTTTGTTTTAAATGTCTTCCCCCTGTTGTTCGACTTTTGACAAGTGTCGCTCGCTTGGTTGCTTGCTGCTGTCACCCTACCACGTTGCGTGTCGTAGTAATTAATTTGTTGTTATAATAATATTACTCTGATGAAACCCCGGGGGGGGGAAGCGGTCCACACACGCACGGCAAGTAGCCGGCAGCGACTCGGTTACATCGGAATCAGCATACATATGCATCGGCCACGCGATCGGTCGGTTTCCTCTTGCACCGCAGGCCATATTACGCGGCGACGGACGATACGCAAAGGCGCGAAATGCGAGAAAATTCAATATTGGCATTTCCGTTTCACATTTCTTTTTGGCCGATTTTCGTTTTCCACCCAACGGACAACGGAGTGAGGTGTGGATGGCGAGCGATGGTGTCTAGGTTTTCTTTCCTATTTCCGGGGCCCGGGTCCACAGATGGTCGGGGGGAACCGATTTTCCTCAGCGATTTTACGCGGTTGCATAAAGCGAAATCGAGCAACAGCAGCAGCTGCGTGCAGAGATAGTACGTTGTGTAGTGCAACGCTTTACATCCACACTCGTCCACCAGTGGTTGAATAATGTCGTTTGGGGGGTCGATTCGTTTATTTATGGTACAGATTTTTGTTTGTCTCAATAGTTTTAGCCAATTAATCATTTCGTCTCTCTGTGTGTAGTTAAAAATAGGCCAATAGATAGTGAAACTAAGGAAGAGTAAGTAGAGTTTAACGTTGAACGATCGTCTACAATGAAATGATCATCTTTGGTGCATATTTCCACTGTTTGGTCTTAGCCGAAACCAGAATTTTTAATTTACTTTTTCCATCAGTCGAACCAGATGGAAAAATCAACGTTCTAGTTTCGTTCATTGGACTCATTTAAAGAAAATGTCATGATCAGAAGGCGTTGCCATCATGAGAAGAACAAGGAAATAAAATAACCTAGGGTATATTTGATAGTTGTGGGATTCATTAACAGAAATGTTTAACAACATTAACAACACATTATGTAACATATCTTTTAATAATTGCTATAGTTGCGTATCTTAATTGAATCTCAAAGTTAACTAATTTTTGACATTTTGTCGGTTAAATAATTTTTTCTCGAATATTTTGCATCGTCAAGACAATTAAAAAAAAAAGTATGATCATTGTTAGTCTCCATCCGCTACTGGTTAGATATTAAAACCCTATAGCGACATGAGACATTCCGTATTTGCTGTTCAGTCCAATCGGACGTTGCCGCCCATCATCAACGGATTGATGAAATTAACGCAAATGCCTCCCCGCCAATCACAGTGAAAGCCCTAATGCACCGCGCGCAATGCTACTCTGTGTCTGTGTGAAACCGCTGCGCGATGTTCGTTTATATGTTTAGGATTACGGATCGCGCGCGTTCTAGCCTTGCGCATGCAATATTCTTCTAGGAGCGCGCTTGGAACGCTCACGTGCGCGTCTCCGCGATCGCCACTCACACACCACGATGTGTGGCCACCATTGCAATGCAATTCTGGTGCGCAAGGTTAGCGGAGTTGGGCGGAGATTCGAATGATCGCGTGTGCAACGAACCGCCGGAAAAATCACCGATCGAACGAGAACCCGCACGATCGCTAATTAGTAGTTTGCAAAAACTACCTTTTTAAATCGCGGGCAATTGCTTTTATTTTTCAAACAATTTTGATGTTGGATTCGCAGTTTTTGAACTGCAGTTTTGTTATGCAGTTACTCTTATTATTGTTTAAGCTAGTTAATGTTTTACTTTTTGAATTTCTAAATTATTGCTGGTAACATGATATTTTCAAGCGATTTATTTATATGAAGAATGCACAGTTGACGATCGCTTCCACACGATGCCTTTAAGATTTAACCTTTCTACCCCTTGTGCGCGGATTAGCGTTCCTTGCAGCGTGTTCTGTTCGTGGCGTCATCATTAGTAGCGCTTCAGTAAGTAATCAGAGGCTCGCATTTCTACTCGATGCACTGCGGAGAACCCAAGAGGCCACGGCAAACGTTCGCGTGTTTTCCACCATTCCGACCTTCCGACCCCAAATTAATTCTAGCGAGTTTTAGCCGTCCCTGTTTTACTCACAAGCGCGCACAAGTGGTGGTTGCACATGCACATTTTGCATGTTGATTTATTGCGTCTTTTTTTGTGATGGGCGATTGGTGGCGATGGTGAAGTGATTTTCCGCTGCTTGGATGTTCCCAATCGACGTTATAAAACGATATTTAACCAACTGTGGTGAAAAGATGAAAAGCACATGCAAAGACATATCGCAAAAATTTTGAAGCTTTTCTCACTAATAATAAGATTGAACTCAGCGCGTTCATTATGTAGGAAAAATAAAAATGCATCCAATTCAATGTATGCAATCCAATTTCACGAGTACAAAAATCCCCCAAACAAAGTAAAGCCTAGTGAGCATAATCGATGTTTTGGTTTGTGAAATATGCTGCATTGAACGGCGGGTCGATTTTTCACGGCACAATGTGTGTGCCATTGCATACCAAACCAGGTGTTTAATGAGTATAGGGACGCCATCGATTAGCGAAATGCAATCGGAGAGACGGTCACGGCATCGCTCTCGGACCCGCTCGTTTCTTCTTGGTTGGGGCGATTGATTGCTTTGCAAGCGATTTCGCGGTTGATGCAATTTTTTCCACCCTTTCCTTGGAAGCCCATTTTCCTCCCCCCCCCCTTTGCACCAACCACCTGCCCTGCACCCCGTAGTGTTGTGCTGTCGCTCATAATTGCCCCGTTCAGCTTGTGTTGGATGCAGTTGGACGCGAATGCACGGTATCCGAAAGGGGAAAACAAACGTGAAATGAAAAATATCGTCACTTCTGCTCTTGCCTGTCCCCACCCTTGCCTGCCTCCCGTGGTAGTTATTTTTGTTTACAGTGAAAAAAAGCCAAATTTTCATGGAAAAAGCGACTTTTCGGCTGCAATCGATGAGGCAGGCTCGATTTTGGAAATCCGCCTCGAAGCGATGCCTTTTCCTTTCGAGACGATGCTGGTGTTGTGCAATGCACCATTTTTTGGCACAGTAAAATTAACTGGCATCGATCGCCCGCCACGTGCCTCCCATTTGCAGGGAAATCCCCCCTCCGTGCTTTGGATTGGATTATATTGATCCCGCTTCTCTCACTCTTGCTTTCTATAATCCGCGAATTAAGGCAACCACAAGGAGGGATTTGTTGGAAAAGCAGTAGAGAATGATGGTCGATTTTCCCGTCGAGGCCCGACGGTGACGCGCTGTTACGGACGGTGTCCAATTTTCTTACCGTTTCCTCCGTTTTATGGACTGAACTTGCTGTTACTGGTGCTGCTGGTGGATTTCAATCGGTCTTTAGCTCCTCGAAGAAATCCGATCGGAAGGAGAACTTAAAGAGAAGCGGAGCGGAGGGATTTTTATATTGTAATATCCCAAATTGAGATTAATCGAGGACAACTTTCTCATTTGCCAGCTTAGCCAAATAAGCTGAATATTGTGGTTTAGCGGTTGGTGTTGCTTTTTTATTGGTATAACGTTCGCTTCCGTTAAATGCCGCCGATTATTTCATCTCGCGGAGTGGAGATAATCGGCGTCAATTGTTGCAGTGATCTTTTCGCGAAGATATTGCACGAGGTGTTGGTTCTGATTGCCAGATAGAGCTGGTGAGGGCAATAAGAAAACTTTGTATGAAGTAATGTTAAAATATTTCACGGTTATATATCAGATGATTTTAATTATCATTTGATTGTCCAATGGTCTGGTAGATTTGTTTAAAAAACACTGTCTTATTGTATTTATTAAGTTGACAGTCCAACCAATCGGATTCATAACAGGAATAAATGCTTTTGTAAAACAGTGAATACTGTACAAAGTTTACAGTTTATAAAATGTTTTTGTGTATTAGTAAGAAGTTAATTTTCTATCCACAGTTATAATGTTTTGTTACTCGCTTTGACAAATATGTTTGCTGTCCAGCTTTCTCGCGTTGCGGTTTGCTAATCTAATAGAAACGTCAAACAAAGCAGGTAAATCAAATGGTTAATTTGCCTATTTTTCATTGCCACCTGTCCTGTTGCGTGGTGGCATTTATTAAACGCGCGTAACATTCTTATGCACCCCGTGGCGGCCAATGTTTGTTTGCTGGTTGGACGCGGACAGGGATGAAAAATTATCCTCTCATAGCCAAACAATGGTGGTTGGCAATTGGTTGTGCTGTTGCTGCTCCACAAGTCAATCATCGCCGGGTGTTTCGATGGAACCCGACCTGATCTTTGGGGTGATCAGTTTTTGTCCAGTTGCGTCTACCAACCTTTCAGCGGGTTCTCTTTTCAAGATGGTGATCAATAATAGATGCAAAAGACATCGCCAATCCCATCAACAGAGTGGGTCTCCAGGGGGGTTGGGGATTGGGATTAAAAATGGCTCCAGTGTTTGTGTAGCTTCGAACACGATTGACAATTTTCAATTTGGTGTAGATTGGAAAATGCACAACGATGGTTTCTTGTTTTTCTGCAAATTATTCCCATCCTGGCTTGTTTACCCCCAAAGCGAACCGAAGAAGGCACACTTAGGTGATTTATTAATCCCCCTTTTAAATGGAAACAGATTAAAGGGCTGTTATGTCGCAAACACTCGCGGGTTAGTGCTTGGCTCGCTTGAGGACTCTATTCCGCCAGGGAAAAACGGAGGAAAGGACTTCCAATTATGCTGTCGCTCGCTTTTCATATCTCTGCCTTCGTTCGGTCCGTGCCTACCTCAGTTTAGCTTGAAATAAAGTTGACGCCTTCGGCGAATGAAAAGCGCCACCCTCGGGAAGGATAAATTAGCGATAATGGGGAAAATCGTTTGCTACCGGCGGAATTTGCCTCCTCCTCCTTCTCGGCGTTCTCTTCGGGAGGAGGAAAATTAGCTAACCGCCGCATCTCTCGTGGATCTCTTTTACAAACGATGCCGTAATCGAAACCGAGAAACGGCGCCTTCCCCGATGGGTTGGAGGTTTCCTTTTTTTTTCTCAATTTCAATATTTTCCTCCTCCGGGGCGCTAAACGAGAGCAAGAAAACAATTAAAATCACTTTCACCGTTTGCTTCGCGTGCCCTTCGGAGGCGTTTTTCCGCTGGGTCGAATGCCACGTGCCCGGAGAACGGTCTATTCGATCAGTGTGTATTAGTATGGGTGCGGAAAATGTGCTGCTAAAACTAAGGTGGTGGCACGTTTTAAAGCGGGTGTGCTCTAATTTCGGTTTCGATGCAGTTGTTGTTTTTTTCGCTCTTTATTTTTCCATTTTTTCCTTCTCCTGACGATCATTTATTCGAAACGCTTCCGGATAAGTGCCTCCGTGCGTGCGTGCGTGCGTGCGTGCGTCCGTGCGTGTGTTGAACGTTTCATCTTTCGTAGCATAATGTTGCCCCGATGGCGCTCGCACTTTGTACCCACTTTCCACCCGGTGAAACAGAAGGATGAAGAGATCGAAGGAGAGAAAGTAAGAAAGAGAGATTGCTGGAGAAAAAGAAGCAAAGAGTGAAATTTTGATCTTGCAACGGTGGAAAATAGGGGCAACATTTGTTGATGAACGTTCGAGGCAAATATGTATATTATCCCTTGCACCGATCTGCGATGGATGATGCGTTTGCGTAATGCACCGCGGGTATTAGCAGCATGTTGTTGTGGTGAGTCAATTTGAAAATGCAACGGCACAAAACCGCACACGTACATGTTCACGAATTGGTCTATAGAAGTGGAGACCGTTTGCTGGAAAATTTAGGGACGATTGGGGGAAAAGAGCATCATGAAGGAAAAGGGTTACCAATTTTTAAAAGGAAAGCAATTGCAACAATCTAATAATAATTTTAAAATTTTTCCTTACAAGTTTCCCTCATAAAAGTGTATCTTAAATAAAAACAATTGTTCTCATGGACCTTCATTCGTTATCTGCTATTTTGAAATGCTATCATCACAATGTAGCAGCACTTTGATTAAATAATCGTGGTCGCATTTGCTAGTTTGATAATGGATTACTCCACTTCGCGTTCGCGTTCCAGTGGTAAGGAAGGATAATCATACAGTGACACGCAGGGTATGGCTATGAAAAGTATGCAATGCAGCATAGTTTCTGTTACGACTTCATTCAGCGCTGCCCTACGAATGCTCCAACGAGAAGGAGGTCTAGATTACTTCATTGCTGGAGTGCGGAATTGAGTTGTAATGATCCTGGTTTTGGATTACGTTGTGTTGACAAACACCGCCGCAAATTTGAAATGTTTTCTGCTATTGATAAAGCGGTTTTTTTTTAAATTTATGCTTCACGTTTGTAGTGCATTAAATATCTTCAAAATATTGGTTGATAAATTTACTTATCTTTATTTTGGTTATTAAACTGAGCAGATTCGTTAGATTTTCTGTATTTGTAAGTATTGTATCGCATTACTGTTGTTGCAGTAACTCTTTTACATTTCCCTTCTTTTGTCATACATTCAGCCACAATTACAGCTGGAATAATCATAAGTTTGGGCCACGGTTGTGTGACGCTTTGATGCAGCTGAACCGGGCTGGTGTGTTCGTGTGGTTGTTTATGTGTGGTGTACAGCGAAACGACACAGCCTGCAAACCCGCCGATAATGACGTACCGGAAGCAGCGACTGGTGGTAGCACCAAACCAGCAATTTGAAATCCCAACCGTAATGATCGTCTCAGTTCGCGACGGTTGACGAGCAAAGATCGAGAAATTGTCATAGAAGCGAGAGGAACCGAACGAACGCGGATACTGGTATAAGAGTGTGATTATTTCTTCTCATCGGAATTTTACTCGATTCACGCTGAAAAAAAAACATTTCAGAATTGAATATCATTCGATCCGCTGATTTACATTATTATAAAGTACCAATCCAATTCTTCCATTGGTAAACTGTGAAGTAAGATTATTCGTATGGTTTGACTAACAAGATTCTTTTATTGCTATCATTTTGAAATGATGAATTTATAAGCAATCTGTTATTTTTTCTTACTCATAACATCAAAGAAAGAATTTGGAAGAAAGTTGAGTTTCTGTGTAGAATTATTTCGCCATACAAGCAAAGCAAAGTCAAGTCAAATAACAGAATAAGATAAAGCAATAAGTTGTTAGCATCAACCATAAATAACATATACAAAATGAGAAGAAACATACAAAATCCTCTTGAAAAACTGGAAGTGTATGGTTACGTTGTATATTCATGGCTCTCTTCGCAAGCTCTTGGTAGAATCTCTCAATCTTTTCTGCAGTTCTAGTTGTTTGTTTGTTGCTTCTAAACTGCGCCTCGTTGTTTTCTGCCAATTTTTTGGGTTTCCCCTTTCTGGTAGCTTCTTTTCTTCTTTCTTATCATACTCTAAAGATTATGAGAAATAAAAAAATAAATGCGCCCTCGTCTGTTCGTCTCCAAATACTTAAGCCTGGGCTCGGATGGAAGCGCCACGAAGTTTAAGTACCATGACCAACTTCAGCAGTAGCTAACGTTTACAGCACTTCTCTCCCTTTCGTTCCTTCTTTCTGTCTCCCTAGTTGTATTTGATCATATTTCTGAGGAACAAAATGTTACTAGAAAAAACGAAAAAAAAATACATAAACTAGCCACAAACAAACACGCGCTGTGCGTTGCACTTGCTCTCGCGAAACAGCAGCTCCATGTAACCTCTCCGGGACGACTCCATCGCGAGCCCTTCGCCCGTGTAATTATCTTCGCACGACACAGTTACCTTCCCCGGCTGGTTTTCTGGACGCTTGGGTCACTACCGAAGAGGAGAGTGGAGTGGCGTGTACCTTATTGGAAAGAACCGTGTGGCACGAATACACACACGCACACGCGCGGGATCGGACCGGTACAGTGCCGTGTCAAAGGGCCGCACTAGCGTGACGTACCAACCTGTGAAGCCTCGGAAAAGTCGGACTTAAAATACTTTAGAGCTCCCGCGTACGACGACCGTTTCCTTCGCCTCGCCAATATGTGCACCTCACCTCGTGGTCTTGATACAACAATACCCCTCTCTCTCTCATCATTAGCATCGAGCGAACGTACGAATCTCCCGCGTAGAATGTGCGATGATGGTGGCAAAGGCTGACCCTAATGGGTGTGCAAATAATGATTTCTCTTGGCGTCCGTCAAACAGCAGTGCACTTTGCCACAAGACCTCCGGCTTACGCCGATCGTTTTTCCTCCAAAAAGCTAATCGGGAGGAATTAGAAGCATCACAGCACTGCATTGTTCGACCGATTCGGTCGGTAGAAGATTACGATTGCATGGAATCTTCAATTTGTGGCTGTAAGTTGAAAACACAAATGAAAGAGCATGTTAAATAGAGTGGTTTGTTCCTCGTGAAGGTTCCTCGTTAAGCACGTTACCGTTTTGCAGATTGTTCCCTGGAACAAATGGTTCGGGTACGTTCGTCGCTTGTTGCCTCGAGCAAGTCTTTCTGCTAAAACTTCCACGAGTTTATAAACGACTTTATAGAACCATATAGAAATGTTCCTAAGATAAAGATTACGTATTTGGTTACCTAAAAACTTGTATTGGACATTTTCAAAAATAAAAATTAATTTAATATGCAGATTTGTCCTTCTTGAAACGTTTGTTCGGAGCGGACACTTTAAAGGGAACTTTGTGAACTAATTAGTATGCGTGCATTTCTTGGAAAATCTACGCACTATTATTGTCGCACCCGCTCCCTTCCTCTGGTTGAAGTAACGGTCATTTTATAATTACCACCGCAGGACGATGGTGGTTTACTTAATCGGGGAACGCATTATTGCACCTCAAGCCACGATGGAATTTATTCTCGTTCTCGCACACCGCGAAAGGTGTCGGATTTTATTGGGTGTTAGCACCATCAATCAGCAGCGTAACAGGTCATAACAACAACCTCTTTGCTTCACACGTGCGGGATGGGTTGAGTTGAACAATACGCGTACAGGTTGTATTTTTCAATGCTGCTGAGCTGCTAACCGGTTTTATAAGGTCCGGTGTATGATTAAAGCAGATTTGCGATCCCTGGCAGGTACAAAAGGTCGTGTGGGCCTTGAGTTTCTGTAAGCTTTTAGAAAAGTATGTTTTTACATTGATTATTCAACCATTTATGTTTTCTAGAAGTGTCGTTTTGGTGCTAGAAAGTAAAAATATTACTGGACTTTACTTTTTTTGTAATTTTAAATGAAAATATATGTCGAACACAGGTGGATTTATTTTTTCTCCTTTTTTTAAATTGATGTACCGCTTTTATTGGAAGACTTAAATGGCAGGTTAATCCAGGAACCGATGCAAAAGTCGATTGATGCGATGCACTTTTTGCATAGGTTTTGCACAAATTACGCCAATAATTGAAGGAAAGGCAAAAACTAAACACTACCCGAGACAACAAGTAGATTATCTTCCTTGATTGTGTTTTTTTCTGTCATTGTCATCGTTTTGCATCGCGATCGCGATCCTTACTGCGCTGCACCATACTCCGCCACACTTGCGCCGGAAAAAAAGCGGAACAGTACAGTTAAATCCCTCGTGCCACTTGTTTGAGGGGGGAAGTTTATTTTGCCAGATTCATCATTTTTAATAGGAATAGTGAGGAATAATTTGATTTCATTTTTTTCTCGAATCGGTCAACAGTGTCCGGAACAAAGTTAATCTGGGCATAATAGACACCGGGTGTAAGAAGTGCAGGAGCATACAGAAAAAAAATCATGCACTCACAATCAACGAGGAGGAAACCAAAAAAAAAAAAACGAAACCGAGCTAGATACTGACTGGATAACAACCGGAAGATACGTTTTGCGGTTCAAAGCGAACCTAATCAGACCTTTGGCCGCCGCAGACCGACCACCTCCCGGGGGAGGAGGAGTCAGAGGTTCATCATCGGCGGTCGCCATATGCATTCAGTTGCAGTGATTACGTTTCCCAGATGAGATTCGCTGTTCGATATATGAGCATCTTTTTTCTCTCCACTCTTTAGTCGTTAATTTTTTTTCCCTTCTGTTGCTTTAGATGATGTTGCATAAATAGAGAGCACGAGTTAAAAAAAAGAGGAAAAGTTACAATCTTTACCCTCCGTTCGATCGTGGTTTGTGCGCTTAAAAATGTAATTACCATCCATTCGATCACCACGTTCACGTTTAAACTGCCGGCTTGAGATAGATGGCAATTGCGCGATCAATTCGAAGATTGATTGGAGCACACATACAAGTGCATACGATTCAATTCGTAATTTTTAGTTAAAAATTATTCTTTTTTTTGAAAAATGCCCGTTCGTTTTAAAATTAGTCAATAAAAAATATGTAGCATAATGTCAGTCGATATAATGTGGATAAACTGTGGTGAAGCAGGAAGGATGAGGAATAGCAACAGAGGAAATTAAAAAAAAAAACTGTGTTGCAAGCTGACGAAGATGACACCTCTTCTTTCCGGTGACTCGGGGTGGAATAATGTTTGGGAAATCATATCACCTTGCAATCACGGTAACGGATTTAGAGAGCGGAAAGGCCAATCGGGTGAGCGGGGCTGGCGGGAGGGAGGCAAGGAAGATCCGTAATCATCGTGCGCAGTGATTATGCGCAAACGTCAATTAGAGCGCCGCATCGCAAGAAGATGAGCGATTATTATGGCGCCACCGGAGGAGGCTCTTAATCTCTTTTTAACAATATCTCCATACGGCGGCGTTTAGGATGCGATGCGATGGTGTTCATCATAATTAACTCGCCGACGCGTCACGTTGGGTTTCTTAGGGGTGCTTTTTTTGTATCGGAGAAGGGAAGAAGGTGCCAACAGGTGAAAAACAACTTCCGTGAATGATGGTTTGTTATACGGTGAATAGCAATCACAACAGTCGCATTTTCGGTATGAAGTTCTAAAATGCAATATTGTAACGATCAAAAAAATGATTTTTGAAAATATTGCCAACGTTAAAGATTACTCCCTTCTCGAATGACTTTCTAAACAGAATGAGTTAAAGATCAGACGCTCTATCCGCCATCCAATGCACTTAGCGCACTCCAGAGGTCATCGAAAGGGCGCTTCATTCTACCCAGTTGCATATTTTGCAACCGCAAAGACGGGCTTCAGTTCCACTCTCGAACACAACCAGAAGCCAGCCAGATTAGGTAGAGCAGCCTTACCTACCCGGCTAATGGTTATTACCGGTAGTTCGTTCTCTCGAGCTAAACACAAAAAAGGTCTCATAGAAATGAACGCACTAAAAGCGCGCATTGTATGCGCACACGAAGATAAGTGCCCATAATCATACAACAACATCGCGTCGTCGCGTACACCGCGAACCTTCTCCACCACTCACTCGCTTCAAGCCCTTCAGTAGAATGGGCTATTGACACAAATTGATCGACGCTAAATCACTTTGTTTTGCGGCTTTTCGTTCAACTTCTCATGGCGGCCGGAAAGCGAAGAATGTTCTACCACGCGCCGTATGTATTTTGTTCGCGAATAAAGTTTACATGTTTTTAAAATTATATTACCTGTTTTTTATTTACTGAAGCAATGCATTCTATTGACACAAGCTGGTAATGTGTTCATTTTGTTTTATCTCGACTCATGTGGAAATCGGACAGGAACACACAGGACGAGTTTTCGAATACGGAACAGGTTTTTTCCCGCAGTTGAAGTAAACCAAAAAGAAAAGCATTAGACCATAAATCCTGGATTAGTCTCTCTGATTGCGGTTGACATTCGTGTAGAAATAAAATTTAACAAAACATGTGATTAAAACATGTCTATATGTTCAAAATGCGAGGGATTTATTCGCTGTAAAACGATGACATTTGCTCAGTGGAAGGTTTAATCAAATTTGTCATGTGTGTTCAAGAAAAAAAAATAGCTCCTTGCGAGAACTGTCTTGAAATGCTACGAGAAAAACTCAACCGTCAAGACGAATGCATGTAATCAGAAGTGGCGAGATTTCTCGGCGCCGTGAGAACTACAAATGTTTGTTGCCGGCAAAATGCGATGGCGGTGTTTGCTTGTTTGACTGCAAGAAAAAGGGGAAATAAAGCAAAACTAACGAACAATTGCATCGCAGCTGGTCGGCGAATCAAAACCACCAAACCCCACACCCACACCCGTTTGTTGCATTTTCCCATTCACTTTGTAAAACATACAGTTACCGCATCGACTAAATATGTGCACACGGACAAGATTGTAGAATAAAACTGCATATATTTTGACGAGTGTAAAATGCGTCCGATGCAATATCACACCTCTCTAGAATGGTACATCAATAGACTTTTGCGAGTGGAAACGCGACAATGTTGCGCTGTGTAAGAGAGCGTACATTGTGAAATAAGAATATTTTTTCAATTTATTCACAGAATGTTGCTTCGGACAGTGAGCTTACTATTATATCATATGCGTTTGTTGAGAACACTAACGGTTGCACAGATCGGAAACTAAATTGAGTATAAGAACGTCGGCATGAGTGTTTAACTGAAGGTCTATTAATACAACATACTAACTTAGAGAACAGTAAATAATTGGCAGATTTTTTAATTTAGTTACATTTTAAGAAAAGCATCGATATTTTATTAGACTTTCTGTATACATTTTTTCATATAAAATGCATTCGTTTGCATTAAAAATATCAAATATTTGGAATAGTAGTGAGTAACTTAAAGGAATATAAAATAATACCTGATTGAACATGTTGTAAATACACGTTTCCGTAAGGGATTAGCAAATTCATAATATTTTAAAAAACCTGAGAAAAACAGCCATATCAGAGATTGCTCTACATTAGTAAAGAGATGCTCTATTTTTTTTTTGGAGCACAATACGGTAAACGGGAACATTTTATACAACGAACAGTAGTTTGCAGCACCCGTGAACTCAGCGTAAAAGATTATCCAAATTATTGGGACCCGATGAAAATTACAATCCATAAACCTTCATTACTTTTGTTAGATTCCCCCAAAGCCAAAATATAGGGTCATATTTTGTTCATATGAAGGTTTACCCGTGCGTTTGTTATCTAGTTATCCGTTGTGTAACGTTTCGTACGCACACCTCGCCCAACACGGATGCATTTGACTCCTATTGCGGCGAGGTGCGTGCGTGTACATTGCAGCACTCAAATCGATGGGCGATGAT
Organism: Anopheles sinensis; assembly: GCA_000441895.2. Lineage (NCBI taxonomy): Eukaryota > Metazoa > Arthropoda > Insecta > Diptera > Culicidae > Anopheles > Anopheles sinensis. Next base: position 35,287 of record KE525213.1, on the reverse strand, counting down.
TAGCATACGAGCGTGCACAACAGCTGCACCTTGTACAAGAACCAAATTACGGCAACTTAACTCCCAAGTGTATATGTGTTCGTCGGGTGGGTTACTGTGTGCCCCTTATCTCTCCCTCGCCCTTTTGCGTTTTAGTCGAGCATCCAGCACTGATTTTCCACCCATTTTCTCGCTACCTTTCTTCCAGATAATTGGCGCAAAGCAGTATCTAGTCCGGCCAGCACATTCGACGTTCCGCACCGAGTCAACGAGCAGCAACAGCAGCATCACCAGCACCAATGGCACCACCAGCAACGCGAACATCATCGGCGCCATTGGCGGCACGCCCAGCAGTGCATCCGGCAGCGTTAGCAGTAGCAACATTATTACCAGCGGCAACACCACACCGGCACCAGCAACCGAAGGGTCCGAACTGGCCGTGGCGGGGACTACGATTGTAGGAGGAGCAGGAAGTTCCTCTTCGGGCAGCTCGACAGCTGCGACCAGCGTCGTTCAGGCGCCGCCACCACCACCGGAATGTGCAATAACCCAGGAGATACCGGCCATCGAGACGCTGGTGCAGACGAACGGGCGTCCCCTGGAGGAAGTAATCCAACAGGTCAGTTGCTGCTCGCATCCTCTGGGGAAGGTGGAGCGATTGAACTCTGCTTGAGACGAGAAGGAGATAAGTGACGTTTTTCTCCCCGGGGAGGAAGGCGCTTGCACCATCACCATCCACCGAGCTCCGAGCGCTCGCTGGCTCCCGCGGGGAATACTCTTCAGAGGCAGTGTTAAGCAACCTGCTTCCCCCCGACCAAGCGGAACATTTGCCTGCAAGGACTCCTCGGCGGGTCCTCGGTGGGACACTTTTGCCTAGTGCTCTAAAAACCCGAAGGTGAACCGTTCGTTTATCGTACGAGTTCGTATTGGGGACCTATTTGCCTCAATACATCTTGCGGAGTTGGCGTAATGCTGCTCAAAAAACCGCCAAGGCCCTGCAGCAAAAAGAGGAACCTTGCAGCGACACGAATTCAGCTAAATAGCGTTTGATTGCTGTGTCAAGCTGGCAAAAAAGTTGCAACCATCATTAGTCCAATTATGCACGGAACCATGCGGTGGCTCACCGGTGCAGAGACATGTTAAACAAGCTCCGGGTAGCATTAGAGGACTGGTCCTGCTAAAATAGGTCCAGCGGACCTGAACTTCCTTCTGCACTGCCACACAAGGGGGGAGTTGTATATCGGGACAAGGTTGTCCAGAGTTCAGTCTTGGACGCAGGAGCAGGTTCGGGTCGTGTCACTCAAATAACCCCATGATAACGATTATCAAGGTTACTTTATGAAGCATATTTGTATTTCTTTTTAATCACTTCTCCTCCCTGGACAAGTTTCGCGAATTTCCTTGCGTCCTGTTGTCCTCGGCGAGGTATACAAAAAACATATACCTAGGAAATTGTACCCTCGCGACTGGTTTCAAGTTTTCGTCTCAGATGTAGATACCCGGATCGCATGTTTGTCAGTTTTTCTAGATTAATATATTCCCATACTTTGTCTATGTGTGTTTGAGCCATTTGGGGTCGATGGGATTTGCATCTCGTCTCTTCAGGCGCGCGTGTCTCTGTGTGGAACTTCCCGTTAATTCAGCCGGTTTAGGAAGATGTTTGGGAGGTACCACCATCATGATATGTTGTTGTTTACACCAGTTTGTTATTCTAACATATTTATCCTGCTGGAGAGATGCTCCATTTGGAACTGGTTTGGTTTCTGTTTTGCAACTAATCTGGTATCTTCCCGTGTTCCCGTAAAAATGTCTTTCGTTCGTGTGGCTCAATTATGTACTCCAGTCTTTTTTTCGGATTCGCTATCGTGCCTTGTCCAGCTTGTCAGAGACTTTGAAAAATGACACTCTAGTCGGATGTGCAGTTGCCTACGCGATGAGATACCGGAGGATGTACTTCAGTTCCAAAGCGTTCACTCTGATTGGTTTAAGAAGCGATTAAGATAGGTTTCATACTTGTACGTTTAGAAAAAGGGCTGCTCGGCAGGCAGCATAAATGGTGATTCGGGCCCCTCTAATGCAATAACGCTGCCCGTCTAGATAAGCCCCGTCGTCACAGTCTTTACAGCCCACCGCGCTAAGATGCGTCGTTTGATCTGCCGAAGGTGCAGCGTTGTCTTTGGGATCCACTTTACAAGGCGCAGCATCGAGGTGCGCGCGTGAGATTAGCCTAGATTAGCCGAAGTGGGTGAGACCAGATCAAGTCGATCGCCATCGTCGGTTGATCCCCCTTTTTAGGAGCACTTTTCCTCACTGCATGCTGGCTAAATTCAACCTTGCAGGGCTGCTCCAACTCGGATGAACTAGTCTTCTCGTTCGTTCCATATGGATGAAGAGCTCGCCAATGTCCAAATGCCCCCAACGCGCTACATTGATCGATCGCTTTACGCTCGGATTCGCGTTTAGCATCGCAACCTGCCTGGGCGGGTTTGCATCACAGAGAGAGCCCTAGGAAAATCGCGCTCTTCTCCTCCCCCCGCCCTTTTTGAGACGGCCACTACATCCACCATCAGGTTCGTACGTCAGGTGTATCGTAAGCCTCATTTGCTGATTTTGTTATTATTTAATCGTTACACATTTGCCAACGATATGGTGATGACAGTACGACTGCATCTGGTGTGTGCGAATCTCCACCATCGTTTCACTGTTGACCGGGAAAAAAACAGCCCCTCTCGAGGCGGCCAATGCGGGCTCTGGTGTGGACTCAGGTATCTCCACTGTCGAACGTGAATAACTGGGTCTCAATTAATCCAGTTTGAAGCAAACTAGTTGTCCCCTCGGAGGGCTGGAGGACGGAAACCCTTGTACGGACGAAACGCGAAATTGCAATCTCATTGAGATCGCTCGCAGTTCGCATGGCTGGTTCTTCCCTCATACTACGGACGGCGTTCGAACGGACGGGACAGTTTACAGCTGATTTGTGCTATTAAACGCTCCACCTGACTGATCGGATCGTGTGTGTTGCCTCGTCGAGGCAGGAAATGGAATCTAAATGACAGTAGTTTTAATTTGACATATTGTAGGATTTCGATCATACTTTGTACTTGATCTTAACGTACTTTCTGAGAGAAAACCATCGTCCTGATGTTCAATTTTGAACTTCACATAATTCAGAATTAAAATTAATCAAGTTGTCTACTTGCATTGAAAGATTTCATACATGTTTCTTGATCTCATTTATTACATTTAGTTTAGACTAAAAATCTGTAATGTTAGTATTCGATATAGAACCAAACTTCCCATTGTTTTTACTCTCCCCAAATATCGGAAAACATATCCACTCTTGCTTTTCCTGCTTGGAACCAGCAAATTTCCCAACGTGTCGAATTGCTTATGACCTCCATTTCATCGATCGCACTAATCGCTTTTGTTAGAGAGCGCCCGCTCGTGAGTCTTGAGCCTACAAACCAGCGAACCTGACGATCGGAACGAACTCTCACTGCCCGTTCCGGTGTCTTAAGATTCACTCCTTGTCCCGCCACTCCCCGCACCTTCTGGGAGAGGGAGCACCATCACCACCGCGCACGATTGATGGATGGATCGTCCCGGTTACGGTTCGAGAATTCGAAGCTCCCCCAATGTGGCTATACGAGGTAGCTCATGCGCCCGGCAGTGGCGGACTTTTTTTTCCCCCCTTTTCCAACTTGGAACCCAATCAATCCGTGGGTTAATTTATGATTTTTCCGATCCGATGAAAACGACCGAGAAAGGAGAGGGGGAAGGGCAGGTGGCACTGTGGCGCGGATCCCGGCTCGGCTATAGGAGGCTTTCGTATGAGTGTTTCGAATGTGATGTGCCGCGACTAAAACCCATTCGATGGTGGCGCATAGCAGGGCGTTAATTAATGCTCATTAAGATGCCAGCCTTTGGCCTCTTGGCGGAGTTGGCGGGTTAGGACGTACATACGCCGCAGCAGCAGTTGATCACCTGTTGTGTGTGTGTTGTGTGTGTGTGGTGTTCGCTTTCTGACGCGCAAGTGATTATGGAAGCTTTTTTTCTTTTTTTGTTTTGTTTTTCTGCCTTTCCATCATCCGCAATGTGCCGCTCGAAGGTGGCCAGGGTTCGCTTCTAAGACGGAGTGTCGCTTTTTAATAAAAAAGGCCTCCATTATGCTGATTCTACAGACGGATAACTCGGGAGGCGGAGTGAGTACTCCATGTGCTCCATCGAGTTGGATCATTCAGATCTAACCTGTTGACATTACATCTCGGGTGCATCTGGAAGGAAAGGCAACAAGCCGTCCTGGATTGACGTTTCCAAAGAATTTGTTAAAAGAGAAACACCTGAATACTTGGCCTGCCCTTTAATCTGGGCCGCAAGTAGAACAAGTGCACAAAGATCACTGGCCCCGTATTGTATGCCATGGTGAAAAACTCTCCCAACCGAGGACTGATTGGTTGACACGACCCGATCCCTGGTGGGAATTAAGAAGCAAAAGGAAAATCAGATGAAATTAATAACCCCACACCATCAAGCGTTGTGTGTGCGCCTTTCACCTCCAGGGCGTTGCGTTGTAGGCATCCCGCTGTCACGGTGGCCAACGCTAGATGCATAATTCTTAGAGTGCACACCGGGTCAGGTCTCAGATATTGGCTCCCATACCTCCAGCTAATTTATCTCAAGCCCTCACGGGCAGCGGCGGTTGGACTTCGGCCTCCAACTTTGTCAATATCCCATCTTTTCGAGGGCGAACGAGCAAATGTCAACACGCGCGCGGCGACGGTGGTGGCACTTGCACAATTGCTCTTCCCCTTTGGCCTCTGCGCGAGAACGTTGGCGAATGCTATCTTGCATTTGTGGCCGATCGGTAATGACAGATAATTGCATCTGTCGTTGCACTCAGATACCGGGAGATATGGAGGAGGTGGTGTCCAAGTCCGTGTCCGCGCCCCGGTGTCTGATGAAGGTTTTTAATTTTGCTTCTTTCATTATTTTTCGCCTTGGAGCTTGGTTCGTCGTGATAATTTTAACTGCTGCTCCTGCACCATCGACCTTAAATAAGATGCACTGGTTTTGTGGCTCTTTTCTTCTCCGCTTGCGGTTATCTCTCTAGGAAATCCTTGACAGTGGACTTCAGGTGGAATTATGTGGCCTTCTTTTCGATCCCTCTTACTACGGGCCAAATACTTCCAAAGCGGCCATCGCACAGATTAATCGATCTTTCTTTTCCGCTACCTTTATGTCAATGAAGCCAATTGATGAATTTGGATATCTTAATGGATCTCGCAATGTGTCCTTCGCGCGCAGGGGATACGCGGAAAGCGTTTTCCTAGCATAATTGGACCACGAGGACACACTAGCTGTTTGGGTTTTTGTTTTACTTTCGAAAGTGAAAGGAAGTCTGACGCGGATGTGTTTGTTGCTCTTTTCTCTTATGACGTTCCTCGTAATCCTTGAGGTGGTCGTTCGTTTTGTGGATAGTTTGCTTTGTTTTCTGAATGAATGGAGTTGATTTCAAGTGCAACTTGTAGTGGTCATCCTTTTTTTGATTATCACTATGTGGAGCCTTTGGTACCAATTCGGGTTCTGCTGGACTACTTTCACTGCAATGATGTGGGCAACATATCTCTGGTGAGGTAAAAGATTTATTGCTTCCATCCGAACCGTGGGATTCATGGTCAAGGTGGTTTCGTAGTGGTAACTCAAAACTAGTTTACCTTTCAAATTAAGGGTACTGCAGGCCCTAAAAATAACCAATAGCTCACCATTCTTTTTATATCTTACTGTTTGGGTTTATCTTGCGCGAGCCATAATTCAAACGTAAAGTTCAATTCTTACATTGCATTGATGTTGCAACTTCAACTTCATTTCGTTTTTGATTCAAAATAGTTTTTCCTACACTCGGATGTGCCTTTGAAGCACTTTAAATCAAGACAAGAAAAAAGTGCTCCGAGATAAAATAACATTTGCTTAATACTTTTTGTCTGTTACCTTCCACCGCTCCTCTATCTATGCAATCTCCAAGCTGTATTAACGGTGTGCGCCCGGTAAGTGGTCGTTACGAGGGATAGATTAAAGTTTTCTCCCTTGTGGTCCCTTGTTTTTTACTTCTCATATATTTTGTTTTTCTCCGTGTTTAACTTCTTGCGACCGGAAATTCCACAGCTGCTGAGCCGGTTGTAGTCATGGGGAAACATTTCCTAAATTAAACTACCAAGGTACATCTTTTGTATGGCCGGAGATCATCAACCGGATGGCGAGGAAGGGGGAGTGCGCATATGCTTTTCCACGGAGTACATTTCGGTGGAAGTTTTACGGTTTCGGAGCCTTTGGGGCATTCCATTAGGTAACTGTTAACACGTGCAAGTGCAACAATTAAAACAAGGAGCAGAAGAAGAACTACGAAACGAAATTCGGTCAATGAAAGCGAAAAACTTTCCGGCACTTCATCTCATGGCTGGAGTAGGAGAAGTAGGAGCGAAGGGAGGGTAGTAAGTGCTGGGATATCCCAATTTTGTGGTCGTTTTGGTTTTTTGTTCCTTGTTCAGATTAAATGGTTTTTGACAACGAAAACCTACCGCCTTTTGCGAGTAAAGCAGTTTGGTGGACATTGAACTATAAAAGCTTATCTTAATCCACTTACGTTTGTATTCAGGATTGGAAACAACAAGACATAAAGTTAGGTTAGGTGTAAAACTAGGTAATTTGATTATGTTTAAATCGTTTAGTATAGTTTATCGTAGATTAAAGTCTTAGGTGTTTACTGATATTCCAAGCACGGTTTAAGAAGATTCCCTTAAACAATGTCCATGCTTGTTGTAAAACATGATACTACGGAGCAATAGGAAGTCGCTTAAACAGCATACATTTTCACTCCATTAAAGCGCAACCAGTTAAACCATTAGCATATAAAACGGATTGATGGTAGTAAAGAATTTAATTAAAACCACGTTCCTTCGTTCGCAGTCCACCCCGCATGCATCACTCCCCGTTCTGGTTTGCAGATGCAGTTTAAGGTGTCGATCTCGTTGGCGCCCGAGAGAGCGGATGCGGACCCAGCTTGATCTTGGCGCTCAATCACCGGGCACGCGAAGATAGTAATTTTCGATAATCTCTTCCAGGAAGCCGCACGGTAGCGGCTCAACCTGTCCTCTGTCCGTCCGGCGGTGGCGAACACAAATGGCGATAAATTGCACCGGAATCGGCGGCGGCAAGCTCTAGGCCCTCCGGCTCCAACTTTTACGAGCCTTGATTCTTGCACTCCGGAGCAATTCTCATTCATATGGAGAATGTACCGGTGGTGGTGGAGGAAATGGAAGGGGATTTCGAGGTGGATCTTGGAGTTGTTGCTCCTCGGCAAGTGTTCGGCGGCATTCTGCGAAAGCGTTAGGCATGGAGTAATGTTGCACACAATATCGTTCCGAGTCCAAGTACCCGGTTGTCCTTTGGAGCACGCAGTAACGCGGTAACGCCGATGTTTATTATATGTATGTCTGAAACTGCAGTCCAATGCCGAGCAAAACGATTCCGTTGGCGTAGGTGGCTATCGGTTTGTTGGTGAATGACTGTGTTTCGTAAAGATAGGTTCACAATCAGTCTCCGTGCCGTAATGACAGGAAGAGCATAGTTTAACTGATTGGCACGTGTGGCATGTGCGCGATGTTAGTTTCAAACACATAATTAAAACACATTTGCGATGGTTGTTTTTACTTCTCTTGAGGGCAAAACGTAAGAAAATGGAAGGAACTAAATGACGTTTTAGAGTTCTTGTTCAGTGTACTTCATAACTTACCAGTTGCCGGTGATTTAAATTAATTTGTCTAATGCTTTATACTATTATTTTGAAAGCACTTTGGAAGGCTAATTTGCACAGTTAAAGAGTATTTAACAAAATTACCACGCTCATTTATCATCCGCCACCACACTCCTTCAAGTAGAAAAGCACAATTATTTAAATTGCTCGTTAGCCCATTTGTTCGCTGTGGGATTAACAAAATTTAGAGTAGATTACATTCATAAAACTGCACTTCTTTTCTTGCGCGACATGGCCGGGACGGCGACTTCGTCCCCCCGCCCATTCGTTGGATCGTGACGATGAATAAATCGCTACATTAATATGTATTATCCACCAACCGACGGGATCCCACATCGTGTGCCGCTTATCGCCGGCATGTTGCTAATTGTGCGTTCTTCCAACCGCTACGCACCAACCCTGGCTGGGATGGTGATTTCTTTTATTTTATTTTTATTTTCGTGTATTCCCGTTAGCATATAACCCCCCCTCCTCCGCTCATATGTGGCCACCCTTTCGACCGAGGAAGAGCTTACCGGACAGCGCCGAATTTGCAATTCAACGGCGGAGGCTCTGTCATTCGGCATGCTTTCATTTGCCTATCTGCGGCTTGTGGAATCTAATTGCTGTTTCATTCGTCCACTCCACGTTTTCACGCGATCTGCTTGGGTTGGCCTGTCGGCAACTGGATTTTTGGCCGGGTTTTGTTTTCTTTGCAAGGATTCATGTGATTCATGGTGCGTCGATAGTGGGGGCAAAAGTGGGGAATCTTAGGACGGGGTTACGCAAGGATGAGGCAGCTAACGGAAACGTAAACCACCTCTGAGGATGGTTCCGACCCGAAACAGATGCTTCATTAACATTGCAGCTGGTGATGAAATGGACAGCATGGTTTCACTGTACGAACTGGTAAACCTACAATGAAGATTGTTGTTGAGATGGGTTGTATTTCTAGTGACTTTTTTCCAATATTTGTAGGATGGTAAGCTTGTCGACATTTGGGAGTGCCCATGGCGCAGCAGTAGCGTTGGAAAACATCACGCCACAGGTGAGGGATCGAATCCCAAGTCGGCCATCCCCCGATATTATGAACGGCTGACCACGCATCTATAATTTACCTAGTCCCTAGTAGCTGTCTACGGGGATGTTGAGCCAACTAAGAAGAAGAAGAAGCTTGTCAACAATTGTATAAGTTAGTTTTTTATAAGGCTAAAAAGATGCCGTGCAAATAGTGAACAATAAAATGTGCAATATTTATCGCCACCTTTCGTTCGAGACCCCAAAACACTTTATATACAGTGTGTTGGTTTCTCCTTCCCTTGTACATGCTTAGCTTCCTGTGAAGAAAAATGGTTACTGAAGGGCGGAACTTAACAACCTATTTTACTTGGTTGTGCAGCAATCCCAAGCCCTGGTAAAACAAGCAAGATGATGGTTGCCGCCGTATGCGGTTCCGTAGTAAAATGGCGCGTCACACCGGGACGGAGAGGAGGACATTTTTGTGTACATTGTAACTTCCATTGCATCTTGACGGGGGCCCGTTTTGACATAGGGTAGCCGCAGTTGACAGTTGACAGGAGGAATGATGAATAAGAAGCAGCAACAATTGTGAAGATTGCATTTGCGATTTTGTGTCCACTTCTCCTCCATGCCTCCGAACCGACGGTTAATGGCGTTTGCTTAGTTTTATAGGATCTGTTATGTGACAAGTTTTTTTTTTTGTATCCTCCTTCACGTGGCAAAAAGACTGAGTAACAATCCTAGCCGTAGAAAAGCATCCCCTTTTTTGCGTTTTAAAAGCACAACTAACTACTAAACTATGTCGCCAATGTTTTACTTTTTTCTCCTTTGTTTTTGTAGGTGACTGATGAATGGCATTTTTTGTCAGCTACTCGCTACCCCCTTTTTTTTTTGCTCTACACTCCACTCCACAGGAGTCGAAAGTGTGTTTCACAATTCTTACGTCGTCCACCTTCGGACCATACCGTCCGTCCGTTCGTGCCACGTCGGAGGGAAACACGCCGGGTTGGCAAACCATAAACTTTCATCAACGTCACTTTCCTTCTGTTTGTGCGTGTGTGCGCGCGCGCGCCCCATCAAAGCGCAATAAATCACGCGTGAGACGTAGCTGTGGACAGTCTTAAGTGCTTCGCGTCATCCGAAATGTTAAACGCGCGGCGATCGTATTCCTAGGAAGATGGCCGGCCGACACATTTCCTTCGTCCGTTGGGAGAAGGTCTTTGAAAACGTTCTACTTTGTGGTCTACTCTACTTCTGGCAGCAGCACAATCACGCATAATTATTACCAGTCTCTGAAGTCGTCGGTTCGGCGATAAATGCGGTCAGTTGGAAAAGTCCTATGTGTTGACATTGCTTTGCCAGGTGACAACAGAGCCATTCTGTCTGCATTCGTCAAGTTCTAGGCTTTGAATTTAACCCGATACGAGCGGAAGTTAAGGGTCCATTTTTAAGGTACGTCGCTCTTGTGATGATTTTTTGTTCATTGTCACAAAGCGGTTAGTGCTCGTTAGTTGAAATGAGCTCTAGTATGACGCCGACCCGTAAAGAAAATGGACGTGTTTAAGTGGATCAAGAAAATGGTATCTGGATGGATTGGAACATTGGATTTAATTAGCGCAGTTGTTTTACTTCAACCACCACTTAAGTGTACTTGTTTTATTTCTGCTCTCGAAATGGAAATTGAATTGTATACTTGAACATCAATTAGAGTAAGGAAAAAGCACTATGTCTCACTTTGCAAGTTTTAATCAAGATCAGTAAAAAAGAACTCTTGTCAGACTGGTTATTTTTCTTTTGAATTTCAAAGATTGCGCACATATGTGGCGTCATATGTCTTCCCTGTTTTTTTTTTTGCATACTCAGCACTCTCGAATGAGTTATTACAATGACGTAAAACAAAACGAAACGAAACGAAACGTAGCCGGAACTGACGGGAGCAGCAGGGTCCTGTCGTCGACCGAGAGGTTGAGGTTAAGCGACCGATTTTGAGCCCCAGAGGATGGTTGTTTGAAGCGTTCGAGAATCGCCCTTGCTTGCGTCGAAGCAGCGTCGAAAAGTAGCTTCGTCATAGTGACAGAAATGCAAATCCGTCGCCTCAAGTACATCCGTCCGTCGACGAGAGGGTTCTTCTTCGATTCCGTCCACTACCAACAGCTGCGAGTCGGACAAATTATAACAAAAAAACTTTTGATCACGATCTTACATCAATTCAGAACTCTAAGTTCATGATGATTTTGTATTTCGGTTTCTTGAACACATGCTAGAGATATACCACAGCATTTTTGGCTATCCTCCAAAATTCTTTGTAATGTTACCAAACATCCTTTAAATTGCCCTCAATGCAGCTGTACGGATAGATTTATGTTACGACGGTTGTGTTAATTTTCCTTGAATATCTAAATGAAAAGGAGCTCTTGAAAATTACAGAATTGGTTGAGAGCTTTCAAAATCGTAGAATCATATCATATCAGTCAAATACAAAATGTTTCGAATTAAATTCGTCGCAAAGATTTAACGTAATTATAGTATTCAAGGTGAACGAAAAGCAATGTAGAAAATCGACCATACTCCCCTGAACCGAATGCAATCATGACTCTCGCACACATGTCCGTTAGCCTATGATAACATATTTTACAGTCCAGGGGGTTGCTTATCGTCGCTCCGGTTGTGTCACCATCATGTTTGTTACCACGAATAGCTACTCCTGTTGGGTATCGAAAAACAAACCCATTCAATCAAGGGCTTAAGCGCGAGGTGATGTTGCAGGTGAACGCTTGTGTTCGATTCGGTTCCGCCGCGGCCACCGATAGTGTATCGGGGGGCAATAAATTTTTCAAATCTCAATCTTCGTACGAACGGTTTGTAAAAGCAAAAGGTGTGCGATAAGGAAGAATCTCCAAAGCCAAAGCCTCTAGGTGTGGGGGCTGATTACGGTAACACATTACTTGCGGTTTTTCGCCAAAAGAAGCGACAAATATTCGCCGTCAGGATGAGTGTGTTGTATGGAGAGATCCACCGATAAGCGGCTCGAGTTCTTGTGGGGTTTCGTTGCACCGGGTGCATACAGCTGCTGTATGGAGTCTATAGACCATAGCTGGGTTAGATAGAGCGATATCGATGGTTTGTTGTCCTCTCCACCCTGGTCGGGAGTCAAGAGGGCTCAAAGTTCATGTTATGCCATTCTCGATAGCATAGTGCGCACTCTTTGGAGGGCTGTAAACAAACCGCAAACACACACGTACAACTGCCATCGTCATCTTCTTCACCTTCACCAGCCATGTGTCGGGTTCGCGTCGTGGTCAAAGGTTTATAGCAGCGGCGGGGGCATGACGTAGTCTGGCATTCCACCCCGCACCCATTGGGAAACTGCGAGGGGAGGACATATCCAGCAAGGGGCCTTGGCTGACCGATACTGTGCGACCGATGTTATCGCGGCGATGTACGAGATTCCCTCGAACTTTTGGGTGAATGTTGGGGCGGTGGAGCAGGGGGTTCTCCCGCTACTTATCTTCGTCGTCGACGTCGTCTAATTGTGGCTGTTTGTCCACGGCTTTAGGCAACCGTGGCCCTTTTTGATCGAGTGCAGCGCGCGCGCCTTAGATAAGCGACAGGTGATTGCTAACTAATAACGCTTTCCATCTCTCCCTTTCTCTCTCTGTTGTTCCGCAGTTCGACGAGTACACCAAGTCGCTCAACCTGGACCCACACAGTCCCAGCTTTCGGGTCATCACCGACGGCCAGCTGCCGCTCCGGCAGTGTCTCCATCCCGAAGCGAGTGCCAAAGATATCGACCTGCCACAGTACTACTGGCGGTTTTGCGACCTGCGCAAGGAGTTCGTGCGCTTCAAGGCCGGCGACCTGTCGCGCGCCCTGGTCCCGCTGGCCGAAGCCCAGAAGCTCCAGTCCATGCCAAATCTTCCGCCGGTACCGGCCTCCATCGCCGACATC
>KE525213.1:9476-21208 GCA_000441895.2 Anopheles sinensis | reverse complement strand
AGGTATTTTCTGGGAAGACAGGAGGAGTGCATCGACGCCGAGCAGCGATGGTTTACTCTTAGCTTAGCTTAAGTTTATTATAGTAGACGCTTTGTCCCGAAATGAACCCTCGCCGGTTCAACAGTGCGCTCTACATCATCCAGTTTATAACCATTCTCAAACGCACACATACCTGTGTGCCCATCATATCATGATGGGGCACTGATAAGCGCCAGGGCGCTTTGATAGCAGCGTCCATGTTGGCGCTCCGCTTGCTCCGATTAGGTGAATCAGCAATAATTCCCGCACAAACGGCGAGCGAAAAGGCGCTACGAGCGGTGGGTGAGTTGTAGATTCCAAATGTTGACAAATAAAGCAAACCAATCTGGTGTGTGTCCCTTTTGTTGATGGAGTGACGGGTGCAAATTTGATGCGATGTATCATCTACTAACATACACTTTTCGATGATTGAGTGTAGCAGCATTTTCTTAATGGTTCTGTACACTTATCTAAAATTAACCAATGAAAATGAATCCATTATATCACGGTTATAGATCCCAAGATCGGTTTACTACCACTCCTCTCTTTTCACTGTGGAATGTCTTCTTTGCGACTCGTTTAGCAAGGTGTGGGTAGCTTCGCCGATAAGATTTGATCAAAATTCGTTTTTAAGCCGAATCGACTTACCATGACCCAGCTGGTTTTAGAAAGTTAGTGAGTCATTATTGGCTGTAACTCTTAATTCCTTACGGTGCACAGTGGCTGAGAGTCCGGTCTTTTGGTTTGACATTTCATAAAACCAATTTTCAAACTCCCTCTCCCATATGAAAGAAGGATAGTTTAATAAGAAATCTCCTGAATATTGTCTATTTCAATGCACATTCTCGAGAGATATGGTTCTTGAAAGTATGCTTTCCAATATAAGCTTCGTTCACATGTTATACATCGTTGGAAAGGACATTTAGTTGGCTATCTGGTGAATTCATTAAAAAGGCTAATTTAATGGAAATATACAGAATTTTCCAAAATAATGGATAGGTAAATTTAAAATCTAGTCACATTTACATTGAGTTCCAATATTCCCTTATCAAGGTTTCAACGAAATGTTGATGGTTGCTGAAAGTTTGGCGTCTATTATGCTCATGAAACATGTAGGTAAGAGGTCTTACTTTTGTGCAGACGGGCCCGTTAAAAAGGTACACGCGAGAATGGCAGGTCATATTTTTCTTCCATTTAAAAAAAGTCATTATAAACAATGGTACACCGTTTTCTTCACTTTTTTCCGCGTTCAATACGAACAAACTTGCCATTACGACAACCGAATGGAAGAAAGTCATTTTGGCATATGTCAGAAATGACAAACAATCGACAAGTGCTTTGCCAGATGATACGCTGGAGAAGAAGAAAGGAGAAACGAGAGAGGGAGCGTGGGGTGCGCGGGTACACGCAGTTCGCGGGGTTAGTACACCGCATTGATTGATGGACTGATTGACTGACTTGACTGACTCTGAGTGAGTGTGCGCATGAGTAATTTGCACCAGGACCGGCCAAAATGCCAGTGGTCGGCCTCATTTGCTTGTTGGCTGCTCGAACATGGTCATAGTTTGCAGTTGGTTTTTTGGAGCTACTCGGGGGGGAAACCTACCCGAACCCAGGGTTTGGTTGGAAAAAATATATATAGCGTAGTTCCACCGATTCACCGTGGCATTGGACGCTACCAAACGCCGGGTGTCCGGCCTCGTATATTATGGCAGGGTAATTGTTTTTATCGGGTCTTAATTTAACGTATTTTGACGAATGTCCTTCGAGAAGGGTTTTGAACTCCAAAACAGTTCCCAGACAATGGAGCAAAACAAAAAAAACACCTATAGTTAACCATCATTAGTGACAAAGTGCGATAGAAAAAGATTGTACTTATCACCTATTGAGAAGTTCATGTGCGAAGAAACTATAAATAATCATATTTCTTCAAACTGCCAGCTCTTTGCGGACACTCTGCGTTGTCAAGGGCGGCGGTGCAAAAAAGGATATCAGTCCACGAGCCAGAACCTCGAACTGTCCGGGCCGTTTTTAGTAGTGTCGTTCATCGAAGGTAATGAATGTAAATGCGCTTGTAAGATACATTGCGTGTGACGAAGTTCGAGCATGAAAAAATGATCTTTGTTTTTTTTCATGTTTTGTTGCTCTTTTAGCCTGTCAATGACGGTGAAGAGACATTGATGTTGATTGTGCTAAGGAGCATGGGGACAAAAACTAAAAAGAAAAGCTCATTAATATTCGGTGCCATAATCAAATCGCTTTGCGTGTTTCGGTACCGAGCTTTGACCGCACTTGCTGACGCGGCCGGCCAAGCCATGTGTGCTGTCGTCTACCGTTTGCAGGTGATTTGTGATTTGCGCGCGATTAAGATGATGAGCCGTAAAACATTGAGGTGTGATTCGTTTTCTAGTGTACAAGAGGAGGTAATTTTGAGGCATTCGACAAACGAACAGGAAAATAGATCATTTGCCGTTTGTTTTCCATTTTGGCGTGTGCTGTGTTGCAACTTTATGTAATTTTGTGTTTTCTACTTAGGACACAATTTGGTTGCAGAGAGAAAGTGGAAACAACATGTGTACCCCTGAGGTAATATGCAATTGCAGTATGTCCAGCAGATTTAAATTAATGCCATCATGGTGTCTATGTTTCTGTCTCTTAGGGCAGTCTGTACATTTTTAGGAGTACGTTGGTCTCATTAGGAAAATGAACGAATTCGTTTTTCTGTAGAAAACAGATGCCTTTTTGTTATTGAAATTTAAATATTTTTTTTTAACGACTGTCGAAACTGAGGGGAAAATTTGTCGATTGAGCAAATGGAGAATACCATCACTAAAGAAATTGTTGAGTATTTTTTCTAATAGGGGTGGACGGGGTAATACGCACCCCTGAGGCATAACGCACCCTTTCTTTCGAAATTTTTAAACTTTTTATTCGATCCAAAATTGGTTATTTGATGAGTGGATTGTTGTGCACTACTTTGTTGTGCATCTTGCCTCACTTTTATTGTGTATTTTTACTTTTCGTTTTGGTGCGTATTACCCCTTTTGGAGCATTTTACCTCAAGACAGGTGCGTTTTGCCCCCATCCAGAAATAGTCGATCAAAAATCGCCCTTTTTTAAATTGAAAAAAATCATGATTCAATTTTAAGCAAAAAAGACAAAAACTCCCTAACAGGTTACTAGTTAGAACCTTCATGAAGCAAATGAATTGATAAAACAACAATTCAACAGTTTTCCTTAAGGGATGCGCATTACCCCGTCTACCCCTACAAACCATCTTTCCTAAGTCTTCTTTTGATATAACTTAGAAAGAAGGAAGCTTTCTTGTCTAATATTTTCTTTCTTACTTCTAATTCTAGTCGTTGTTAGATATGGAAGCTTTTAAAACTACGATTGATCTTAAGAAGGAAAAGATCGTTATTGTTAGTCCAATTTCATTAAATTTATCGCGCTAAATGACACGTATTACCTCGTCTTACCCTACACTGTTTAAGTGGCATTCATCGCGTGTTGTTGCTTGCGAGCTGGTTAGTTCCAGCTTAGGCCGTCACTATACCGAATGTCGCTACTAGCGCCTAATGTTCATATTTTCAACTCATGTTGTCAGGGGTCGGCAAACTTCTGATTCTAGAAAAATGATTTCTCATGGTAAACTTTAAAATGATCTATTAAGTTTGAGTATTGAAACACATTTGAAATCATATCATGTTCTATTTAACTTTCGTTACGTTAGGAAGGTGTCTAACAATGGAATAAAATATTCTTTTGTATTATTGATGTTAGTTTCTCAGCATGAGCGCGTAAAATAGAACAAATATAAGTTTGAATTAGTAACTGTGCTGGAACAAGGACTGAAATAACGATAATTACTACTCAAACTTCTTCACCGGTTCATTTCACATTGGTATCGTGCCAGAGCCACTTTGCGCTACCAGTTTTGTCCGTGCTACCATTTATTGCTAATCCATTTGTGCAACGAGCCTTCAGCACAAGTGGTTTTAACTTTATTTTATTCGGACCAGTTACACGCCTGCGCTCCAGCACACTTTCGCTCCTTTTACTGTCTCTGCAATTATAGTATTTTTTTATATTTGTTGTACCTGTTGGCTTCGTTTTCTATGCTTTTGCGTTCGAAATGAAATTGGAGATAAAGGCGACAATTTGTCATCGATTACAAACAAACGCCCCGATACCGGGGCATATTAGGCGTTCTTATGCGTGGCACGTTTGTGTATGTGTTTCAGGCACACACCACCTGTTCGTTGCACCGATAACGCGATGACGTTGCACTCTGGGGTGCATATGCGTGAGTTCTCGTTTCGTTTGGACACAAACTTGATTCCTAGCATAATTGTGCATTGATTGCTCAGCACCGAGCGGTCGCTTATGTAGGGCCAATGCAGCCTTTATTGCACACACACATACCCTTTGCATTCACCTGTTTTGGCACAAAGTAAGGTGCATGCGCGCACGCTGCATTTGGAAGGAAGTCTTTTACGAAATTGGAGCTTCCATAGTTCGGTTGCACTTTGGCTATGAATCATGTGCGGGGCTCTTGTTCGTAGTAGAACATATGATGGGGTGAACAAACACCTGATAAGTCGATTATGAAATGCTACTGTAGGCGTAAACTGATCCTATGCTGCTCATCATTAACCACCACCAACACGGCTGTAGTATATGCTCCGTATGACGACTTGCGGGACGACGATGGGTTCACTGTACTGATGGTTATTCTTGTATTTTCTTTCTTTCAGATCTGGAACTACAAGCTTGCCAGGACAATAATGAATTCTACGTTAGGGAAGCACGTGACATGGTGACGGTTGTCCAGCACATGATCACATTAGGTAAGGCAAATGTAGATACATCTTTAAAACGTCGATCGTGTTTTCTACCGTGAATGTAACTGATATCATCCGGTGATATTTTCTTTCGGTACTTTTAGGTCACAAATTTGAGAACAACGAAGTTATAAATCTCAACCTGGAACCTGGTATATGGTAAGTTTGTAAAATAGTTGCCTGAGTGCATCTTTGCTTGCATCTTATTGGAAGAGAAAGTCATCTAGAGGGTTTGATTGCTTCGTGTAACGCTGATAAGAAATAAGACCTCAGGCTGGACTTATAATGGGACACATATGCACCTGCGGAAGGAAATGCAGGAGGGCTTTGAGGATTGAGACAAGCTTAAAGAGCAAGTGCAAGATATGTGACTGTTTGCAATGATGTTGACCTTTGATGTAAGATTTCAAAGTGAGAAAGCCGTCGCCTTGATGTACACCACCAAGGAGGTTGTGTGGTGCTCAAGTGTGTTGGTCCGGTTGGGTAAATATTTACCGTAAAATCAGCAAGGATCTCTCCGGTGGGGTGATGCAGAATGGCGCTGCACCGTGTTCGCCCGGTTGATTGTCGCGAATAGTTGTGCTTGGCTTCAAGATGTAACCTATTTGATTGCCTCGAGGTGATAAGTGGCGATGGTGGTGTGCTGCACGACGAACGCCAGTCGGGTTGACTTTGCGATGCAGAAGAGTGAGTTTGTTTGTTTTGAATTGCCTTTTTTTTATTATGCAGCTGTATAAACTTTCCGTAATCTTTGTAGTTTTTTTTTTTGTTGTAAATATAACATAAAAAAGTGCACCAAACCTTTCGTTATCAAGCCACTCGACGGGTTTTATTAGCGTAGGTTATGGCCATCAGTTGCTTAATTTCATCCAAATTAAATCTCCCATAACCCCTGTCCGCCGGTGGTAGTTTTCGCATAAATTAGTTGTTATTTTTCACTTTACGTTGTTCGTCCCATATGTGAATGAAACTTCCCATATAGTTGTGAGTTGTGGTCCGATTTTTTAACTATCTCAACCCCTTACTGCTACTGCGCTCTCTCGTTCGAGCGGACCGATTTTTGCTAATGTTGCCACAAGCTTCCGCAACCACATCCTAAGAAGGTTTCCGGACACTTATCATTGCTTGCGGAGTGTGGAACACTTTTCGTTCGTTTCGACCTGACGACGGTAGTAGCACTTTTTGGGGCCGATTCTGTGTGTAGCGGAGTTTCTTTTCTTTATTTTTTATTAGTATTAAACATGTTTTCCCTCCGATGCGCCGTTAGAGCGGAGAGTTGGTAAAATTAATTGACGCCCGAATGTTAATTTTATTCGTTCCCCGTTTCCCTATCTCCCGTTATTATGTTCTTGATAGGGGCCACGTTTTGCACGCTATTTGCTTCGGTGATAATCCCTCCCGATAAATGCTGCGCGCGGACTGGCCAGCCAAAAGTAAAAAAAAAAAATGGCGAAAGTAAAATTCATCTTTACTTGCCTGCCAAACGGCCACGTTCGGTTCGGATGTGCTAAATACAGACACCTCTGTGTTCCGTTCGTTCGTGTGAATGTTCGGGCCCTCGTAAAGCTTTGGCGCGAGGCCACCTATCACTTCGTGGAGTGGTAAAAATTTGGTTGATTAAGCTATAAATATGCATAATGGGATAAGAAAGCTTCCCGCAAGAAGCCGCATGCGCGCAACGGGCCGCTTTGAAGAGATTAGCGAGATCCGTTCGTTGCCTGGCGAATGTCAATGAAATGTGTATGCAAGCGATTTCGCTTCTGCACCGACATCCCGGTCCGGTAGGACAGTGGAGTGGATTAAAAAGTACCCTACCGTGGTCCCGTAGGAGGTAACATGGGGGAAGAAAGGGGTGAGGAAATACATGATTATCGTGTGCAGGCACCATGTATACTAATGCATGCACACCAACAACGACGGCGGCGCATGTACGTCCGTGCCGCAAGTGGTAAAAATGGATTTCTAAGAGTCGCTAATCGTTTTCGACATGCTGTAGAACAAATTGCTGCAGCAATGAGGCCCCCAGCGTTCGATGGTCGCCGGTCATCGCGGGATGGAATGGAGATTTGAACGGTGAAGCATTCAGGGGAATTTTCGGTCATCAAACGCCACAGCAAAACAGGAAGAGAGAAGCGCAAACAGCTATAGGAGGAAAATTACCGGAGTCAGAACGACGCAATGATGATGTGGGGAACCTCTGCTTTGTTTTGTTGGTGGTTGGTGGTTTGTAGTAACCGTCCTCTCTGCGGTTGGAAAACTCAAACGGACCGTAAATATCAAACCAGTGATCTTCTCCCATGCAAAGCGTAATGTACTGGTCGGTCATCAAAGTGGAGACGAGGGTCCATTTTCCTTCTCAATCAAAACAGGAAACCCTTTTTTACGGAATAAAATTAACTAGGTACTTCCCGATCAGTGGAGATATTATCGTTAAAGCCAAATTTTAAATTATTTGGTGAATTATTCTAATTTATGGATTGGAATATTATAGTGGGTTTTCCATAATATTGGCTCGTAGCACGGAGTTCGATCGAATCGAGCTTTCAATTTTCATACATATTACGTCAAAGGAACCGGACCATTATTCTTTTGTATGGAAATTGACAGCCCGATTCGAACGAATTTCTACGATCGAAGTCCGTGCTACGAGCCATTATATTTTTTTAAATGATTCAAAATATTCGTTATTTAATTGAAAATTGTAATTGGTTTCATTCGTCAATATAACGTACAAATTGTATTCGAATTTGTAATTAAATTTTATACATACTGGGATACAATTTTTCTGTGAGAAAATAAGAGAAAGATACAGCGTAAATGTAAACATGAACAGCAATACTGTTCGAGGTGTAAAATTAGCTTTTTCCCCCTCCGTTATCTGTGACCTTCAACGTGTGTTGCATTCTCGATTACGAGTGTGAATTCTTATCATCGCTAATCCGTTCCAAAACCGCGTAATCATTTGCTGAACGTAACGAGAAATTATGATTTATTACCCGGTTCTTTCGGTTTGCTTCCACTGCTCGGTTCCTTTTCGATACCACCTACCGTGTGTTTTTTAACAGACTCGGCATTTTTATTTGTTAAAAAGGTGTATATCATCCTAAATTAATTAACAGTTTATAATGGTTTAGTACCTTTTTATTTTTAACATACATTTCTCATCGTTATTGCTTTTTTATGTTTTATTTTTCAGCGAACATTTGCATCCGTCACCCTAATTTATCCCTGTCGATACTCCGTGTTAATAACAAGCTTGCAATGTCACTCATCTCGTCAAACCTGTGTTAGCCCAGTGTGTTGCTGCACTTTCTGTGCAACGCTTTCCTGGCCGGCGGCGGGGGGTTTGGATTCGCTTCTCCCATCGTGTTTTGCCTTCGATGGGGTGCGTTCGCTCTCGATCCCCGTCCGATGATCGGGGGTCGTATAGAATTCTCTCTCGCGCCCCGCAAATAAGTCGAGCTTATCGCCCAGATGAAATCGGTTCTGAAACAGAGTTCGAACCGGGCGACGGATGTTGTTGTTGTTGCTGTTGTTGTGGTGTGGAGATTATGTTGTTTACCGTGCGAGTGGTCGAACAACAGCGGTTCTCCGCCGCGTCCCGAGGTTGTGTAGAGGCGCCTACACTACACCGGGTTTTGAAAACAAAAACAGAAAAACAAGGTGGCGGGGTCGAGTGGTGGTGGTGCGGCATCTCTCCTACCCTCCACCGGGGGGGAAAGGGGTTTGGGCTGGCCGTCCGCAATCGATCATATTTGCTTACGTGCGCGCGCGCGCGAACGTGCGAGGGAGAGAGGCGCCATTCGATCGGCTATTTGAAGCGCTCCCTTATGGCGGCGGCCCTAAGGGAGAGCCTGCGGAGAAAAGCCTCCAGGCGATAGGAAGAGGAGTGGGTCGAGCACCACGGGGCCGTGGCCAACGTTGTCGTTGAGTTGCCCTCCGGGCCAAGGGAGCGGGCGCAGGGTGGTACTGCAGGCAGAGGCCGCCGCGCTGCTTGGCTGGCGTTTGAAGTACTTGTCGTCGAAGTGGTGATACCACCGCACGCTCAGTACGTGTTCGATAGTGGGTTAGGTGACAGGCTTCGAGTGCGCACACGTCGTTCGCTTTTCGCGATCGCGAGATTTTCCCCAAGGCGCATCGTTCGGGAGAAATCGATTCCCTCTTGGACCCTTGGAGTCTTTTCGCGTGGATGTCGTGTGTCTAAAGTGAGTACAGGCAGAAGGGGCTAGATTTGTCCATCCACTCAACAAATCGGGTTAGAACCCGCGGAATGAACTACAGCGTACGCTTCTGGAGTTCGTACGTGACTTTGGAGTGTTGTTTTGTCGATCGATCTACAAATGAGCTGCTTGCGTGTTGGGGGTTCAGATGTCACCCATTGGTGGCGGACTGTGGGGAAGGGCCTGGAGTGAGTGAGGTAACAAGAAGTTACATTGAAACCGTCCCTCGTCACTTCAACACTTGGGCTGGTGGCAGTTCGGTTCCATGAGTAAACTTCCCACAGAAGGTCTAATGTGCATAAAACGAGACATGTAATTTGAAGACGGCACATAAACACATACACACAAAAAAAGGAGCGTGTCCACGGTGGCACTTTGGCAGAAGAGGTTGGCGACTTCTGGCCTGGCTATATGCTTCTTTTTACAAAACAAACCTTGCGCTACCGATCGAACCTGTCGAAAACAAAAACCGAAAACGTGAGCATTTACCGAAAAGTGTCATCAAAACATTCACAACCACTGGAGGGAGTGGAAACTGCGTGCGTTCGCGAAAATAACGCCGGCCTTCTTGAGACCGACGGGACACCCAGTTGAGTGCACTTTGTTGTTGTAGGAGACACGGCGGTGTGAATCGTGGAGTCGCGGGAACCAAGTGGAGAACCAAGAACGACCGCCTCATCATCAACAAAGGAACCGTTCTGTGTGGCGTTGTCTCCAACCTGAAGGGGCGACTCAGAAGAAATCAATCTGGTCAAGGGGTCAGTCGTTGGGTCGATGTAATGAGGCTTATCGACGTGGCATTACGCCCAGGGCCGTAGGTTGGGTGTCGAGGGGGACACGTGGAACAGGGACGGGAAACCCTAGTGGTGGTTCGCGCGATAGAGAGCAAAAGTACACACGGTACGCAATGGAAGCAATCTGTTAATGCCACTCTTTATGAGAACCGCAGTGGTGGAGAAGTGTCCGACACCGAGGAAGGGAGTTGCTGCCAGTGTGTGCTCGCGTCTGTGATGGTTCTTCAGTCTTCGGTTTCTTATGTTTCCCTAGGTTTTGCTGATTAGCTCCCGATGATCGGGAGGGAGGAGGAGGGTATTAATCGAATTACTTCGCGATTCAATGTCGTTCGTTGGTGAGGGTTTGTTCGTGCAGTCGAAACAGTGACGAGAAGTCGTACAAAATCCGGTCGCCCGGCATCATCCGATACAGTCTCCGGGAGTGGCGTGGTAGATCGTTTGACAGTGGACTTTGCCAACTACCGCGTAGAAGTTAACCGATCTCTGAAGAGGTTTCATTGTCGGTTCCATCCCGTGAAACTTCTCACAAGGGTTGTCTTTCCCCAGTGGATCAAATGCTAGTGATCGTATAGCAGTAGCGAAGAAGTGGTGCTCTACCAAGAGATTCGTTTTCGCTTTTCCTCACGGAACCGCTTTGACATCAGCTTACGTCATAAGGAGTGTGTAAGTGTGCGTGGCCGTATGCTGGTGCCCATAGCTCCTAGCTGCTCTAGCTGGAGGTGATAAGAGATTTCCTACGACCTGATCAAACAGCGGTGATGTGGTGCATATGAACACGCGAAAGGCGCGAGTCGCTCCAAAGGTTGTTATAGAACGAATTTATGGTCCCCCCTCATGCCCATGCGACATGTGTGCACATACTACCTGCCCGTATCGAACCGTAACGGATTACTTTACTACAGCTATGGATAGGGCGACCATTGACGGCGGACTACCGCTGGCTCGAAGAAGCTGGGGTTCCCGATATCGCGCAAGTTATTCTTACCAGTTTGCCGTCCCATCGATGTCGTACCAGGTTGTTTGGAACTTGTGTTCGCACTCATCTGGTCTATACTTCATGAATGGAAATTGCCACGACACTTGTTTGGCGTGAAAACACACGCTGACCTTACACACGACGACGTACAAGCCTGCACTTAAGCTACTCTTCGATAGGGTGTAGGAATCTTTGTCAAGAGAGCGCACCAGAACACCGATCGCCATTCGATCCGCCAAGAGTAATGTTGAATTAAATCCGACGCATCTATCACTCTCTATTTCGTATCTGATTTGTTTTTCGTGCTATGAAACTAGTTTAGCTCGAGGGGAGACATTCAGACAACCACAGGAGTCCAAGTCCGCGGAGTTCTGAGTCGCGAAGAGTACTTGCAGAGATACTGAAGATACCCAGAGATATATGTATATTTTGCATCGTCGTAAGAGAACGATCTCGGGGAGAAGAGAGACCTCGGCTACGACTCCTCCGGGTGGTATTAATTATACCAGCACTCTAATGTCTTCCCCCCGTGCAGGACCTACCCGTCGTCCGGCGGGACACCCAGAACTGGGGATAGCCGTAACGATTAATCCCCGACGTCATGAAGCGCCTTCGGTGCAGAATCATTTACAATCGAACCGTTTTACCTACTTACACCGTCGTCTCCAGCTCGGGCAGAGCTATGTGTTGGCACTTCTGACGCTTGATGGATGGATGGGTTATGCAATTTGTCGTACCACAAGCATACAAAATACGCTGCTGCTTGAGAGAGAGAGAACGAGGGGGAAGCAGTGCACAAAAAGCTGCACATTAATGACCCCCAGCAGCGTCCCATGGTGATACGGGAGGGTAAAAACATTCTATGTCCGGTGGTGCACAT